>OY856187.1:285498518-285629435 GCA_963693315.1 Diogma glabrata | reverse complement strand
AGATGATCATGAGGAAACATTGAAAACACTAAAGAGCAGATTGACGATGGCACCTCTCAATACCATGCTTTTATACCGCTTGTCGATGGAAGACTCAAGTTGAAAAAGTTTTCTGCCTCTACTCAATGCAATTTCTTTCCGAAGGCAAAAAAGAAACCAGCAGTGAAATCAACAGCTGAACCTAGTAATGCCATAAAAAAGGATTAAGATCTAATGTGATTAAGATTAAATGTTATTAGATTATTTATCTTTTTATTTTTATTATTATTATTATATATTAATTTAATTATTATTACAAATAAATAAAAAAATTTAATTTTTCAACATTTCTATAGAAAAAGTGATTTTATTCCTGAGGTTAGCATATTGTGGGAATTACAGTATCGAGGGTATGAAATTTTAGTTAGGTATGTTACATACCGTCGGAAAGGTTAGTTTGTCTAGTTTCTCAGTGTAAGTTTTTTTTTTGGAGTTTTAGAAACAATTACACACAAATAGGAAAAAATTCAAAATAGTGCATATGCTAAAAATTGAAAAACCTTTGTCTTGAGTTACAAAACATTTATTTTGATAGATATCCCACTCGCATCCCACTAAGCGACCAAAAAGTTCTTAAAGGAAAAGGTCTTAGCTTTCTTTTGATAAAAAAAAAAAAAGAAAACAAGGGCCTTTTTTGAAAAAAGTCAAAACAGTTTTTGATTTTGCAAAACAAAATTCAAAAATAATTTTTTTTGTTTTTAAATTTTTTTTTCAAAAGATTGAAGAAATAGCCATCTAAACTGTTTGGGACAAATTTTACTAAGAACAATAGGTAATAAGTTACATGGACGAGAAAAAACACATGTTTGGCTGAAATGTCAAATTTTGACCCTCTCTAACTCAGAGAGTTCTTGACCGATCTTGTTGAAAAATTGTGTCTAAATTACTATCCAATTTGCACAAATGGCGTTCGAGTAAGGTAAGGTTGGTTTGTGAGTTGTGAAAATTAAAATATTAAAAAAAAATAATATAAATACTTGGCAAATTTTAATAAACTTTATAAAATTATTTGAATTGGTCTCTAAGTAAAACTAAGAGTGTCGAGATATTGTGTTTGCGGCAAACTTAATTTATTCCTGCCACAAATGTTGTTGTGTTAATTTAATCATTCAAAATGGCGTTCGAGTAAGGTTGCTGTGAATTGTAATAAATTAATAATTATAAAGTGAACAATATAAATACTAGAAAATTTACTGATACTAAACTGTGAAAACTTTATATAAATAAACTGTGAAAATCTTTATAAAATTACTCTGATCCCTACGTAAACAAAAATATTAGTGCGGCTATAAACAGAGTGGTATTAATAATAGAGTAGTGTCTCAAATAATAATCAAATCATGCCTTTAGCGAAGTCTCACGCAGTGTCTGGAACACCTCCATCAACAAATGTTGCTGAAAAATCAAACAACAGTGATAACATGTTAGAAACACTTCTTTCTATACAAAATCCATCTAATGCTGATATTATTACCGCTATAGTTGAATCGAATAAGTCATTAAAACATGATTATGACAAACTTTCAACTGAAATTAAAATAGTCAGCTTTGATCATGTTAAAATCAAGAAGAAGGTTGAAAATCATGATGTCGAACTTAAAATGGCCAAAAATGAAATTAAATATCTAAATCATGAAGTAAATTTTTTAAAACAGCAACAAATTATGGATGAAGTCGTGATTTCAGGGCTACCTAACAATGTACAATCAAAGGATGCAATAATACAAAAGTTAGATATTTTATATAACTTTGGGACTGCCAACATTATTGCTAGTTATTTCAAGCAAGTTAGAGGTGGACGTAGTAGTCGATCAAAAGAAAGAAATGGAAATCAGCTGATACTAACATTTAGAAATCGTGAAGTTAAAGAAACTTTAATGATAAATAAGAAAAATAAAGGTCCTCTCCTACTTAAACAAATAACTGAGAAACCTACCAACCCAGATAAGGAAATTTTTATTAATCACAAGCTTACTCCTCAAAATGTCGAAATTATAAATAAACTACGGGAATTAAAAAAGATCAACAAAATAATCTACTGCTGGTTCAATCATGGGAATATTTATATGAAAATCAAACAAGATGATGCCTCCAAAATCGTACGCAATATCAATGACATTGAAAACATTTAATTAGGAACAGCTGTTTATGTTTATTTTCGTTCATAATAAAAGCAATATTCAAGTATTTATGGAATTACTGGTTCTTCACAACCGCTTTACAAATTTATTCATAGTTATATATTTTTTTTTGTTGTTGTGTTCAATACTCATACCTATTTCTTGTTTTAATTTTAATTATTCTTGTTTTTTTTATTTTAATTGTTGTAGTGGATATGATCAATTCTAATGAAAATTTTGATGATGATATTATAATCTTTGATGAAGATATTCGAAATGACAGACATTTTCATGATCTGAATGATTACAAAACGCATATAAGCACGTACACAGATGGATTACAAATGAATATATTATATGTCAATATTAATAGTCTCTCGAATAAACTTGGAAAATTGGAAGAACTTATTATTGGTTTTGACGTAAGTATTCATTTTATTGTACTAGTGGAAACCTTTTTAGATAGTGACAGCGCTCGTTTTTTTAACATTAGCGGATATGATGCGTTTCATAACACACGCGGCAGTAGATCTGGTGGCGGCATTAGTATCTTTTCAAAATCAGACTTAAATAGTCAATTATTGCACTCAGAAACTATTTTAGAGAATGAAGCCCTTGTAATTTATTCGAAGAGATTAAACATAAACTTAATTGGTATATATAAATCACCCCATACAAATAACTATATATTTCTAAGTAATTTAGACAATATTCTCGATAGATTTAACAATTCAATTATAGTTGGTGACTTTAACTTGAATCTTTTGAATGAGCATGATAATGTTATTTGTAGTTACAAAAACATTATAAAGACCAACAATTTAACAATTCATAACAAAATTAGTCCTAAATTTTTCACTAGACAGTCTAATTCATTGAATACCATCCTGGATCACCTAATCTCGAAACCTGGAATTAAATGCAACATATTATACGGTACTAGATATTTAAGTGACCACAAATACCTTCTTATTAATACAGTGTTGAAAGATAATAGAAATAAAATTAAGGAAAAATCTTTTCACGAGTATATACATCTGTCTAAACTGAATGAATTTCTCTTCAGTATAGATTGCTCTAATGTTGACTTTAATGATTTTTATAACAAAATTAACAAATTTATATCTAAGAACTTAAGAACTAGTGAGCGGCCAACTCAATACAGCGTTAAAAAACCATGGTTTTCCAGCAATCTACTTGTATTAATGAAAAAGAGAGACAAATTTTATAAACTATCAAAAAGATATCCATTAAACATGGTATTTTCTGAAACATTTCAAATATATAAAAGAGATTTTAGAAATGCTATGAACAAAAGCAAAAAAGATTACTATTACAAACGGTTTTCTGATAGCTCAAATTCATATAAAAAGATGTGGCAGTTAATAAATGAAATAATGTATAATACCGAAATAATGAAATAATGAAATGAAATAATGTATATGTTTCTTTACAATCCCTCCAACAATCAATCGAATTAGAAATGGATAACATAATTTTGGATAACCAAGAAACAGTCGCTCAAGAGCTAAATAAATTTTTTGTTAATGTTGGTAGGAACGTTACAATGAATGATATGTCAGAAGTATTATTGGCTGATACTACCAATACGAATGAGTTGAAAACATTTGCTCCAAACGACCTAAATGAGATAAAGGAGATAATTAATAATCTAAAGGAGTCCTGTTCTGCTGGATATGATCATATATCCGTATCGTTCATAAAAGCCAATTCGCACACATTAGCCCCTCTCTTGTCTCGAGAAATAAATAAATGTTTCCTAAATAATAACTTTCCCGACTCGCTAAAAATTGCTCGAATCACACCCATATTTAAATCAGGCAGCAAGCTGCAAGCTAATAACTACCGCCCAAACTCAATCTTGCCAATGTTTTCCAAAATCTTTGAAAGAGGTATTTACAACAGAATGAACAAATTTCTAATAGAAAACAGTGTCATACATAATAACCAATTTGGATTTCAAAAACATAGCAGTACCTTGTCAGCTTTTCTGAATTTAATGCAAACTATATATAATAACATTGAAAAGAAATCAAAAACAGGTTGCATTTTTATTGACCTAAAAAATGCTTTTGATAATGTCCAATACAACATATTGTACAAAAAGCTAAAAAATGCGGGTATTGGGCAGAAGCCGTTGAGTCTTATAAAAAGTTACCTAGAAAACCGCCAACAGTATGTTCAAATAGGTAAAAACAAATCCCAACCGTTAAACATTTCCTGTGGGGTACCACAGGGATCAATTTTAGGCCCTCAGCTCTTCCTAATATTTATCAATGATATTTTTTCTTTACCATTAATGGGCAAGATTCAGCTTTTTGCAGATGATGCTGTAATTATATATGGTGAAACTAGCTAACTCCGAAATTTAAAAACAGCAATGGATCATGACCTTAATTTACTTAGTGGATGGTTAGATAACAATAAACTCATTTTAAACACTAAAAAATCTCATTTTATGTTATTCAACACCAAAAACTCATCAACTCTTGACACTTTTAACGAAATCAGCACGAACAAATTTACCATACAGAAAGTTGATTATATCAATTATCTTGGTCTAATTCTTGATTCAAAGTTGAATTGGAAAAAACATATCAATAACGTAAAGAATAAAATTTGTCCATTTATAGCCGTTTTCAGAAAAATAGGTAAATATATCCCAACGAAATTAAAAGTACAACTTTACTTTGCACACATTCAGTCTCATTTAGCATACCTATTACCAATATGGGGTAGTATTAGTAAAACGCATCAGAAATATTTATCAATATTACAGAATAAATGCCTAAAATCTATCTTGAATTATCCCATACTAACACCGTCAAAAATGCTTTACTCCGAAGATATTTTACCACTTTCATCTTATATTAAATACGAATATGCTGTCACTATCTACAAAATACACCATGGTCTGATAAAAAATAATGTTAATTTGATTAGCAATGTCACTGTATCAGAGAAAACCACTAGGGGGCAAAGAATTATTATCTACCTAATTATAAAAGGAATTTAACCCAAAATACTATTTTTTATGAAGGTCTCCAATTTTTCAACAAAATACCAGATTTGATCAAAAACGACAAATATCAGGTCTTTAAAAAATATTTGAAACAATCTTTAATTGAAGAGTATAAAATCCAATACGATAACACTCATGATTCGAATTACTTAAATTAATTTTATACCATCGTACAATGCTCAGTCATTCCTATCAATAAGCTAATGTTGTTATTTCCAGTCATCTTTCTTCTTCTTTTTTTTTTTTGTTCAGTTTCATACTCTCGTTCATCACAATCATCATCAAAATTCGTTTTTTATCATGTCAGTAATAATTAATATTTATTCACTACTTTAAATTAATTTAACTTAAAATAATATTACTTTCACTTACCTATTAATTTTTCTCTACTTTTTTTTTAGTTTTAAGTATTCAACGACATCTTGTCTATTAGCCTTTTATCCTGAAACTAATTAAAGTATTTTCCTGCATGTAATTTTAAATATATAACAGAAGCAGTAACATATTGTATAATTTAATTATTTTGGAAAATAAAAAAAAAAAAAAAAATAGGACTAACCTTGGTGCTAATTTCATCTCGATTGGAAGACATCGGTTTCAAAAGTTGTCTCACTTGATATGAAATGCCCCATATATATATATATATATATATATATATATATATATATATATATATATATATATATATATATATATATATATATATATATATATATATATATATATATATATATATATATATATATATATATATATATATATATATATATATATATATATATATATATATATATATATATATATATATATATATATATATATATATATATATATATATATATATATATATATATATATATATATATATATATATATATATATATATATATATATATATATATATATATATATATATATATATATATATATATATATATATATATATATATATATATATATATATATATATATATATATATATATATATATATATATATATATATATATATATATATATATATATATATATATATATATATATATATATATATATATATATATATATATATATATATATATATATATATATATATATATATATATACTTACGCTAAAAATATTTTCTGGGCATGTTGCGGCAAACAGTCTCCTAAATATGTTTGACAATTGGCCATATCGGGGTACAGGTTAAGTGCCTAGAGCCCAAAAACTGTATAAAATAATGTTTATTTTTAAAGTTAGTTTAATATTTCTGTTTTTAATTAGTATTTTTTATAAAGTAATCTGATAAATCCGATTCCAATTGCACACATAACTGTCTGATCCCGAAATCTACCTATTTCTAGCAGATATACCTGCCGCTCGGACTTTTTTAACCTGAAACTTTCAAATATCTCGAAAAATAAGCACTCTACGGAAAAAATGTCCATATTCAAAATTTAATCATTCCGCGGGAGAAACACATTAGTACAAAAAATAGTCCCCCTCCTCCCTCTTTGTAGGTGGGCGGGGGTAACTTTGAATCTAAAATAGGAACCCCAATTTTTTATTGCAGATACGGATTTTACGGCTAAAAGTACGTACGATTTGACTAAAAAATTTTGTTCGATTCATGATAGATGTAAATTGGCCTGCCAGATCACCAGATCTTACTTCGCCAGATTTCTTTTTGTGGGGCAATCTCAAAGAGAAAGTTTACAAACAAGAACCAACAACACGTGAGAATATGATTGGGCGAATCAAAAATGCTTGTGCCGAAATTCAAGCAGACACACTTCTCAGTTGTGTACAGTCATTTGAAGAGCGGATTAATAAATGCATTGAAGTCGAAGGCCATCATTTTGAACACTTATTTTAAGCTAAAATTTATTTATTCACCAGCCATTTACATTAATAAACTTTTTACAATGAAAGCGTGATTTTTTTATTTCAAATGTATTACAAAATCGTAGGCATATGTTCTTAGTAAAAGAAATCGAAAAAATTGAATTTCGTCGATTACAGCGCCATCTATCATGAATCGAAGAAATTTTTTTAGTCAAATCGTACGTACTTTTAGCTTTAAAATCCGTATCTGCAATAAAAAATTGGGGTTCCTATTTTCGATCCAAAGTTACCCCCGACCACCTACAAAGAGGGGGAGTGGGGGACAATTGATTTGCATTAATGTGTTTCCCCCGCGGAATGATTAAATTTTGAATATGGACATTTTTCCCGTAGAGTGCTTATTTTTCGAGATATTTGAAAGTTTCAGGTTAAAAAAATCACCCGGTATATATATATATATATATATATATATATATATATATATATATATATATATATATACCCAAGTAACAATTTGAAGCTGTCACAACGTTGTGTCAGCTAAAATTTACAGCAATTTAGTTGTAATAACAAGCTCAAAAACTACAAAAAACGTTTTTACAACGTTTTGCGGATGTTGCGGCAGCTAGAATGGGGATCATATCTTGGTTGGCAGTACGTTGTAATAACGTCACACAGCGAAATTGCTATAATTGTAAAACAGTTTTAAATATATCAATTTCGTTAGTTTAGCAATAACGATTCACAAAAATTAAATAAGTTGTTTTTGCGATGTCGCTGTGTTCAACGCAGGATAGTAAAATTAGGAAAAACGGATCCATAACAATTAAGAAATTATTGTTGTTACCTAGTATTCGTAAAAGTATAATAATTATTTAAGCGATTTTAGATTGAAAAAAGGGAAATTAACCAGAAAATCTAAACTGCTTTTTTAAAAACACAATTTATAAAAATAACAACTTCGTATATTTTTTTCCCCAATTTCATTATAAAAACGATCTTGCACAACTTATGTCGAATTCTTTTTGCCAGATCAAAAAAAAGTTATTTTTTTTTCACAAAAAGAATACGAAAAAATTTGATCTAATTTTGTAGTTGTGTTTGTGAACTGTCATTGAATATTTTTGTATTTAATTGTATACAATAAAATAAATTTTTATTAATATTAATTTAAAACACGATTTAAACACAACTTTTATTTAAACAATAGCTATTCCACTTTAAAAAAATAATATTAGTAAATGGCGTCTTGTTTGTTTATCAATTTTGACAGAAGTGTAAATGTATGTGTGTTACTCTATTGTATTAAAAATTTGATCTACGAAAAAATCTAGATTCAGAAAAATATTTTTAGGGCAGAAAAAGATCACTTTTTTTTGTCAAATAGAATACGTAATGTCAAAAAAAATTGATCTGAGATCAAAAAGGGGCGTATTAGAGCAATTTTTTCATCAAAAAGAATTCGACATTAATTACTTTGTTTTTTAATTCTACATAATTTTTTTGTTTGTATTCATAATTGAATGGCCAAGTTATATGTTAAATATTTATTGTTTAAGATTCTGCACGTTCCAAACGTAAAAACACTTGCAGAAATAAATTTATCGGGCAGTTTCTAAAGTTACCTCAGATAATTAATATGCGCCAACAAATTAATTGATATTTAATAAGTAAATAAAATTAATATGTGTCGTACAATTTTTATTTGCAAAAAAATTTCAACAATTTGAAATGTATAATATAACATCTTAAAAAAAATTAATCAAACTACAAATTACAAGCGTTTATTTGCGTGTTTTCATCCAAAAAAAATTATTTTTATGGTGCTATATCGTACCGTTTAATTTGGCAGCCATTTTCGTGCATAACAAATAGAATTAAAATATGTCTGCAATATGTATAACAGCTATGTAGATAAATTGATATCCTTTTAACTATTTATACTAAAGTTAACATTTTCACAGCTAAAATGCTTTCTCTTAAGATGGGAAATAAACAAATAAATGACATATTTGCTTTTAGTAATAAATATTGCGTAGTTAAAATGAAAATTGCTTTCAAAATATTAATACCATAACGGGATATTATCATTTCTGAGAACTACCTACCGTTAATAACATTTTAGAAAATAAGTAATATTCATTGCCCTTAATAACTAAAATGCTTTGTCTAAAGGCCTATCGTTGTCGCCCTAATAACCAAAATTGTTATATATTAAGCATTTTCACGGTTTGCTTTATGGTAAGCAATCTTTCGTTCAGGTGGCACTTTTTAGTTTTGTGGTAAGTAGTTTTGCTTTGTGTGAAAGAAAATGTGAAAAAAGAGGATAAAACCTAGTTGTTATTTATTAAATGAAATTCATGTATGATCACCATTTATTTAAACAGAGAACTTAAAAATCAGAATGCAAGTCTGTTGGCTAGTCATCCCTGCCGAAAATTCTTGCATGAAAATTATATAGGAACTTACATAATCATGATAATGTCTTGTAGAGAATTGGGACAAGAAGTTTACAAGATCATACAATAATTACATAGGATCTTTCATAGTTCATGTAAGAACTAAGATCCTAACAAAAATTCTTACAAGAATTTTTGCCAGGGTAGAAACTTATATGATCATGATCATTTCTTGTAGAGAATTGGGACAAGAAGTTTACAAGATCATACAAGAGTCACATAGGTTCATAGGTTTATATAGTTCATGTAAGATCCTAACAAAAATACCTACAAGAAGTTTTGCAGGGATGACACATACTCAGCCAATGAACTCAACCAATGAATGAAATATGAATTTGTCAAGAAAATATATTTTTATTTGTTTGAAATCAATAAATTTATAAATATTGTTTTCAATTTTTTACAGTTACAATGGTATGCGTTATGAATAGAGGATATTTAAATAGTATGATTTATAAAGTGTGAAGCAATGTCTTGGACTTTCTATGAAATGTAGAACTGCGTGTATATTTCTTAAATGATATAAAATAATGGTTTAAATTTTTATTTTCCATTATATAAAATAATATAGAATGCACTGTCACAGCCGACCAAGTAAAACCAGGTAATTTTTTTATGGTTTGAAAAATATACATGGCGTATGCTCAATGCTCATAGCATGAAATTAATTGTCAATATGAGTGCACAGCGAATTTGCTTTACAGAAAGCTCAAACTCAACAATACAGTTTAAATTATATTGCATTCATATTTTTCAGCTATCTTGCTATTGAAAGAACTAAGCTGATTAATTGGGATTTGACTTTGAAATCATACAAAAACGATAATAAAACGTTTTGACTTTAACGCACATATACTTGTCTAAAGTAGCAAAATTGCTTTCCACATAACAATTTTGATTTTACGAAAATAATGATATTACTGCTATGAACACATATTACCTATATAACGAAAGTAGCTGTTTTGTTTACTGTCACAACGTTTCCAAAACTAATGATTCAGCTATTTAACTTTTATAACTATTTCGTATAGTTTTTCGGATTTCGAGACGTTGTCACAGCATAACCAAAAAACTTTTCCAATCATAGAACATTTGTTAAATAATTGTTTTTTTTAGTTTTAGTTTGATTTTTTTAAAAAATTTTTGATTTGTTAGTTCCACAAATAATTTTTTTTTTATATATAAATAATAAAAAATTTTTTTCGCTTGAAGATGATGCGGGAGTCGTATCGAAACGTAGCGATAAATAATTGAAATATTTTTATTTCGTTTATTAACGTAATCCACTAGAGCTAAAACCGAATAAAAATAACCAAATATATATAAAATATCCAAGCTCAACACTAAAATATCATAAATATAACTCCTCGGTTGAAATAATGGAGTCCAATAATAATAATCAAAATTTATTTAAGAATATTAAATTTATTTATGGCAGTGACGTCCACAAGACCATGAAAAAAGATAAATGATTCCGCCAAGTAGAACAATGAAGAACATGCATAATATTGATGATGCAGTTTTTGATAAGCTCCAAAGAACATTCATTTTCAAAATGATGAACCAAATAATTTCTGAAGTTGTAAACTTGATTAAGAAAAATTTAATATTTTTGATTAAAGTAATCACCAAAAAACTTTTCCAATCATAGAACATTTGTTAAATAATTGTTTTTTTTAGTTTTAGTTTGATTTTTTTAAAAAATTTTTGATTTGTTAGTTCCACAAATAATTTTTTTTTTATATATAAATAATAAAAATTTTTTTTCGCTTGAAGATGATGCAGGAGTCGTATCGAAACGTAGCGATAAATAATTGAAATATTTTTATTTCGTTTATTAACGTAATCCACTAGAGCTAAAACCGAATAAAAATAACCAAATATATATAAAATATCCAAGCTCAACACTAAAATATCATAAATATAACTCCTCGGTTGAAATAATGGAGTCCAATAATAATAATCAAAATTTATTTAAGAATATTAAATTTATTTATGGCAGTGACGTCAGTGACGTCCACAAGACCATGAAAAAAGATAAATGATTCCGCCAAGTAGAACAATGAAGAACATGCATAATATTGATGATGCAGTTTTTGATAAGCTCCAAAGAACATTCATTTTCAAAATGATGAACCAAATAATTTCTGAAGTTGTAAACTTGATTAAGAAAAATTTAATATTTTTGATTAAAGTAATCACCAAAAAACTTTTCCAATCATAGAACATTTGTTAAATAATTGTTTTTTTTAGTTTTAGTTTGATTTTTTTAAAAAATTTTTGATTTGTTAGTTCCACAAATAATTTTTTTTTTGTATATAAATAATAAAAATTTTTTTTCGCTTGAAGATAATGCGGGAGTCGTATCGAAACGTAGCGATAAATAATTGAAATATTTTTATTTCGTTTATTAACGTAATCCACTAGAGCTAAAACCGAATAAAAATAATCAAATATATATAAAATATCCAAGCTCAACACTAAAATATCATAAATATAACTCCTCGGTTGAAATAATGGAGTCCAATAATAATAATCAAAATTTATTTAAGAATATTAAATTTATTTATGGCAGTGACGTCCACAAGACCATGAAAAAAGATAAATGATTCCGCCAAGTAGAACAATGAAGAACATGCATAATATTGATGATGCAGTTTTTGATAAGCTCCAAAGAACATTCATTTTCAAAATGATGAACCAAATAATTTCTGAAGTTGTAAACTTGATTAAGAAAAATTTAATATTTTTGATTAAAGTAATCACCAAAAAACTTTTCCAATCATAGAACATTTGTTAAATAATTGTTTTTTTTAGTTTTAGTTTGATTTTTTTAAAAAATTTTTGATTTGTTAGTTCCACAAATAATTTTTTTTTATATATAAATAATAAAAATTTTTTTTCGCTTGAAGATGATGCGGGAGTCGTATCGAAACGTAGCGATAAATAATTGAAATATTTTTATTTCGTTTATTAACGTAATCCACTAGAGCTAAAACCGAATAAAAATAACCAAATATATATAAAATATCCAAGCTCAACACTAAAATATCATAAATATAACTCCTCGGTTGAAATAATGGAGTCCAATAATAATAATCAAAATTTATTTAAGAATATTAAATTTATTTATGGCAGTGACGTCCACAAGACCATGAAAAAAGATAAATGATTCCGCCAAGTAGAACAATGAAGAACATGCATAATATTGATGATGCAGTTTTTGATAAGCTCCAAAGAACATTCATTTTCAAAATGATGAACCAAATAATTTCTGAAGTTGTAAACTTGATTAAGAAAAATTTAATATTTTTGATTAAAGTAATCACCAAAAAACTTTTCCAATCATAGAACATTTGTTAAATAATTGTTTTTTTTAGTTTTAGTTTGATTTTTTTAAAAAATTTTTGATTTGTTAGTTCCACAAATAATTTTTTTTTTATATATAAATAATAAAATTTTTTTTTCGCTTGAAGATGATGCGGGAGTCGTATCGAAACGTAGCGATAAATAATTGAAATATTTTTATTTCGTTCATTAACGTAATCCACTAGAGCTAAAACCGAATAAAAATAACCAAATATATATAAAATATCCAAGCTCAACACTAAAATATCATAAATATAACTCCTCGGTTGAAATAATGGAGTCCAATAATAATAATCAAAATTTATTTAAGAATATTAAATTTATTTATGGCAGTGACGTCCACAAGACCATGAAAAAAGATAAATGATTCCGCCAAGTAGAACAATGAAGAACATGCATAATATTGATGATGCAGTTTTTGATAAGCTCCAAAGAACATTCATTTTCAAAATGATGAACCAAATAATTTCTGAAGTTGTAAACTTGATTAAGAAAAATTTAATATTTTTGATTAAAGTAATCACCAAAAAACTTTTCCAATCATAGAACATTTGTTAAATAATTGTTTTTTTTAGTTTTAGTTTGATTTTTTTAAAAAATTTTTGATTTGTTAGTTCCACAAATAATTTTTTTTTTATATATAAATAATAAAAATTTTTTTTCGCTTGAAGATGATGCGGGAGTCGTATCGAAACGTAGCGATAAATAATTGAAATATTTTTATTTCGTTTATTAACGTAATCCACTAGAGCTAAAACCGAATAAAAATAACCAAATATATATAAAATATCCAAGCTCAACACTAAAATATCATAAATATAACTCCTCGGTTGAAATAATGGAGTCCAATAATAATAATCAAAATTTATTTAAGAATATTAAATTTATTTATGGCAGTGACGTCCACAAGACCATGAAAAAAGATAAATGATTCCGCCAAGTAGAACAATGAAGAACATGCATAATATTGATGATGCAGTTTTTGATAAGCTCCAAAGAACATTCATTTTCAAAATGATGAACCAAATAATTTCTGAAGTTGTAAACTTGATTAAGAAAAATTTAATATTTTTGATTAAAGTAATCACCAAAAAACTTTTCCAATCATAGAACATTTGTTAAATAATTGTTTTTTTTTAGTTTTAGTTCGATTTTTTTAAAAAATTTTTGATTTGTTAGTTCCACAAATAATTTTTTTTTTATATATAAATAATAAAAATTTTTTTTCGCTTGAAGATGATGCGGGAGTCGTATCGAAACGTAGCGATAAATAATTGAAATATTTTTATTTCGTTTATTAACGTAATCCACTAGAGCTAAAGCCGAATAAAAATAACCAAATATATATAAAATATCCAAGCTCAACACTAAAATATCATATATATATAAATATATATATATATATATATATATATATATATATATATATATATATATATATATATATATATATATATATATATATATATATATATATATATATATATATATATATATATATATATATATATATATATATATATATTTATATATATATGATATTTTAGTGTTGAGCTTGGATATTTTATATATATTTGGTTATTTTTATTCGGTTTTAGCTCTAGTGGATTACGTTAATAAACGAAATAAAAATATTTCAATTATTTATCGCTACGTTTCGATACGACTCCCGCATCATCTTCAAGCGAAAAAAAATTTTTATTATTTATATATAAAAAAAAAATTATTTGTGGAACTAACAAATCAAAAATTTTTTAAAAAAATCGAACTAAAACTAAAAAAAAACAATTATTTAACAAATGTTCTATGATTGGAAAAGTTTTTTGGTGATTACTTTAATCAAAAATATTAAATTTTTCTTAATCAAGTTTACAACTTCAGAAATTATTTGGTTCATCATTTTGAAAATGAATGTTCTTTGGAGCTTATCAAAAACTGCATCATCAATATTATGCATGTTCTTCATTGTTCTACTTGGCGGAATCATTTATCTTTTTTCATGGTCTTGTGGACGTCACTGCCATAAATAAATTTAATATTCTTAAATAAATTTTGATTATTATTATTGGACTCCATTATTTCAACCGAGGAGTTATATTTATGATATTTTAGTGTTGAGCTTGGATATTTTATATATATTTGGTTATTTTTATTCGGTTTTAGCTCTAGTGGATTACGTTAATAAACGAAATAAAAATATTTCAATTATTTATCGCTACGTTTCGATACGACTCCCGCATCATCTTCAAGCGAAAAAAAAATTTTATTATTTATATATAAAAAAAAAATTATTTGTGGAACTAACAAATCAAAAATTTTTTAAAAAAATCGAACTAAAACTAAAAAAAAACAATTATTTAACAAATGTTCTATGATTGGAAAAGTTTTTTGGTGATTACTTTAATCAAAAATATTAAATTTTTCTTAATCAAGTTTACAACTTCAGAAATTATTTGGTTCATCATTTTGAAAATGAATGTTCTTTGGAGCTTATCAAAAACTGCATCATCAATATTATGCATGTTCTTCATTGTTCTACTTGGCGGAATCATTTATCTTTTTTCATGGTCTTGTGGACGTCACTGCCATAAATAAATTTAATATTCTTAAATAAATTTTGATTATTATTATTGGACTCCATTATTTCAACCGAGGAGTTATATTTATGATATTTTAGTGTTGAGCTTGGATATTTTATATATATTTGGTTATTTTTATTCGGTTTTAGCTCTAGTGGATTACGTTAATAAACGAAATAAAAATATTTCAATTATTTATCGCTACGTTTCGATACGACTCCCGCATCATCTTCAAGCGAAAAAAAATTTTTATTATTTATATATAAAAAAAAATTATTTGTGGAACTAACAAATCAAAAATTTTTTAAAAAAATCAAACTAAAACTAAAAAAAACAATTATTTAACAAATGTTCTATGATTGGAAAAGTTTTTTGGTGATTACTTTAATCAAAAATATTAAATTTTTCTTAATCAAGTTTACAACTTCAGAAATTATTTGGTTCATCATTTTGAATATGAATGTTCTTTGGAGCTTATCAAAAACTGCATCATCAATATTATGCATGTTCTTCATTGTTCTACTTGGCGGAATCATTTATCTTTTTTCATGGTCTTGTGGACGTCACTGCCATAAATAAATTTAATATTCTTAAATAAATTTTGATTATTATTATTGGACTCCATTATTTCAACCGAGGAGTTATATTTATGATATTTTAGTGTTGAGCTTGGATATTTTATATATATTTGGTTATTTTTATTCGGTTTTAGCTCTAGTGGATTACGTTAATAAACGAAATAAAAATATTTCAATTATTTATCGCTACGTTTCGATACGACTCCCGCATCATCTTCAAGCGAAAAAAAATTTTTATTATTTATATATAAAAAAAAAATTATTTGTGGAACTAACAAATCAAAAATTTTTTAAAAAAATCAAACTAAAACTAAAAAAAACAATTATTTAACAAATGTTCTATGATTGGAAAAGTTTTTTGGTTATGCTGTGACAACGTCTCGAAATCCGAAAAACTATACGAAATAGTTATAAAAGTTAAATAGCTGAATCATTAGTTTTGGAAACGTTGTGACAGTAAACAAAACAGCTACTTTCGTTATATAGGTAATATGTGTTCATAGCAGTAATATCATTATTTTCGTAAAATCAAAATTGTTATGTGGAAAGCAATTTTGCTACTTTAGACAAGTATATGTGCGTTAAAGTCAAAACGTTTTATTATCGTTTTTGTATGATTTCAAAGTCAAATCCCAATTAATCAGCTTAGTTCTTTCAATAGCAAGATAGCTGAAAAATATGAATGCAATATAATTTAAACTGTATTGTTGAGTTTGAGCTTTCTGTAAAGCAAATTCGCTGTGCACTCATATTGACAATTAATTTCATGCTATGAGCATTGAGCATACGCCATGTATATTTTTCAAACCATAAAAAAATTACCTGGTTTTACTTGGTCGGCTGTGACAGTGCATTCTATATTATTTTATATAATGGAAAATAAAAATTTAAACCATTATTTTATATCATTTAAGAAATATACACGCAGTTCTACATTTCATAGAAAGTCCAAGACATTGCTTCACACTTTATAAATCATACTATTTAAATATCCTCTATTCATAACGCATACCATTGTAACTGTAAAAAATTGAAAACAATATTTATAAATTTATTGATTTCAAACAAATAAAAATATATTTTCTTGACAAATTCATATTTCATTCATTGGTTGAGTTCATTGGCTGAGTATGTGTCATCCCTGCAAAACTTCTTGTAGGCATTTTTGTTAGGATCTTACATGAACTATATAAACCTATGAACCTATGTGACTCTTGTATGATCTTGTAAACTTCTTGTCCCAATTCTCTACAAGAAATGATCATGATCATATAAGTTTCTACCCTGGCAAAAATTCTTGTAAGAATTTTTGTTAGGATCTTAGTTCTTACATGAACTATGAAAGATCCTATGTAATTATTGTATGATCTTGTAAACTTCTTGTCCCAATTCTCTACAAGACATTATCATGATTATGTAAGTTCCTATATAATTTTCATGCAAGAATTTTCGGCAGGGATGACTAGCCAACAGACTTGCATTCTGATTTTTAAGTTCTCTGTTTAAATAAATGGTGATCATACATGAATTTCATTTAATAAATAACAACTAGGTTTTATCCTCTTTTTTCACATTTTCTTTCACACAAAGCAAAACTACTTACCACAAAACTAAAAAGTGCCACCTGAACGAAAGATTGCTTACCATAAAGCAAACCGTGAAAATGCTTAATATATAACAATTTTGGTTATTAGGGCGACAACGATAGGCCTTTAGACAAAGCATTTTAGTTATTAAGGGCAATGAATATTACTTATTTTCTAAAATGTTATTAACGGTAGGTAGTTCTCAGAAATGATAATATCCCGTTATGGTATTAATATTTTGAAAGCAATTTTCATTTTAACTACGCAATATTTATTACTAAAAGCAAATATGTCATTTATTTGTTTATTTCCCATCTTAAGAGAAAGCATTTTAGCTGTGAAAATGTTAACTTTAGTATAAATAGTTAAAAGGATATCAATTTATCTACATAGCTGTTATACATATTGCAGACATATTTTAATTCTATTTGTTATGCACGAAAATGGCTGCCAAATTAAACGGTACGATATAGCACCATAAAAATAATTTTTTTTGGATGAAAACACGCAAATAAACGCTTGTAATTTGTAGTTTGATTAATTTTTTTTAAGATGTTATATTATACATTTCAAATTGTTGAAATTTTTTTGCAAATAAAAATTGTACGACACATATTAATTTTATTTACTTATTAAATATCAATTAATTTGTTGGCGCATATTAATTATCTGAGGTAACTTTAGAAACTGCCCGATAAATTTATTTCTGCAAGTGTTTTTACGTTTGGAACGTGCAGAATCTTAAACAATAAATATTTAACATATAACTTGGCCATTCAATTATGAATACAAACAAAAAAATTATGTAGAATTAAAAAACAAAGTAATTAATGTCGAATTCTTTTTGATGAAAAAATTGCTCTAATACGCCCCTTTTTGATCTCAGATCAATTTTTTTTGACATTACGTATTCTATTTGACAAAAAAAAGTGATCTTTTTCTGCCCTAAAAATATTTTTCTGAATCTAGATTTTTTCGTAGATCAAATTTTTAATACAATAGAGTAACACACATACATTTACACTTCTGTCAAAATTGATAAACAAACAAGACGCCATTTACTAATATTATTTTTTTAAAGTGGAATAGCTATTGTTTAAATAAAAGTTGTGTTTAAATCGTGTTTTAAATTAATATTAATAAAAATTTATTTTATTGTATACAATTAAATACAAAAATATTCAATGACAGTTCACAAACACAACTACAAAATTAGATCAAATTTTTTCGTATTCTTTTTGTGAAAAAAAAATAACTTTTTTTTGATCTGGCAAAAAGAATTCGACATAAGTTGTGCAAGATCGTTTTTATAATGAAATTGGGGAAAAAAATATACGAAGTTGTTATTTTTATAAATTGTGTTTTTAAAAAAGCAGTTTAGATTTTCTGGTTAATTTCCCTTTTTTCAATCTAAAATCGCTTAAATAATTATTATACTTTTACGAATACTAGGTAACAACAATAATTTCTTAATTGTTATGGATCCGTTTTTCCTAATTTTACTATCCTGCGTTGAACACAGCGACATCGCAAAAACAACTTATTTAATTTTTGTGAAGCGTTATTGCTAAACTAACGAAATTGATATATTTAAAACTGTTTTACAATTATAGCAATTTCGCTGTGTGACGTTATTACAACGTACTGCCAACCAAGATATGATCCCCATTCTAGCTGCCGCAACATCCGCAAAACGTTGTAAAAACGTTTTTTGTAGTTTTTGAGCTTGTTATTACAACTAAATTGCTGTAAATTTTAGCTGACACAACGTTGTGACAGCTTCAAATTGTTACTTGGGTATATATATATATATATATATATATATATATATATATATATATATATATATATATATATATATATATATATATATATATATATATATATATATATATATATATATATATATATATATATATATAGACTGGTCGTTAAAAACTAAATTTTCCGAGACGCCCCCTAGAAAAATTCTTTGTGGTCAAAAAACCACATCGGCATTATTTTTTTTTTTTTTAAATCAAAAGAACACGTGCCGCAAAATCGTCGAAGTTAATATTTTGAAAAATTCGTAGATTTTTTCAAATATCTCATAAAATATGCAGATGTCAAAAAAAATCACATGGATCATTTTTGTAGGCAATTTAATTTTCTACAAAAAAGGTCTATGTCATTTTTTCCCGAAAAGGTATAGTTCTCATGATATTTTGAAAATGAACTTGCAAGTTTTCGTAATTTTTGAAAAACATAAAAAATAAAGATGACGAAAAAGTCCTAATTTTCTTCTTATGCTATAGAATGAAATGTATTAAAAAATAATCGTGACAAGAAAATCTAAAATTAATACTTTTTCGTCGAAATTTTCATCATTTGGTTTTACGAGTTTTGAAGAATTTCAAGTTTTATTTCAACATATCATCAGAAATATAGGTTTTAGGAAAAAAATTACTTGCACCTTTTTTGTAGAGATTTAAATTTCCTACAAAAATGATCCATGTGATTTTTTTTGACATCTGCATATTTTATGAGATATTAACAATTTTATCAAAAAATAAACTTCGATGATTTTGCGGCACGTGTTCTTTTGACTTAAAAAAAAAAAAAATAGTGCCGTTGTGGTTTTTTGACCACAAAGAATTTTTCTAGGGGGCGTCTCGGAAAATTTAGTTTTTAACGACCAGTCTAATATATATATATATATATATATATATATATATATATATATATATATATATATATATACCGGGTGATTTTTTTAACCTGAAACTTTCAAATATCTCGAAAAATAAGCACTCTACGGGAAAAATGTCCATATTCAAAATTTAATCATTCCGCGGGGGAAACACATTAATGCAAATCAATTGTCCCCCACTCCCCCTCTTTGTAGGTGGTCGGGGGTAACTTTGGATCGAAAATAGGAACCCCAATTTTTTATTGCAGATACGGATTTTAAAGCTAAAAGTACGTACGATTTGACTAAAAAAATTTCTTCGATTCATGATAGATGGCGCTGTAATCGACGAAATTCAATTTTTTCGATTTCTTTTACTAAGAACATATGCCTACGATTTTGTAATACATTTGAAATAAAAAAATCACGCTTTCATTGTAAAAAGTTTATTAATGTAAATGGCTGGTGAATAAATAAATTTTAGCTTAAAATAAGTGTTCAAAATGATGGCCTTCGACTTCAATGCATTTATTAATCCGCTCTTCAAATGACTGTACACAACTGAGAAGTGTGTCTGCTTGAATTTCGGCACAAGCATTTTTGATTCGCCCAATCATATTCTCACGTGTTGTTGGTTCTTGTTTGTAAACTTTCTCTTTGAGATTGCCCCACAAAAAGAAATCTGGCGAAGTAAGATCTGGTGATCTGGCAGGCCAATTTACATCTATCATGAATCGAACAAAATTTTTTAGTCAAATCGTACGTACTTTTAGCCGTAAAATCCGTATCTGCAATAAAAAATTGGGGTTCCTATTTTAGATTCAAAGTTACCCCCGCCCACCTACAAAGAGGGAGGAGGGGGACTATTTTTTGTACTAATGTGTTTCTCCCGCGGAATGATTAAATTTTGAATATGGACATTTTTTCCGTAGAGTGCTTATTTTTCGAGATATTTGAAAGTTTCAGGTTAAAAAAGTCCGAGCGGCAGGTATATCTGCTAGAAATAGGTAGATTTCGGGATCAGACAGTTATGTGTGCAATTGGAATCGGATTTATCAGATTACTTTATAAAAAATACTAATTAAAAACAGAAATATTAAACTAACTTTAAAAATAAACATTATTTTATACAGTTTTTGGGCTCTAGGCACTTAACCTGTACCCCGATATGG
Source organism: Diogma glabrata (assembly GCA_963693315.1). Taxonomy (NCBI): domain Eukaryota; kingdom Metazoa; phylum Arthropoda; class Insecta; order Diptera; family Cylindrotomidae; genus Diogma; species Diogma glabrata. Next base: position 285,607,995 of record OY856187.1, on the reverse strand, counting down.
CCAATTGTCAAACATATTTAGGAGACTGTTTGCCGCAACATGCCCAGAAAATATTTTTAGCGTAAGTGAAAAAATGCGACCGTGAAAGTGCCGCTAAATGCCGTTGTACTTCACACAGTTTATTGCAGATAGCTAAAGAACCTTTTATTGCAGATGTCTGGCTTTTTAAAAAATGATAGAAATATGTTCAAATAATTAATATTTATAAATTTTGTTTACATATTTTGCCCCAAACGGCCGTTATAACGCTTTGTTTTTGACAGTTTTAAGGCTCTAGACTCTTAACCTGTACCCGGATATGGCCAGTTGTTGAACTTATCCAAGAGATTGTTTGCCGCAACACGCTCAGAAAAAATTTTTGGTCTAGGTCGAAAAATGCGACCGTGAGAGTGCCGCTAAATTCAGTTATACCTCATATCGTTATATATATATATATATAATTTTTTTTTTTTGTTTTTCCGTCTCCGCTTTACATATATAGTCGTTTGGCATCAAAATTTTTCCGAAATTCCGAGATGACGGTCATTGCAATAGGTAGATTTTTATATGAAATCTACCTAAAAATCACCCGGTATAACGATATATATAACGATATGAGGTATAACGGAATTTAGCGGCACTCTCACGGTCGCATTTTTCGATCTAGACCAAAAAGTTTTTCTGAGCGTGTTGCGGCAAACAATCTCTTGGATAAGTTCAACAACTGGCCATATCCGGGTACAGGTTAAGAGTCTAGAGCCTTAAAACTGTCAAAAACAAAGCGTTATAACGGCCGTTTGGGGCAAAATATGTAAACAAAATTTATAAATATTAATTACTTGAACATATTTCTATCATTTTTTAAAAAGCCAGACATCTGCAATAAAAGGTTCTTTAGCTATCTGCAATAAACTGTGTGAAGTACAACGGCATTTAGCGGCACTTTCACGGTCGCATTTTTTCACTTGCGCTAAAAACATTTTCTGGGTATGTTGCAGCAAATACTCTCCTGAATATGTTTGAAAATTGGCCATATCGGGGTACAGGTTAAGTGCCTAGAGCCCAAAAACTGTATAAAATAATGTTTATTTTTAAAGTTTGTTTAATGCTTCTGTTTTTAATTAGTGTTTTTTATAAAGTAATCTGATAAATCCGATTCTTATTGCACACATAACTGTCTGATCCCGAAATCTACCTATTTCTAGCGGATATGCCTGCCGCTCGGACTTTTTTTTTAAGATAAGATTTATTTTTTCACTTACGCTAAAAATATTTTCTGGCTATGTTGCGGCAAACAGTTTCCTGAATATGTTTGACAATTGGCCATAACGGGGAACAGGTTAAGTGGCTACAGCCCAAAAACAGTATAAAATAATGTTTATTTTCAAAATTTGTTTAATACTTCTGTTTTTAATTAGTGTTTTTTTAAAGTAATCTGATAAATCCGATTCTAATTGCACACATAAGTGTCTGATCCCGAAATCTACCTATTTCTAGCGGATATACCTGCCGCTCGGACTGTTTTTGTTTTGTAACTGCAAGATTTTAAATTAAATTTGCTATTTGTTTCTTATTTTATTTTTATTTTCGCTATCCTATCACGAAATATTGGCCTATGTCATATTTTATATGGGTTTAGTTATGCATTCTTTAAAAAAAGTATAAAAAAAAACAGAATACCAAAGATTTCTCTCTACGGCCCTGGTCACAACAACATATAAAAACGTTTTTAAACCATGTCCCACAACAACATTTGTTGGTGTTGATGGACGCAAAATTTTGTTTTTTTGTATTTTTATATGTACTTTTTTCAAAGAATGATAACTAAACACATACAAAATATGACTTAGACCCAAATATCGTAATAAAATAGAGAAATTAAAAATAAAATAAGAGATAAATAGCAAATTTGTTTTAAAAATTTGCAAAACAAAAATTGTGTTGCCGATAATCCAGCTACACTGTCTTCCTCAATGAATAGTCCACTCATATATAGTTATATGAAGGCTCGATTGTTCGAGCAAGCTATAAAATAACGTACTATCATCAAGGAATACTTCATACCTAAGATTGGGGGTGCTACCGTTGGCTGAATAGAGTTCATCCGCCAGCATCCCTAAGCTTCCACCTTGTACCAGCTAGTGATATCTAGCTATAGCTAGTGATATCACTATATAACTAGCTATAGTGATATTACCATTGCTACATAGTGATATCACTATGTTTGTATCCCGGTATACAAACTCTTTCACAGTTTCTCACTGCTATTGTTTGTTGTGTATGTGATATATCACGTCAACTCGTATGTCAATAGCAGGGACTGGAGTACGCGGGGTTGTCATCCCCGTAGATCAAAAATTAAAAAAAAATTACAAATAGAAAAACATGATCCCTCGATGCGTAAATTTTTTAAGTACAAATTTGTGAGTTGTTCTTACTTTTTTATAACAATTGAGCTTTCAGTACTTTAATTGATGCAAAAAACACCTATATAATGTCACCGAAATTGAACTGCCTTGCTAATTTTGATTGCTAGTACAGAATCGCAAGACACGCTCTGGAAAGAAACAGGATCTGTGAAATATTTTGATTCAAAAAGTAGTATCAATATTTCTAATGGCAATTGCATTCGAAATGTGCCGTATATATACGTGTTTGAGGTGAATTACCTCATTTGCCTACTCTTCTGAAATATCTGCCTTCTATATATCGCAACGAATTGCTTTGTACAGGTTATTATTTCCTCCTCTTTTCTTAGAATTAAAACATTACGCTTGATATTACTAAACCTGCAATAACTATAATCGTGTTTCTTGGTTTCAAGATCTTTATTGTTCTGAACCATTTTCTTTTTTTACTTATTCACAAAAGTAAGAAATATTTAAACCATTTGTCACCATTTACTTTCCCTCAAGATGCCGTCACATTGATTTCTTAGAATCTGCAGTTCAGCGAGAGGACTATCAAGATTTCTACTTTAATATCTATTGTTGTTTGTCTTGTTTGAATGATGATGTTTCTTTCATGGATATCTTTCAATATTTTAAGCCATAATGATGACATTCATCTTCAGGTAAATTTACTCATGTACTTTTTTAATTTCGTTGATGTCTAGATAAGTTTCTTAAGAAGACTTATTAAGACTTTTATATTGCAAAAGATCTAACAGCATCAATTCTATAGCTGACCATCGCGTGTTAGATAGCTTTTGTAGTGACTGCGAAACATCTTCCTTTAAATTTGTTCATCGTTAAGGGCTACTGCTAAATAAGTTATAGCATTTATTAAATTATTCCAAAAAATGTAACCTCTATTGAACATTATTCGGCAGAATTAACTCCACAGAGATGGAGACTATGAGTTTCACATGGGGAATACACAGCATATAGGTTTTCTCTACAACTCTCTCTTTCCGTGCCTTTATTTTTACTTTTCATATTGCTTAAGTTATCATATCATAACTCTGTCCTTCGTTTAGCTTGAATTACTAATTCTACATGGCTTGCACATAATTGAATGAGCTCATTTTGGATTGCCGATGATAAATAATGATCGTGTTAGCGATGCTAAGCTTGCGATGCATTCTTACTTTTTCTACATGATAACGTAGCAAAGGATCACAGTGACTAATAATTTCCGTTTTAAACTGGTAAAATTATTAAGCTTTGTGACAGAGCCAGTTAAACAAAAATGACAAATCAACATATGTTCAAAACAACAATACCATGGCCAACTTGACAAGCAGTGAAAATAATTTAAAATGTCAGATTAGATTTACAATTTTTTTCCAAATTATGGTGTGAAATTTTCTTACCGAATACCACGCCAGCTTAAATTATTTCCGGAAATTTTCTTTCGGGCACGAATATTTTAAGAAAATTATTATATTATTTTCGAAATATTGGTGCCGTCAAGAAAATTTCCGGAAATAATTTAAGCTCTTGTGATATTATAAGTGAAAATACTCTATTCTTTCGTTTATTATTATTATCATTAAATAAATTTCGTTTTGCTTCGTTTTTGATTCTTCGTATAAGACCGAAATTTTAACGAAAATTTGTCTGTTATTTCATCAAAATTTATGTTTATTAAGATAAAATGGTTAACATTCATTAATTTACTTTATATGGTATCAATGAATGTTTAGATAGATTTGCAAATGTTTTTTTCTGTGTGATCAAGGAATATATATTAACTGGATTCTGTGCAACCCAATTTTAGTTTCGTTCGTATACATTTTTTAAAAATTATTACCTTTTATTTTATTTCCTTTATCCTATCATGAAATATTGGCGGTCTATATCATATTTTATTAGAAACCCGAGCAGAAATTAGTTAGGGAAAACCTGAATACAGTCAGGGCATGATCAGGGCCTGGTTAGTCCTACAAGGGCAATCCCTATTAGGGCAATCTGATGTGGGCCTGTTCCGGGCCTGATTTAAAATACCCTTCTAGGGTTAACCTTATTTGAATATATATTCGGCCCTGATCAGGTTTTTCGTATTTGACCCCTAGCTGAAATTTCAATTGGTTAAAATTTACTAGAGTATTATCCGTTTTAGAAATATATAGTTAAAATCGTTTCATGTGTGTTTTAGTTATCGCTTCTCGGCTGAAAGACTATAATAATAGTGATTAGGTGGTATGTATGTTTTAATTTTTTCCATTGTAATTTTTTATTTTAATTTGATTAATTTATGTATATAATATATAAATATATATCAGGGTCTGGTCCGGATATCCCAATCAGGGCCTGATCCGATTATTCCAATCAGGGTCTGATCCGGTAATCCCCACCAGGACCTGATAGGGCAAAGCGTTACACTCATGATCAGGGTCCAATCTACCTACCAATGCCTGATCCGGAGTAGGGCAAACCTGATCAGGACCTTACTTGAGACCTGACAAATTTCTGCTCGGGAATTATCACATTAGAAATCAACAACATAACATTCAAAATTCATATTCAATTTTTTCATGGTTGCTTGTTTTACAAAGTTTTGCGATTTATAAAATTTTTAGTAAAATTATATGAAAATATCATAGCAACTACAATTTGTTAATAATTTTTCCACTAGAGGAAAAAAACCATTTTCACAGTGGATTAAGCTATCATATTCTGAAAAAAATATTATAATATGTATAAAAAATTACATTAAATCTACGAATTTTTGTAATGAGTTGGCGTTAATAAACGCATTTATTATTCTTACGAATATGAGTTTATGAAGTATTGAACAAAAGTATCAGTTAATAACTATTATATTTATTAATTTCACAAATTCATTTATGAATTCTGGTTGAAAATTTTATAATCCTGTTCATACACACTTTCAAAAACTCTTTTATTAAATACACAAACTTACAAAAAATATACGATTATTCTTTTATAAATGCTGGCTTATAGTATACTGCATTAATGGGTTATCAAACGATTAACAGATGTTATAAATATTTCGTATTCTTTGTGAAAAAATTTATAGATTTCACGAATGAATTGGTTATAAAATTTTATAAACGTCGTTTATTGAATCCTTATGAATTTTTTTTTTGAGTGTAGAAAATATGAATTATGTACATAATTCGTATATCATTCGTTCTGTCAAATTCTCCAAAATGAAAGTGATAACATTAAAAATTCTCTTTTAGTGGAGTCATATTAGCATTTTATATTGATGTAAGAGCAAAGTTGAATTTTTTTTTTGTTTTATGTTAAGGACATAAAAGTTAGTGGGCATGTAATTATTTAGCAAATTTGGAGGTCCGGAAGTGCCTCAAAAATGGCAAAAACTGGTTTTTTGGTGTTTTTCGAGTAGGTCGCTTCACTATTTTTGAAATATTTCGGGCTTTAATGATCATAAAAAAAAATGGAAAATGTTTGTGATTAAATTTCAAATCTATCTAGGGGGTTAGATACTTTAAAAGTGTAACCTAACCTCAAAAAACCGAATCGCGTGACTTTTTTTTATTTTTTACTAAATTTATGATAAGGGGCGGAAAAATCGTCGAATTTTCATGAAAATTTCAGGAAACATGTATTTAAATAGTTTTAATATGGGATTTAATTTTTATGAAAACATTTAAATTTTTTCGGCCACAATTGGCATTTTTCGTTAAATTTGGCAAATGGTGCCATTTTATGAGAAGTCATCCAAAATAAAAATTTTTTTTTAATCTGTACTTTTTTTTATCTACTTTAACCTTAGTATAATTAAAATTATGTTGCCTTAATTTAAATGCCCCTTTTCGGGCATGAAAAAAAAATTAATTTTTGCATTTTTTTGACATTTTACCATATATAAGGTATTATTTATACTATTATCATGTATTTTGCATAAAAGTGAAATATGCAATTCAAATTAATATAAAATATTTTTTGAAATTATACATAACCTACAAAACTTTTTTGTAGGTTATGTATAATTTTAAAAAATATTTTTTATTATTTTGAATTGCATATTTCACTTTTATGCAAAATACATGATAATAGCATAAATAATACCGTATATATGGTAAACTGTCAAAAAATGCAAAAATTAATTTTTTTTCATGCCCGAAAATGGGCATTTAAATTAAGGCAACATAACTTTAATTATACTAAGGTTAAAGTAGATAAAAAAAGTACAGATTAAAAAAAAAAACTTTATTTTGGATGACTTCTCATAAAATGGCACCATTTGCCAAATTTAACGAAAAATGCCAATTGTGGCCGAAAAAATTTAAATGTTTTCATAAAAATTAAATCCCATATTAAAACTACTTAAATACATGTTTCCTGAAATTTTCATGAAAATTCGACGATTTTTCCTTTTTCTTTCCCAATTTAGTAAAAAATAATAAAAAGTCACACGATTCGGTTTTTTGAGGTTAGTTTACACTTTTAAAGTATCTAACCCCCCTAGATAGATTTGAAATTTAGTCACAAACATTTTTCATTTTTTTTTTTTTTTATGATCATTAGAGCCCGAAATATTTCAAAAATAGTGAAGCGACCAACTCGAAAAACACCAAAAAACCAGTTTTTGCCATTTTTGAGCCACTTCCGGACCTCCAAATTTGCTAAATAATTGCCCACTAACTTTTATGTCCATAATATAAAAAAAAAATTCAACTTTGCTCTTACATCAAATATATCACTTTTTTTTTCTAATTTGACTCCACTATTTGTATCTTTTAAATAACACAAATAACACACTTGATCAGTTTCAATTTTTGATTTTGTTAAAATTTTGAAAAAAGTTTCAATCTTTGGTTTTGTAATAATTTTTGGAACATATTTAGAATTTTGAAAAAAAGTATAAATTTTTGATTCCTTTATAATTTTTACAATATTTTTGAAATTTTGAAAGAAATTTAAATTTTTTATTTTGTAATATTTTCTCGAAACGCTAATGGAGAGGTTTTTGAGTAATTTGCTGAGTGTATTATCTTTTCACTAAATTATATTAATTTATGATCTGTTATAATTTTCCGGCAACGTATATTGATGTTTCGTGTTAGTTTTGTAATCAATTTTTAAACACAGATGAAATACTTGTACTTTACAAAGAGTTTTATGTTTGATATACATCGCTGCCCAAAACTAAAAATGTCAATGTCCTCACTCCTCATACAAGTTTTTTGCCGAAAACCATATCAAAATTTTTAACCAAGACTGAAGTCTTGATATCCTAGAGCTGTGAGATTTCAACCCCTTCATATTTCTCTAATTAGCACTCTAAGAAAAATTCACTACTATAATAGTAGGAAATGGGTTGCCTACTATAATAATAGTAAAATACTTTGATGTGTAAATTACAAACTTCACATTAAAAAATGTGTATAATATGTGCAGAAATTTTGTGTAAAGCTACATATTTTGATATGTGAAAAAACATATTACTTGTGAGAATTTAAACAATTTTTGTGACATTGTGAATTTATAATATGTAAGATTTTACACAAAGTATGTAATATTACAAATTGTAATATGTGGAAAAGGCATTATATGGCAATTAAAGTTGAAAAAATGTGTAAAAAACAAACTTTATATAACTATTTTATTTATAAAATATAATAAACATCTACAAGTTTAATTTAATTTAATTTAAATAATTTTAAATAGCTTTTTACAGTGATTCCAGATTGTTTTTCAAGAATGTTCTGTAAAATGAAGTTTGAAATATTTCATTCATAAATTAAAAATATTTCGAAAGCAAAATGTCGTGTCAGCAAATGTCATCCATGGAATATTATTTGTTGGGTATCCGAGGTATTTTATTAAATGAATCGCCAATTTAATTACCTAATTATTTTAAATTAAGTACAAATTAACCATTTAACTATTTAAACTTATCACTTTTCATTGAATTTCACTTTTAATATTTTATATTTCGGTAACACAAACACGCGTAACACTCGTCTTAGAGTCGATTTCGAAACGAAATGCGAAATGTATAAAAAAAAAAACATAATGGAAAAGGTTGTAAGTACTTTTCCAAATTTTATGCGTAAATTCACACACAAAATGTGCTTTAAAATTGAAATTACACAAAAGAAATGTAAAGTTACATAGAAATAGTTGATCTTGCGAATTCCGTGTAAAAACTCACTTTGTGTGTAAAATAACTGAAACTTTTACCCAAAACATTTGCCATTCGTTTTTTTACATTTGAAATGGATAAATTCATTAAAAAATTAATAAATTATCTACTATTATAGCAGTGATATCACAGTTTTAAAATTTTAATTTTTAGAGTGAGGTTTTATATCTCTAACAAAGAAGAACTACGAAAGAAAGTTATGAAAAAATTTTCAAATATGCAATTTTATGCTAATATTCTCAGTTTAATAAACATTTGGGTTATATTTTGTTATTGTTTCAAAAACTGTTTGTTGTTGGTTATGAAAACTTTTTCCATATAAAGCTTTGTAAATTGTGATATTATTGTTTATGCTTTTTATAGCTAAACAAATTCATTTTGGTTTTAATCTTTATTTGCAGTTTTTCTGTAGCTATTGCAATAGCTGCATTAGCAGGACCACAATGGCTATTAACAGAAGAAAAAATGCCAAATTCAAATTATAATGGAACAGCAAATTATAACGTGAAAGACGATGGGGTTTATTTAACAAAGTATACTAAGTCTAGTTTGTGGATATTATGTACATCACAAGGTGAGTTAAATTTGGTTTTTGCACGAGTTGTACCTAATTTTCAATCCCGCTCCATCATTTGCGGGAGCGGAATGCATTTTTTACTTCCTATAGGGAATAAAAAATAACATACCATGACAACAATGATAGTTTTCATGGAAACACATTTATTACGATAAATTCAAACAAATTTGCATGCAAACCGCCTACTATGATGAACATTAATAACGTTATAACTTTCGTTCTCTTTAAATGGTTAGATTTAGTTTTTATGCTGTGTGCCTCGCACTATTATTTTTTGCTAAATCACTGACTTTTCTAAATTAATTGCTAGTGCACATATGCTTTTCATAGATGTCACTCGTGTCAAACGTACAACCTGTGCCTGACCTTATATTTATATTAGAATCTTTTTAAATGTCAAAATTTGTAAACATTGTCATAATGAAGGATGATAATGAAAGTGTATTTGGGAGCTTGTTTTTTTAAAATACTTACATCATACCGAATATTTTCTTTTGTATAAATTTGAATTATTTTCCATTTTTTTTTAAATAACTGTTTTTAAATATATTGACGTTTCAATAATTGACAACTAAATTGAAAAGCAAGTTGACGAACAGACTTTTCGTCCGCCGCCTGGCGGTCAATAGCGCAACTTGGGTATGAAATGAAAAGTCACTGATTTAGCTCAAAAAGCTGGTGTGAGGCACACAGCATTAATATCATAGTTATATTTTGGAGGCCCCTTTGGAGAAACTTTGGAGGCCCCTTGTTACCTGCTTTCTGCCTAAGCTACCATGATCTAAACCCCCACTAGGGGGTATGCGCAGAGAAACTTTCCGCTTTTATAAAATAACGAAGGTCTGGCCATCGCGAGCTCTTAGTCTAATACTTTAACATCGTCAACATTGAAAATTTTAATAAAATAAGATATTCAAGTTTAATAAATCCCGTTTACGGTACATTTTTCTGCAATTGTAGAAAAATGTGTTTATCTTTCTTAGAAAATACAATTTCTTCTACGATTATAAATATAAACCATGGTGATTATAAGTTATAAGATCAAAAATTTACAACAATTTCATATTGCCCAAACATCATAAAAATATCATGAGAACCACAATTTGTGCTTACATGGAATTGTTTCATTTCTTGATTGAAAAAGTTCTACTTTTACAAAAGGTAAGCCTATATCTGAAAATTATAACTCCTTCTTTACCTATGAGTAGCAAAAATAATTTCTTTTAATATAAGTTCTTCATGGATATATACAGGGTGAGTCGGAAGGAACGGACCAAATTTCAGGAGTGTATTATACACGCAAAAATACTGTAAAAAACCCATATGTCCTTATCCGATATTCATTTGTTTCCAAGTTAGTGCAATATCAAATTTTTTTCTACGTTCCAATTTTATCAAAATTTTCACGAAATTAGAGTATGCCATGCTCAAGACTCTAAACTATTTGACATATATGTTGTCTTGACAATGTGTCTGTGTATTGTGATAGTAATTAAACTTTTATTTTCAAGTTTGAGTGATTAAAGTGTTACAAACTGCCAAATACTTATTCAAATTTATGCAATATGCAAATATGGTGTTTATTAATGTTTTCTGTAATGGAAGTGCTACAGCTGCTGTTGAATAATATCGTCAACGGTATCCACATCACAGACATCCGACTAGAAAAGGGTTAATCAGAGTTTTTAACAATTTGTGGACACTCGGGATGCACATACTGCAGCCAATTTTAAAAAAGAAAGACATAGAAGGGCGACGGGTCATCTTCATAGACGAAGCAGAAAATGTTTAGAAGTCAATGGCGGTATTTTTGAACACTTATTAAAAGAACGCTATGATTAGGGAACCGTTAATATATGAACTTTTCTTTATTTAGTATTACGCTATAACTTGAAAACAATTGAAAACAATTATATATATATATATATATATATATATATATATATATATATATATATATATATATATATATATATATATATATATATATATATATACAATATATATATATATATATATATATATATATATATATATATATATATATATATATATATATATATATATATATATATATATATATATATATCAGTGGCGGATTATCATACAAGTTTTAAGGCAACCGCACCAGGGCCCCGCGATTCAGGGACCCCAAGCATAAGCAAAAAGAAAGTAAAACCAGACAAGTTTGAAATTTATTTATTTTCAGGCATTAAAATTACATTTTTTCTGTATTTAAGTGTCTATAATTTCTTCGAATTTAATTTCGTCCAAAATTTCATTGTCAATAGAAAGAATGGATGAATCGTTCAAACGATCATTACTCATAGTATTACGCAAATAACTTTTGATTAACTTCAGTTTTGAAAATGATCGTTCGCCTATAACATTATCGACAAACATGCATAAAAACATTCGTAATAAAATATCGATATTCGGAAAAGTGGTGGAAAGATTATTATTGAACAATGTTTTGTACATCGATTCATAATTTAAATTATCAAATGTGAAATAATTTTTGGCAAATTGACATTCGTCAATCAATTGATTTGCATTGAGATCTTTTGGGTATTTTGCGGTTATTGTTCTGCAAGAATTAGCAATCTCTTCATGACTCATTAAATTTAGATGTATCAAAAACGAGTACTATCTAGATCTTCGTAACCTTTAGCACGCTCTCTCAGATTGAAAAGAAAAGCCATTATAATTGGCTTGAACAACGATTTTTCAAGGTGGTCTTTTTGTTCCTCTAGACAAAGTGTTTGTGACGTTGAACAAGTTCGAATATTATTTGCGGTTTGAATATTAGATGAAACAGAATTTAAAAGCTGACAGGCTTCATCAAAAATTTTGTTGTAATCTTTATTTTCCAAATCTGTAACTATTAAATCAAACAGTTTTTTGTCACCGAGACAGTTAAATTAGATTTTTGTAATGCTCGATTCACAAAATTAAACTTGGTTAGTACACTTTTCCAGAGGACAAGCATCAAAATATTTTCGAATTGACATAGTTTTTTTTATCAAACCTGTTACCACCGTTTTGTTATCATCACTGAAGCTTTCCTCATGTAGGAAAGATTTTAAAACATGCAACACTTTTAAATAACAAGAATGTAAAACGTGAACTGATTCGTATCTAGCTGACCATCTCGTTCCAGTTGGTCTCTTTAACATGTATTCGCTTTTTTCGGTTAATTGTTCTTGTAATCGATTCCATCGAAAAATCCATAAAGTTTTTCAACCATATCAAAAAACTAAGTTGCAGCAGTATTGCCAAAAACACTATATTTACCGACTAAATTTAATGAATTAGCAGAACAAGGGACAAAACTTGCTGTTTCATTTGTTTGACGAATCAATCTTTGTAGGCCACCATAAATACCTGCCATATTGTAAGCGTTGTCATATGACTGGCCTCTACAATTATCAATGTTTATTAGGTTTTCATTGTGGAATTTCATAATGATGTCAAAAAGATAATTCGATGTATGACTTTCGATTTCAATAAATGAAATAAATCGTTCACAAATGGTATTACTTTTAACATATCGAACACAAAAAGACAACTGGTCTGTATGGCTCACATCCTGAGTGGAATCGACACTAAACGAATAATATCGAGACTCTATAATTTCCGAAACAATGTGATTTTTAACATGTTTTGCCATGATAGAGATGAATTCTTCACAAATTGTGCTTGAAAGATACGATACTTTTCCTAAACATATTCCGAATAATAAAAAAAATCATTTGTCAATGTTACATGAAAAGAGTGTACCTTTTCCTTTATTGCCAAAACGATAAATATGTTCTTGTAAAAAGGGATCAAATTTAGCCAATAATTCAAGAGATCCAAGAAAGTTTCCATTTTGTTTTGATCTTAAAATTTCATCGTGACCACGAAAAGCAAGTCCTCGTGATGCAATTTTAGTTGTATTATTAAAAGATTTCTCGAAAGTAAGTTCATTTTTGATACGCATTTTATATGTAAAATTATTGGTCATGTGATACTTAGACAGTTCATGCTTCGAAATGTGATGAATTATTCCAATTATTGAATCTTTTTAATGAAAATGCTTGCGATTTTCCATTTAAATCACCAAATAAACGGCATACAAAACAAAAAACTGCTTCGGCTGACGGTGAATAGATTAGCCAATCTCGTTTAATTTTTGTTGCATTTGTGAGTTTTCTTTAAAAATGAAACTCAGTGAATTTTCGACCATATTTTCCAGCATTTTTCATTGCATCTATGTTTTGACACGTAAAGGCACCTAAGAAACTAACTGTATAATAGTACTTTATTGTTGAGATGTTTAATGAACTAGTTTATTTTCGATCAAAAGTTTACAATGCGAGCGAGCAATGAGCATTGCAAATTTGTGAGAAAATAAAATTCATTAAACACGAAAGCAACACGACGTTTTACTCTTCCGACAGAGAAGCATGTTTTAATTTAAAAATAAAATTCATTGGTAAAATAAATAAAGCGAATAAAGAGGACGTCTTTATAGTAAATGAGGACGGAAGACCTTCTTGCTCCAAAGGAGGACGGTCCTACCGAAAAGAGGACACAAAATAATCTATGGGCTGATCACTATACAAAACTAATCGATCAAATTAAGCATGAAGTGAAACTCGACCATAGCATTGAGTTAATTGAGAATACAACAGGTGAAAAACTTGTCCTTGTTGACAACCTATGTTATGAAACATATACAGCTAAAAAAATCATGTAAAACCCTGCCTTTATTGAAATGCAACTAATCGTCCAAATTTCAAAGGAATCGATCCAGTACTTAAAGAGCAGTACTTGAAGTACCTATTTTGAACAAACGAACATTTACTTTTTTATTTATATAGAAGAAGATAAAAGATAGAAGAAGATAGATAGAAGAATATTTATTGAAATTCTATTAAAAGTTTATTGCAACACTAATCTTTATAAAATTGTTTGTGTGTTTTTTTACTGAAAATAATAATTAAAAGTATTCTTTTTACTAATTGAAATAAAATAAATCTGACTAAAGTCAAATTTAAATATTTTGTTTATATTTATTTCAATAACTTTTCTAAAAAAAGTGTTTTACTTATTCTATTTTCTAGAGTATCGGTAACACCGGTAACGTGAGAAACTTTGTCAGTATTGACAAAACGGAAATTTTGGAAGCGCTACTCTCGATGTAAATATGTTATTGATTACTTTTATTTTGAAAAGTTATCGTTCAGCTGGGAACGGTAACGGTAACAGTATTGACATCGAGCCTAATTTCATAGAAATAAAAATAAATAATCAACAATCTTTACAACAACAATCGAATCAACGCTTGAAAACCGCCACTAATTCCGGCCATATTGTTTGCGTTGTCATATGACTGTCTCTGCAATTTTGTATGTCAATTTTGTTTTCTTCGAGGAATTTTTAAACGATGCCAAAAAGATACTCTTATGTTTGACCCTCAATTGGAATAAAAGCAACTAATCGTTCATTGATTTTACCATCTTTTACATATCGAATGCAAAAAGCCAATTAATCCGAATGCCTTACATCCAGAGTGAAGTCAACACTAATCGAATAATAAACTGCGTCAATGACGTCAGCTGCAATACGATTTTTGATTTCTTGCCCCATGGTGGTAATAAATTCGTCACATATTGTGCTTGGGAGGTACGACGATCTTCATAAAAATATCCCAATAAGAATCACTTTTATCATTTCATTAAGTTTGCTTCAGATGTCGACCTTTTCCTTTGTTGCCAAATTTATCACTATGCTCTTTTAAGAAAGGATCAAATTTAGCCAAAAGTTCAAGAGCTCCAAGAAAGTTGCCATTGTGATTTCAGCCCAGAGTTTCATCACTCTCGGAAGTTCGGAATTAAAACTTTTGTTTTTTATTTTTTTTCTTTATAAATTATATATCTTTATTTAAAATATTCGAATAGATTATTGCTTTTAGATTGCAAAATAGAGAAATCGAAAATTTTATTTGGAATTATTTATTTGAGAATCTGAAAAAACAATGGAACCCATAGTTAAAAACTGCTGCAAGAGTATCGTTTGAACTAGAGAATCAATTCATGATACACATTGTATATACTCTATTTCAGAGATTTTTTAAGGGTGTAATTGTTATCGTTTTTCGGAGTTCTGATTTCAGACATGCAGTTTTGAATCATCAAAAAATCAGTGCTGTTTTTTAGCCATCAAAAATGAATTTTTGAAAATACTTTAATTTACACGGGTTTTTTTCAAAGCTGATGACCGTTTTATTTAGTAATCAATTTTGGAAAATGAGGATAAAAGGCCCCCAAAAATTTACCCGTACAAGGGCCCCCTGAACTCTTAATCCGCCACTGATATATATATATATATATATATATATATATATATATATATATATATATATATATATATATATATATATATATATATATATATATATATATATATATATATATAAATGTTGAAAATTTATTCAAGTTTTGGTCTCGATAAATTCATCAGTATAATAAAATAGGAAAAAATAGAAAAATTTGGTACTGTCTGAGATAATTTATCAGTTCACTGTAATCAACTTAAAAGTCGAACAATTTATTGGTGTTTGAAATAACTTATTAGATCGTTTGATTAACTGAACATGGTGACAAAATTTTGATCTGAATAAAAGAGAAATATTGGTTTTATTGTTTGTGTTAAATCATTAGTTCCTGTAATTAAAGTATATTAGTAATATTTCATAGTTTCTTAAAATGTGTTAGTTCAGGTAGAATAACAAATAAAAAAAGGTTTAAGTTCAATAGAATAAAAACAATATTTCAATCCGAATAAAACCACAACGAAGCGCAAAAGAAAAATTCTTAATTTTAATAAGCAATTTACTCGTGATTGCCTGAGTTATTGCGACACTACTTTTACACCATCGTCGTACAGTATTTCAACGCACTCATCGATACTTACAAATCTAGTCGACATTCATTGATACAAATTATTACAGTTCCATTTCTACGAATAATTTAACTAGTATTGGTACAAATTATTACATTTTTGATTTCAACGCATACTGCAACAATTACATTTCAACGTATTGCTCCACAATCATTGATACAAATTATTAAAGTTCCATTTCAACGAATAGTTTAACTAGTATTGGTACAAATTATTACCTTCTTTTTTGTTGTCAACACATAATTTTATATACAACGCCTTTAGCTGTATCAGAGGTCTGTTTAACGTCTAGTTATGCAAATCGTCACCTGTACGTGCCAATGTATTCAACGGTTGTGTAAGCTAGTTATTGCCTGGAATTATCAACGTGCTCATCTATATCTACAACTTTAATTACCGATTATTTATACTAACAGACACCTGGAATTTTCAACGTATTCGGCTATAACTGCTTGGTATTGCTGTGTGTTTATTATTACCATACTCACCTGTGATTATAAATTTATTCGACGCTTATGTTTACAATTCGATCCACCGTTTCTACTTATCATTTTATTCAACGTTTATAAGTACAAAATTATCCAACGCTTATGATTGCAAGTTTATTTACCGTTTCTACTTAACGTTTTATTCAACAAAATTATCCAACGCTTATGATTGCAAGTTTATTTAACGTTTCTACTTACCATTTTATTCAACGTTTATAATGACAAAATTATTCAACGCTGATGATTGCAAGTTTACTCAACGTTTCTGATTATAATTTTATACAACGTTTATAATTACAACTTTATTCAACATTTTTTATATACCAATATCTCCGTCGAGTTTCCACTGTGACCAACAGTAATTGCAAACTTATTCAACGTATATGGTTACAAATTGCGACCATCTATTTTCAACGTGATCAATGCGACAGTGCTGATGGAGGGCTGAATTGAATCTGATTGGAGGCCAGGAGGATATAACCATGGGTGAGTGTAATTGATTTTTTTTTTGTCATTCTTTTGGTATAGGGGTGTGAATGTGTGTGTGTGTGTGTGTGTGAACGTAGGTGAGTGAATGAGGGGTTGAACGTGCCGACCGTGGTTCTTTCGTAGAAAGGGGTCGCCAGAGTCTCATTTTCGCACTTGTATTTGTTTCCATTTCTGATCTATTTTGAAAATTGCGTACATTTCTGCATTTGTGGTGAAGCAGCAGGTTTATAATATCTCCTACTCACGATGATTGAGACTAAGTCGAACGGCAATACAACAAATCTAGGTACGCATCCTGCTAAGCCCCTCCCATTATCATCTTGAGAGGCACTTCATTACAAGTAAATATGAAAAATGATGAAGTTTCAATTTAGAAATTATCTGAACATCAAAATTAAAATATGTTTCGTCATCGCCGCTTTGGCTAAGTTGTGTAAGACACACGGGATTTGAACAATGTGTCTCTGATGAATGTAGTTCGAATCCTGACACGAAACACAAAAAAAATTTTTCTAAAGGAATTTTAGAGAAAATGAAAAGTTATTTCGAATTGCAAAATTCAAATGATTTCCAATATGTACTTAAGCGTAATTGTTCACAAAAACCAATCCGTAATTAAAAATTCCCCTAATGTTGTCTATATTTCCTAACCAAAAATATAACAACATATTGACTTTACGTCAGATATTAAGTTTCGCATTGATTGGCAACAATCAATAATGACTTTACATTCGTGACTTAGGATGTTGATTAGAATGTTGACTTAGATGTTGACAAAATATTCTCTCATCCTATGAATTCACACATCGTAATATCTAGAAATTTAATACAAACAATACCAAAGAACTACCAATAATGTTGCCACAAAATAGTCGTTTATCTTATCGGTTCACCATATTAGCGAAGATTAAAAAAGAAAACATTTTCTTTCCAACATCTGATGTGTCAGATGCCAGAATGTCAAATGAATTCCAATTCCAATTTGTTCAACGAAAAACATCGCAATAAAAACATTATATACTTCGTTTTAAAAAAATGCGGTCTCATTGCTCCATAAGACCTAAAACCACACCGAAACACCAACACTACTCGCAGTTTCAAGTTTATTTGTATTAACGAATTGACGACGTAATTCGAAATCTGATGGATTTATTTCTGGAATTGTTATACCTGGGGTTAGTTTTAAATAAAAGAAACACTTAAATTTGTTTTTATTATTATTTAAAAATTTTATTTATATTATTATGTTAAATACGTATTTTTATTTACTTTAACCAACTTTATATATTTCTTGTATTTAATTTATTTATTACTATTTCTCAATTTTGTATATTATTATTTCAATATTTAATTTGCACTTATACATTTGAAACTTTTAAACTGAACTGATTCACTATCGAGTGGAACTTTGTTTGAACTCAAAGATTAAACTACTAACTGAGAATGATTTCTTAAACTATTGCTTAAACTACAGACTGGTTGTCTTAACTAAATTACTTAAAAAACTGTCTTCTTAAACTATTTTGTTGAAACTATATTTATTTTCTTAAAAACTATTTCTGATATACTAAATTTTGATTTTATGATATCATAGAAAACAACAAAAACAAATAAGAATAATTTTTTATTTAATTTTATGTTTTGAAAAAGGATTTGTCGGAGGATTATACAAAGGAAATTGCGCAATATAACTTATTTCTAAGCAACTAAAATAAATTTGTTTTGTTGAAAAAGAAGTGAGAAAAATATTTAAAGTTGTATTTTGCTTTTAGATGCATTAAATGTTTATTAGCATGAAAAAAAATAATGATGTAGATTTTTTTGTTTGAAATTATTTTAACGTGGAATGTGTGAACTCAAAAGAATAATCGGCCAGACATAAAAAGAAAATTCTTAGTAACGACTAAAATTGTGATAAATGATAATATTTATTAGTTTTATCCTTTATAAAACTATCGGCTAGAGATTAAAAGAAAACTTCAGTTTTGAAAATGTGTTTAGAGAAAATTTATTGATATGTGAAACTAATATTGTGATTTAGAAAGATTTAGAGTTTTTAATTCTAAGAAATTGTGATCGAAAATTATTAATGAGGAATACAGTACAACAGAATTATCTGAATTTTGTATGGCTGAAAAAGAAGATCGTTGTGCACAGTACTGCATTAAATGGTAGGGGGAGCGTGTGATTACTGTAAACAATGAATTGTTATTTTTGGACTATTCTTTATTTTTATTTTTTTTCAATAGTTTTGACACAGCGTGTCTCGAAATATGTTAAGAAATTTAGAGACTAGGAATGTTGATTTTGTATAATTTTTGTTTGTTTGAAAGTTACTTAGTAAGGATTTATAAAAATATCATAATGATATAACAATTTATAATTTTATATGATTTCTTTCAATTTTAATTTGTCAAACATGTCGATTTTACACAAATATATCTAAATATAAACATAAATAACTGTAAACAACATAGCATAAATAACTGCATTAAAATCGGTAGATGTAGTAGCAACGACATCAAAAGTGACACTAAACCACCGTTAATTTCACCGTTCATATTATATAGGTGCGGGGTCACAGTGGCGTTAAGGGCAACTATATAGCGGACGCGCTTGCTAGGCAAGGGACTGAACTCGATTTTCTACAAAAAATGAAAACTCTAAGCGAGTCGTTTGCCCCTCTTAAACAACTAACTTATGACAAGGATAAATGCGAAACCTATACGGCGGTGTTCAAACACCATTAGCTGCAAGATAAGCTGGTAAATCTTTCCCAGACTAGACCTGCAGGGTTCCAAAAAACTTACAACCTTTAGAAGGCAGAATATGGTAAATTTCATTGGTAAAGTCATCACTGGTTGCTGGATCCTTGGATAGCACCCAAGTACTCATTGCAGGAGCTGTAAGGATGAGGATCAGGAGGAACCAACGTTTCATCTACTTTGCACATAGATGAAACCAGCATTCGCCCATTATACGGCAAACCCATTTGGGAACGCCAACATTTAAAACTCTCACCGACCTGGATAATTATAAAATCACGCAATTTTTGGTATCACAACCGACGTATTTTGGTCCTAGTATGTCGTCCTGTTGTTGTGTTTTGGTGACTGTAACCTAACCTAACATAAATAACCTAACAAAAAATATAAATGATAGTAAATTTGAAAATTAACCTCAAATTAACACATCCGTTATGTATTAAAAGAAAGAAATAAAAACAGAAAATTTATTGATTATTTTACTCAGCAATATTATGGGGCCAGGCCCACCCTAGAACAATTTCATAGTTACGCCAATGCAAGAATTAACTGTATCCATTTCTTCTGGTCTAATTTTTTAGATTAATCAAATTAAAATGTGTGCATGCGGTAACCCACGTTTCAGCTAACTGTTTACATCGAGCAGCGCGTTTGTCCAAATTCATAATACTTTACAAAAAAATCGATGAGATTTTAATTTTTGTTTGAATAATCTTCCAGGTATATGATGACGATCAATTGGGTTTTGTCATAGTTCTAACAGTTTATTGATTTCTTCCCATTTTTAATTGCAAATTAATGTTATGAACATATCAGGTCGACCGTAAGCATTAACATAAGTCTCTATTGCGTTTTGTATATACTCTTACATATAACGTACCTTTATATGAAGATGTTAAAAAAAACGAAAATTGTTTAGTCTAGTACATTTGCAATGCTTATTTAGACCTGAATATGCTGCCACTTTTTAATAGAGTAACCGATATCAGCGGTTTAGACTAGAGTAGCCGAAATTACCGAATTCATCCCAAAAATGTTAATATTAACTAGGTCAGAAATCGTATTTTTGCAGTGAAGTGATAAATAGCTTCCTCATTTCATCACTTCACATTTACACAAGATATCTGCAAGTCTTCTTAGTTATTATTCGTCTATGTTTGTAATGGAAAAACAATTTGCAGAAAAATTAACAGTTTTGCAAAGGATTAGAGCTGTATAGAATACTCCGTGTTTTATAGTATTGTATCGAAAATGCAGAAATTTTACGGTTTAAGCAAAAAAAACTAAAATATTAAGATAACGTCTATACTTTCGGTAAAAATTTCTATAACAAGAATATTTTAGAAATTGATTTTCTGAAAGAATATTTTTTACAAAAATATAAACCTAAATATTACATGAAAGATTCAATTCAATAATACATAAAAAAATTCAATCCCAAAGAAAAGAATATAAAGGAGTAGAAAATTATTTATGAATAAATATCCGTATAACTTGTTTTTTTCTTTTAAGCTGCAACAATAATAAATTCTATCACTATAAAACATAAACCAATGGAAATAAAAACGACTTCCGTTTTTTGGTCTTAAAAAATAATTTCCTTCAACAAATCTAATTACTTTAACTGGAATAAAATTGAAATGATTTAAAATATTGTATAAACATGCTACAGACCTACAATCAATTTGTCAATCAATCGAAAACGAAAATAAACGAAATAAAATTTAGGGTAAAAATCCCCTAAATTTTTTTTCGTTTATTTTCGTTTTCAATTGATTGACAAATTGATTGTAGGGCTGTAGCATGCTTAAGAATTCGAAAGAAAGAAAAAGAAATGAAATACAAATTATGTAAATGATTTCAGAACTACAGCTATCATTACCTCTTGAAGACATCATCTTTAATTTCAATATTCCTCTTCCTATAATTTTATTGAACAACTGATGTAAGCTATAAATATAAACCAATTCCCCTGGGGCCTGGAGTCAATTTGACTACAGATAGAGAATGTGTCAACATCTAATTCAAAACTTAAAGAAACCTTTATTTCTTAGAATGAGTAAAAGAAAAACTTATTAAAAACAAGTTTTATCAAATCAAATGTGTTTCTTTGCCATGAGCTCATAATAGCTAGCTTAGAGGCCGTAATACTGTACTCAATACTGCATTGATTTGTACGAGTTGTAGTTCTAATGCATTTGTTTAAAAAAATATTTGGATCAAGAAAAAGTGTTAAATAGTTTAATAGTTGTGACTATTTTAGATTCAAAATCTCAATATACTGCTTTGTAGCCATTAGGGAACTTTCAATACATTTATCCATTTGACCTCTTTACCATTTGCTTCTGCAACAATATAATACACAAAACTGGTGTACAATTTTCAACATACTTCAACAAAATAGTTGTTGGTTAGCAACAGGTTTTTATTTTTAAAAAGCTTGTATTGGTTAATTTTAATAGCTTTTTAATGGGTTTAACATTCTAATATTTTAATGCACTATCGACACTTTTCATTCATCATAATATGCTCTGCTTCAGTCATAAAGTTTAGCAGAAACATCATTAAAAAAGTAATAAAATAAAAACCATCGTTGTTGCCATTCCGCTAAAGCATTTCTTTTTTACGATGTACGAACAAAGAAGTTCCTACGCATTTTGTCATTATATGACAGTGAGTGATCTCAACAGTTTCGTTCTTTGCTTAAGCAAATTGACGAGTACGGCATCATGGATCTTACTTTTGTTTAATATTTATTTAACTTATTCAATATGTTTCTAGGGTTCCGTACTTTAAAAAAAGTAATAACAGAACCTTTATGGTGAGACTTCGGTGTCCCTCTGAATTCTACATAATCGATTTTCTCACAAACTAACTATAAGTGCTATCAACTTGAAATTTTCTGTAGTTATAAAATGTGTTTGTTCACGTCTACTGAAATTGCAAATATTTGTTGTTATGTATATTTTATGGACATAGATAAGGAGATATTACTATCTCGTAAAACAAAAGTTTTTAAAGGAATCGAGTTTACTTTAGAAATATTGAAAAAGATCGAAATATTTCATAATGAATTTCCATGAATTATCGACTGCTTAATTGCTATCGACTGCTTAATTGTTTTGAGCTACATAATACATATAACAAAAATGTGTTTTTTTCCTGTTTCCCACCTACTCTATCTCTGAACAAAACAAAAGAAAAACCTTGAAAAAGTTCATGGTTAAAGGATATGTTGGAAACGTTGGAGAAAAATAAAGCTGTCGGCTCATGTTTTTAAAATGGTATTTGAAGGGGTTGAGAAGAGAAATTTTTGAAAAAAATTATTTTTGACCTTGACGAGTAGGTTGTCATATGAAATTATTTTTTTTCCTCGACAAAAGCAATTTTGTTTGTAATTTTCAAAGGTACACTTATCAGAGTTATAGAAAATGTTATAAAGATTGAATGAAAAATATAGCGTAATATAGCTTGTACGGCACATCGTACAAGATATTATTTGGATTTTTAGAGTAGAAATTTTGAAAAAAAAAATGTGGGAGTTTCATCCACATAAACTCACGCTTGAAGTGAAACTTCTCTGTTTAGATTAGCCATATGTATTTAGTAATGGTGAATAAGAATAAGGAATTAACTCGATTCCCCCCAAAAAACAACCAAGAATGAATAAACATTTTGAGATAATGTTATTTAGCTGTTGGTAGTATTAACAAAATATATCATGTAAGTATTTACTATATGTAATATACATACTATTTTTGTATATAAAGCAAAGAAGATTAAATAATATTTTTTTTATTAAAATTCGCACTTCTCCCTAAAACATTTTTTTATGCAGCGAAATGAAATTATTCTGCCGTCTACTAATCAGAGGCATTAAATAGTTCATTCAAGAATGAAAATACGTGAATTGTTCTTGTAAAATTATCAAATAAATATGAACAACTACATTGAATTTTTTTTATAATGTAAAATTTATAAAACAATAATGCACTATATTATTTAATGCTGTCCTTTTTAGGATTACGTACTTTAAAAAAGTAAAAACGGTACCCTATTGGAATTGGTGAAACTTCGGTGTCCGTCCGAATTTCTACATATTCGATTTACTCACAAACTATAAGTGCTATCAAGTTGAAATTTTCTACAGTTATTAAATGTGTTTTCTCACGCCTGCTGATAACAAAAAAATTTCAAATATTTGTTTTTATCTATATTTTATGGACACTTCAAACTGCTTATTAAAATTGAACGAAAACTATAGCGGTCGGCTCATCATTTCAAATGTTATTTTGAGGGGGTTGAGGGTGGAAATGTTGAAAACAAATTATTTTTGACTTTGTCGAGTGGGTGTCATATGAAAGGTGAATTTTTTTTTAGTCCAAAACAATTTTTTTTTGTAAATTTCAAAAGCGCAGTTCAAATGGAATTGTGCAAAAACTATCAGGCCGAATGAAACGTTCTGAAGCTTACTTTTTTTGTTAAGGTTTCAGCTACAAGATAGAGGGGTCAACTATATTATAAACAATTATTTGCAAATAACTAAATTCAATTGAAAAATTTTGTTTTTTTAGACATTTTTTCGCAATGTTTCGCAAAAATTTGCAACAAAACAAATTTTTTTTGTTTTTTTTTTAATTTTAAGTTATAGAAAAACATTTAAGGAACAAAAAAGTTCCATGCACCAGTATCCTAAAGTGCACCATTTACGAGTTATATCGCTTACAAGGAAGCAAAAAAAAAATTCCAGCACACTTAGTTGAATAACTCCAGTCCCCAGGTGCCGGGCGAGTGGACTCGGCAAGTCCATTATGTGAGTACCATACCCCAGAGATTAAACAAATTTCTGACCTGTTACCGACAACAACACGTAAGCCATATCTTTTTCCGTTATTCTATTGGCCTAAAGATTGAATGAAAGCTATAGCGGCCGGCTAATCATATCAAATGTTATTTGGAGGGAGTTGAGAGTGAAAATTTTGAAAACAAATTATTTTTGACCTTGTCGAATGGGGTTTCATATGAAAGGTGTATTTTTTTCTAGCCCAAAACATTTTTTTTTGTAGTTTTCGAAAACACCGTTTTTGATTCATTTGATTAAAATTCTAAAATAAAATTGTGTTTTTGTGAAGGACTATTCACGTAAAATAATCGTAGAAAAGATAAATTTTGCTACGTGGTAGGAAATGTGTATTATAGTAAAATATTGAGTCAAACGAAATATAGAAATGAACAAACAAGATCAGTGCTGCGATTATGGCAAATTGAGAGTTTAAAACTACGAAATAATTTCGTCAATAAAAATTATTTAAAAAATTATTTCGAAAAAATTATTATTTTAATTATTATTTATGCGAAAGAAACCGTCCGTTATTCGATATTAAAAATTGACAATTTCGAATTTTTAATTTGCAAAAATCAATTATGCGTATTCATACACAACTTGACGTCACAATTTGTGAGTTTTTTTCACAATGAGAAAACTCCACAATCGCAGCGCAGATTATATCAAGCAAGTTTAACAAGTCAGATGAACTCAACTTCAGGCGACAGGTGTTAGGTTGAAAAATTATGCGATAACATACCTGTTTGCTATTCGATAGATTATTAGATTATTATTTAATATGATTGCGTTGCAAATATTCTTTGTGAGGTTGATCACTAATTACAAACATGTTTGAAATTGTTGAACTATTGAACTACTGTTGAACTATAAAATTGTTACAGTCAAGTTAATCGAGGTTGGGGATCTGTTCTTTTCGTTAGGTCTGATACAGTACTACTAGTGCAGTAAATAGTAAATAGTAGCTACCATCCCTTCGATTTTAGCTCTGCAGGCAGTCATTGTGAATGTTCAACTAGCTGAAGCTCAAATCCTGTTGGTATACATATACCGATCTCCCCAATGTTCCCCAATCTCCCCAATGTTGTAGACAAATCACTCAACTGTGTTAACAATCCACTCGTTGGCAATAGTTTGCTCTCAACTAATTTCTATAAAAATATTTACAAAGAAAAATTCATGAGCAAACAACAGTTGAAGCTATAACAATTGATAATATATTTTCCAATATAAATAATATATAAGGTGGCGTTATTGAAGCTTTCTTTAGCCTTAAAATGCAATATTTAAAAATATGCTTTTTACTGTTTATTTTTAAATTTATTTATAATAATAAAACTTCCTTATAGTAACAATTTGATTTTTATTTTTTTATTTTAAAGAATATCGATTTCGACTTTCGTCATCCTCAGTTCTTAAATTATCCTTTCTTTAGCCACCATAAACAGCTTTGGGTAGAACGTAATCCAACGTGAAACTTTGCTAACAAAAACTGTTGTTTTCTCAAATATTATATTTATTTAAAAATATTCAGATAAAACTAAAGATATCCGTTGAATGATATAATCCTAAACTTTCAAATGAGTATGAATTACTCATCAATATACACTGAAACAACTGAAAAATTATATGCAATTGTTGTTGAATTTTCAGTTATGTCAGTCAAATCGAACGCACCTAGTATTAACAAAACTGTTTGACAATATTAAATCTTGTTACATGATCAAATACATGTAAAAACAAAAAAACCTATGCATAATAATAAACATAAATACATATAACAGTTGGAGTGATCACAATACTAAGTATGCACAGTAATTAACTTTTACTTCATTGATAAGCTTCTCCTTCATTAACGCTTATCTTTAATTCCCCTCAATTGAGTTACTTTGTTTTTTTTTTTAATTCCAATAACAAAATTAGTACAGATAAGGCAAAAGCCTTTTTGCAATTGTTCTGTCCCAAGACAGATCCTGTCCCAGATTCAGTTCTGTCCCAGATTATCCCTTTCTTCTAACAAAAATTTTAAATAAATACGTCGCTAAAGAAGTTTCACTTTAAAAACATTATTTTCGACCTAGACGAGTGGGGTTTTATATGAAAGGTGATTGTTTTTCTAGTCCAAAGCAATTTTTTGTAAACAGTTTTTAAAATTTTGTTTTTAAAGGACTTTTCGCGTAGAATAATCTTGAAAGATGATAAATTCGGCTACTGCAGCAATTGTATATTTTAGTTAGAAATCAAATGTTCAGTAGACAAATCAATCCTCAGAGGTAACTGGTCTGATTAGACCATGATACGTGACTTGGCGAACCCGAGGTACCTAAGCTATAGTAGGCTCCCGCCTGCTATTGCAAACCGTAAACCTGTTGTCATGTCTAGCGGGAACGGGGACCTTGGCTGATCCACCTAGGTCGCGCAAAGGTGCTCCCTTATTAGCTTGAATCAGCTTTTAAACTTCATCAAGGTGTATGTGCATACATTAACATGAGAGTGTTGCATATAAACGCTTTCCAAACTTTGAACTACATGAAGATGGCTACAACATAGTAGTATTAAAGGTTTGTCTACCTGAAATTTCTTTTTTCACAATAGCTCTATACCGGTCCCAAAACAAACATAATCCCATTTTTTTAATCTCCTGACTAATGTTGTGGACGAAATTAGAGCACAATTTCAAAATTATGAAGTTATTATTACCGCTGACTTCAACGTCCACAACAAATCGTAGTTAGAATTTTCCAAAACGACCGACGACGACAACAATGGAAGGCAGGCAGAAATATTTGCCGCATCGCACGACCTGACGCAGATTGTAAAACGCCCAACTTTCACTCCTCGTAATGGCGGTGATAAAAGTTTTCTCCTAGACCTCTATCTTACATCTATGCCAGATATTACGAGTGTCGATAAGGGTAGTATTGGAAATTCTGACCATAATCTAATCATATCAGTTATCAAAACTGATTTACTAAAAACTATAGAGTTCCCAAACCCCGTAAAATATTTCACTTTTCAAAAATGGACACCAATAGTACCAAAGTTTTTTTCAAGGTTTTTCTTTTGATCGTCATTGTTTTATACTGACGATGTAAATGTTTCTGCTCAAAACTTTACTGAAACCATTCAATTCAGTATCAACAAATTCGTTTCCTTTTCAATAATGAAACACAAAAAAAAATAATTGTTTTCGAAGGCATTCAACGTGGCTCTTAGAAACAAACGTAGATTATTTAATATTTGGATTCATAAAAAGAATTCTGTAAATCGATCCCAATATTTAAAGGCCAACAAAATATCAAACCAGATAATTGAAAACGAAAAAGCAGAGATTGACAGAGCGAAAGCGGCAACACTTTCGAGTATGTCAATTTCTGACAAAAGTTTTTACAGGGCCATTAAATCTTTAAATTCTGGTACTAAATCTTCTATCCCTCCTATCATTGATGGTGATTCAATCGTTACTGACCCTGCAAGGAAAGCTACATTGTTCGCGGAACGCTTTGTTTTAAATTCGACAGTTTTAGAAACTCCTAAAGAAATACCCCAAAACCAGTCTTCAGGAGTTAATATGAAACAATTATATTTAAAACCAAAAATTGCCGAAAAACTTTTAAGGGGGTTAAACAACAATAAAGCCTCTGGTCTGAACAACATTCTTCTGTTATTCTAAAAACACTTTCAAAAGAACTTGCACCAACTCTCACCAAAATATTCTATAAATCCTATAAATCTGGTATTGTTCCATCCTGCTGGAAGTTGGCCAATGTCCAGCCTGTCCCAAAAGGAAATGTGATATTTCAAACTATTACTCCTAGTCCTGTCTAAAATATACGAGCACTATATTAATTCACATATATCCAAATTTTTGGAAGACCACTATTTGATATCTGACAGCCAATACGGTTTTAGAAACAAAAGATCAACAACCGATCTATTGAACTATGAAGAAGATGTGCTTCATAGCATACTTGAGAGAGTTGGTGAAACGTACGTTATCGCATTAGACATCTCAAAAGCATTTGATCGAGTCTGGCATGCCAACTTGATCAACAAGCTCGTTGCGTTCGGTTTTCATCCCGCAGGTGTAAATTTGATTAAAAATTTTCTGTCCAACTGATACATCTGGTATCTATAGATGGCTTTTCTTCTGAGTCTAAATTAATAACCACTGGTGTACCCCAAGGCTAAGTTTTATCTCCCACTTTATTTTTAATTTATATCAACGAACTGTTGCAAATCACCATTAATCCGATAAATAGTTTTGCAGATTATAGTAAACCGCACAAGTCATTCGTCCCCCTTATCTCCAAAGGGTAAAATGCATGAACGAATCAATCCCGCCCGGAGTGACGCTGCCATAAATGTAAACGAGGACCTAAAAAAAAGTCGCCGATTGGGGTGACAAAAATTTGGTCAATTTTAATTCCACCAAAACACAGGTATTGATTGTTTCCAGTTTAAAGACCGAGCTCCCCAACGATATTTCAATTAATATGTGTGACGACCAAATAGACGAATGTGAAAGCATTCGTTTATTGGGAGTCACAATATCCAATGACTTACTCTGGAACGATCATATAATGGCCATGGCAGAGAGTGCGTCAAGAAAACTCGGCCTCCTCAATATATGTAAAAAAATATTTCACTCCGTATCAATTACTCCACATTTATAAGTCCTATATTCGTCCCTGTATGGAGGATTGTTGTCAAGTTTGGGGCACTGCATATTTTATCATCCTGGTTCTTTTGGACTCTGTTCAAAAGCGTGCTATACGAATTGTTGGTAGTCGAAATTTAACATTAAATCTTGATTCCCTACAACATCGTCGCACTGTTACTGATCTCGTTGTTTTTATAAATATCGTCACCAGTATTGCTCGGATGAAATCAGATCCATTATGCCTCAGACATAAGTTTTTCCCCGTATTAATCGTCAATCGGTTTGTGCAAACGGTCAAACTGTCGAGATTTCTCACAGTCACAGTGACAAAATGCAAAGGGATTTCTTTGTGTGTACATCGTACAAATGGAATGCTTTGTCTGAATCAATTCGAGTGCCTTCAATCTCTCTCTCTCTCTCTGGCATTTACATCCCATGGAGGGATTTTGCCGTCTGTGCAATCAGCTTTCAATCGTCTCGTCCCATGACCAGTTGACCCCAGTTTCGACATCCTATATCACGAAGGTCTTGGATGATGTCATCACGCCAGCGTTGTCTAGGTCTTCCTCTTCGACGAACACCAGCTGGTTGTTGTTGGGACGCTTTTTTAATCATTCTATCTAATGGTGCCCTTTCTACATGACCAAACCATCTAATCCGGCTAGATTTAATGAATCCGATTACATCGCAGCCTCCAAGAAGCTGTCTGATTTCATGATTCATTCGGATTCTATACTGATTTTCAGCAACTTTACATGGACCATAAATTGTTCGTATGACTTTCCTCTCGAATGTTGATAGAATTCTACAATCGGAGGAAGTCAGTGTCCAGCTTTCGCTTCCAAAGGTAAGTACAGGTCAAATCAATGCTTTGTAAAGTGTGAGTTTGC
This sequence comes from Diogma glabrata, assembly GCA_963693315.1. Taxonomy (NCBI): domain Eukaryota; kingdom Metazoa; phylum Arthropoda; class Insecta; order Diptera; family Cylindrotomidae; genus Diogma; species Diogma glabrata. The sequence goes on along the minus strand of OY856187.1, from coordinate 285,577,770 downwards.
ACGACTGCGAAAGATGTTTGGATCGCAAAAGTTTTGAGTTTGCGTAGAAAACTCTGTATGCGGCTGAGACACGGGCTTTAATATCTGCCTGTTTGTCATTTGACGATGTTATTACAGATCCGAGGTATTTGAAGTTTTCTACACGTTCCACTTCATAGTCGCCAGTATTCAGATTGCCGGGATGGTTATTCCTGGATGTTGTTAAAAGTTTAGTCTTGCCGGTGTTAATGCATAATCCAAGTCGCTTAGCATTTCTTTGAAGCTGAGAGAGACTATCCTTGATATCGTTTGTTCTACGTCCGAGAAGCACAATATCATCTGCATAGCCAAGAATTTGACTAGATTTGTTAAATATACAGTTTTGTGTCTCAATGCGGCTTTTTCTTATCGCGAGTGCATCACCTTGTCGAACACCCGATGTTATATCGAAAGGATCAGAAACTGACCCTTCGATTACTATTCTACAGTTTGATCCCGATGTTGTGAGTTTGCACAGAGAAACAAGTTTCGCTGGAATACCAAGGCATATGAGTGCAGACCAGAGGTTGTCGCGGATGATGCTATCATATGCTTGCTTGAAATCAACGTAGAGCTGGTGAATACTCCCAACATTTTTCCAGAATCATCCTTAAGGTAAAACATTGATCTGTGGTTGAACGGTTGGGACGAAAACCACACTGATAGTCGCCGATGATAGATTCGGCGAACGGGATGAGCCGAGCGAGTACGACATTAGCTAGTATTTTATATGCAGTGTTCAACAGTGCGATTCCACGATAATTCGCACACTTTAAGCGGTCACCTTTTTTATGTAGCGGAACAATGAGAGCTGTTTTCCATTCAGCAGGTAGGTCTTCTTGGTCCCAGATTTCAAGAATCAGATCATATATACGTGAGACCAGAGCTGCTCCTCCATTCTTAAATAGTTCTGCAGGGATTCCATCGATACCTGGTGATTTGCCATTTTTTAATTTTTTGATGGCAGCTTCCACTTCTTCTATTGTTGGGTAAGGGACAAGAATCTCCTCACTTGACGGAGCAATTGCTCGAATAGGATGAACTTCATTCGTCCTGTTCAGTAGGTCTTGAAAGTGGGATCGCCATACTTCCAGCACATCACGTTCACTTGTTGTAAGCTCGTTGTTTCCATTTTTGATGGCTGTAGATCTTGGGTGGAAATCTTTGGTCAGATTCCGCGCATTGGCAAAACACTCTTTCGAATTTCCATTAGCCGCATGTTGGTTGATGTTTTCGATACAGCTCTTCATGTGCTCGCGTTTCTTTTTCCGTAGGAGTTTTGCTGAGGCTTTTCTGGCGCATAGATAATCAGTTTGGGAGCTTCGGGTGTTTCTTGTTAACTATTTTTCTCGCAGTTTTTGTTTGTGCTCAATGCTTTCGCGGCACTCGTCATCAAACCATTCGTTACGTGATTTCGGTGGTCGTTTTCCGATTGTAGTTTGTGCTGCGGATATGACGGTTGATTGAAGCGTCTGCCATTCTTCTTGTATGTTTAATGGCATCTCAGATGGGATGTCATGCTCTTCTATGCTTTGCGTTACGATTTCCTGATATCTATTTAGTGTTTCCAGATGTTTAAATGCTTCGACATTCCAGCGCACGGTCTTTTTTGCTTGCCTATTAAATGTAGATGATAATTTGCACTTATACTTAAAGATGACAAGCATATGATCGGTGTCCATATCAGCACCTCTGTATGATCGAACGTCAGTTACACTTGTAGAGTGTCTCTTAGAAATCATGACGTGATCGATTTGATTTTCAGCTCTTCCATCGTTTGATTTCCACGTTGCTTTGTGGATTTCTTATGAGGAAAGAGAAAGTGCTAGAAATTACTAGATCATACATCATAGCCAGTTCAGCTGCGCGAAAGCCGTTATTGTTACTAGTATGATGCAAGCTGTTAGGGCCGACATGTGTTTTAAGTTCTGCACTTCTACCAATTTGCGCATTGAAGTCACCTACCCCGATTTTTATATCGTGCCGCGGGGTGTTATTGACGACTTCTTCGAGTTCTAGAAAGAACAGGTCTTTAATGTCATCTGCTTTGTCTTCAGTAGGTGCATGAACATTGATGATCGTTACATTAAATTTTTGCGCACGGATTCTCATTGTGCATATCCGCATATTAATTGGGCGAAAGTCAATAACATGTTGATTCACACGACGATGTGTGAGAAAGCCAACTCCAAATTCTCCGCCGTTTTCATGACCGCAATAGTAGAGAGTGTATCCTTTGGCTGTTTCGTGGATTCCACTCCCTGGCCATCTTAGTTCTTGTAACGCCACTATATCCAGTGTGTAGCTATTGATCTGTTTTGTAAGTTTTAGTAGATCTCCTGGTCTTCTAAGGCTTAGCACGTTCCAGGTTCCCATTTTTAAATCGTAGTCCGGGTACAGTTGCCGAGGTCGTTCTAATAATGAATCCGAGATAATCCGAGGCCTGTGTACAGAATTCACGACAAGTAATTTTTTACGGAAATGGGGTGTTAGCCCTTCGCCCAACCCAAATTTTCGTGAATGGGTTCGTTCTGCATCTTAAGGTCACCAGAAACAACCTTTTTACATGTTTATATAGCGAGCCGCTTGATCCAAGACAGACGCCCGCTACAAACCGCACCTAATATGGAGAACAGACGCTTGCTACACGTTAATATAGCGAGCCGCTTGATCCAAGACAGACGGCCGCTCCAAGCCGCCCCTAACATGGAGAACAGACGCTTGAGTTGCATTGGTTTTGTGGCGCCAATGACTCGCCATGGTGCAGAATCATTGAGTATAAGCAGTATTTACTCTGCCCCTCTCAACTACACCAACCTAATTCTGTTAGCGTTACCCAGGTAGCACGGCGTGGACGTAGAATTTTGGATTTCACTACTCAATCAATCGCCTTCAATCCACAAACATTTAAAAAAAGCGTCCACCATCACCTCAGAACGCATGTTATTGTGGGACCTAGGTCTTAAAAGGTATCTTTGTGTTGTTGTGACACATTTTGTAATTCCTACTGCACAACACTTTTTATTAAAAAAAAATTGATTTTCTTAACCATGCAATCGTTGGCAACAAATCGACGACACTTTAGTTTCTAACTATAGGTGATTTTAATGTTTTTTTTTTTTCAAATAAATATCCTCAAATTAAAAATAAATTTACCTAGAAAAATGTATGAACCAACAACAGTCCATTACACATGATTTAGAATCTGTCGTTATTGAAACATTCTTTATCCACCATTAACAGTTATGGGTAGTTATGGGAGCGAAGCCCGCGGGTTTTTACCCCCTAGTTGTTAATAAAATTTTTTGTTATTGTATTTTGCGATTGAAGTTTTATTATTAACTAGCAGGACCCGGCGTGCTTTGCTACGCTTATAAATAAAGTTTGTGCACAGACATTTTGTTGACGTAGTAGCAATGATTTCAAAAAGTAGGAATGAGATATGATAGCGCAGTTTTTAATTTTTGTTTTTAAAAATATGAATCAAAAATAATCAGTACTTTAGCTCATCAGTTCGGAAAATTGGCGATCAAATAAGTTTTCGAGTAAGCTATAAAAAAATTTATATGACTTGTTGAATTAGTAGAGGTGTGTCATCACTCATCTCTATATAGAACATTATACAGAACAAAAATAGATTCACAAATGTTCACAGTGCTCATGCATTGTATTTCTACCCGACACGAAACACACAAAAACTGTTCTAAAGAACTTTTTCTGAGAAATGAAAATGAAAAATGCTGTCAAATTACAAAATTCAAGTGAATTACAATAATTACTTTGATCTTAATCACTCACAAAATCTCTCAAAATTTTATTTTTACACCAAATAGCGTAAAAGTTTTGTTTATTCAACATTGGTCGCATATTGCCGCTATCTCATAAGAAAGAAAACTCGAGAAAACTCGTAAAGATAACATTCAATTAACATTGGGTCATTTTTATTGCAACTTATTTATTTTAATATGGAACGAATTTCAAAATGTCGTTTTAATTCTATTTATTTATTCGACTACTTGTGGGTACACTATATTTTTTGTTTTTCCGTCTGGTGCGTACACGAATAAATCAGAAGGTTTTCCTAACGCGCTAGCCACATATAGTTGTCCATGTCCATGTGAGAAGAACGTATTCTCCAAATCTAGTCCACATACTTGCAGTAACTGTCCGTGTGCTTTGTTGATGGTAATTGCAAAAGCGAGTTGCACTGGAAACTAAACGTTTGAATCTGTTGGGATCATTGAAATATGTGGCCTGTCTGTCGTGGCAACACTACATCTTCCTCTTCGAATTTTCCACTCAAAATTGTAGCTTCAATTGTTCATCATCTTTTTCACCGAAGTTCAAAAAAGTTTGTGCAATTTCAAAAAATGTGACATATTTGAAATTACAATATGTGTCACAACAACACATATAAACCTTTTAAGACATAGGCTCTACAACATAATGCTTTTTAAGACGTTGATGGACGCAAATTTCTTTTTTTTATATTCTTCTTAAAGAATGGAAAACTTAATAATAAATCCTTTCACATAATAATGTACGATATAGGGCAATATTTCATGATAGGATGGAGGAAATAAAACAATATACTATTTTTTTCAAATTTGCAGGAGCAAAACTAAAATTAGGTTCCTAATTATCCTAGTGCTAGAAGCATATACCAAGATCATATAACGCATTGTTTACCTCAAGCCAGCATATATAATAATTATATGGAAGCTCATTTGTTCGAGCAAGCAAAACGTTTATTCTTTTAAAAAATAAAAAAATTACGTCCATCAACACCTTAGAACGCATGTTCTTATGTGTTGTTGTGACACACATTGTAATTCTCCTACCCAACACATTTTATTTAAAAAAAAATAGAGCGTTATCGTCAAAGAATAATCCATAACTAAGACTAAGGGTACCATCGTTGATTGAAAAAAGTACATCCGCCAGCACACCTAAAATATCACTTAACCCCTTAATATAAGTGATATCTTACTGCCATTGTCGGTAGTATACGATATCTCACGTTAACTGATTGGCCAATAGCAGGTACTAAAGTAGGCCGCTTTGTCACATCCATAGATCCAAAATTTTAAATTTTACATATGTTCCTGCGGGCGGGCATATATTATAAATTCATTGTTATTAATGCATTGTAGCTGTTTGCAAATCACTATTGCAAACGTGTTGTCGGCTAAGGGCCACATTTTTAATCAGTTTGTTTATCATACTTGCTATCCATGTTTGATTATACATAAGCTATGCTCTTTTGTATAGTATTTGTGCCATGAAAATAAAATAATTTTTTTCGCCACATCTACTACTATGACCTTTCCAACGATATATATATTGCCACACTTTTGATGGGAGAAATATTTTAAAATTGTACCGCAAAAATATTGCTTACGTATTTATATATAGATGGGTAGTTCTACACTCGAAGGAAGAAAATGGAGCTAATTATGGCACGACATGTTTTTCCGCATAAGTTCTGGCAAGAAGTTTTAGTTAAAGTTGATGACGTTCTTTCTTGATGACCCTTTCTGAATGTGGCCAGTCAAAAAAAAAAAAACAACATACAATACAAGAGTCACAATAAAAAAAATTCCTTCTTACTCCTAAATTAACTCAAAATTATCTCAATATTATCTCAAAATACGAAATAAACATTTATTTAAGTCAAAATCCCAAATATTTAAGTCACTTTGAGACCAGGGGACTGAGAATTTATCAGTATTTCGCTAATTACGTCTAAAAAAAAATAAACTGATTCTATACCAAGGAAATACATATTCACGACGTATAAAACTACAAAATTACCTGTAATTAAAATACTTTTTACGAAAATACTTGCCAGGGGACTGATAATTTGACTGGGCAACACACGATCTTGCTAGTAATGATGACTGTTTTGATTGATAAAACCTCGGACTAAGTAAACTTTAATTAATTCCTGTGACGATGAATTTCCCATATTTTCAATGTGTTTTGATTGGGCAGGAGAATAATAACAAATCCGTGGGACAAACTTCAATAGGATATATCTTATATGAAATAAAGAGTAATGTTATAATTATTTACACATTATTAAAGCATCATTATTCAAAATTATTACTACAGTGTAAATTTGTCTCTACACACTTAGAATCATTTATTATTTAGTTTACCAGCTTTGACTTTCAAGGTGGGACACGCCAGGGGACTGAGAATTTGACGTTTTGAATAATTTTTTTTGGAAGAAATATATTTCAAAACGGGTTTATTTTGGGTGACCAGCTAGACATAGTTAAGGTTTACAAATTTCTTTTGAAAAAAAAATTTTTTTTTCATATTAATATACGAAATAAGCAGAGCCGTCCAAAATTCCTATGTTTGTAGAACTACCCAGATATAGATTGATTTTGAATTGTGAAACAAATTACTTGAAAAAAAAAACAAAAGAACCGAACAAAAAACTCTAAAAACACACCTATCACATTTTTACCATTTTTTCTGAAAAAATCGTCGAAATTCAAAAAAAGTATTTTTCGCCACATCTACTACTCATGACCTTTCCAACGATATACATATTGCCACTCTTTTGATGGGACAAATATTTTAAAATTGTACCGCAAAAATATTGCTTACGTATTTATATATAGATATTGATTGATTTTGAATTGTGAAACAAAAAACTCAAAAGCACACCTATCACATTTTTGCCATTTTTTCTGAAAAAATCGTCGAAATTCAAAAATAAGTTTTTTTCGCCACATCTACTCCTCATGATCTTTCCACGGTATACATATTGTCACACTTTTGATGGGACAAATATTTTAAAATTGTACCGCAAAAATATTGCTTACGTATTTATATATAGATATGACAAATAACTTGAAAAAAAAAACAAAATAACCGAACAAAAAACTCAAAAAACACACCTATCACATTTTTGCCATTTTTTCTGAAAAAATCGTCGAAATTCAAAAATAAGTATTTTTCGCCACATCTACTGCTCATGACCTTTCCAACGATATACATATTGCCACTCTTTTGATGGGACAAATATTTAAAAATTGTACCGCAAAAATATTGCTTACGTATTTATATATAGATATGTGATGAAATAATATGAACTAAGAGGAAGATGCTTTCTGAAAACTCAAAGCTCTACGATCCATTAGGATGGTTATCCCCCATTGTTGTTAGATTTAAAATGCTACTTCAAAAACTATGGGTAACAAAAACCGAGTGGGATGAAGAAGCTCCTGTCTCTATTTTTAGTGATTGGAAGAATATTTATTCAAACCTACATTATCTTCAATATATTGAAATTCCTAGGTGTATATTTACTTCTTCAAATCGAAGTTCAATTCAACGCATTTTGTGATGCTTTGAAAACAGCGTATGGAGCTGCAGTGTACATTAAATCGGTGTATAGCAGAGAGAAACTATTAGTCGATTGGTATGCTCAAAAGTAAAGTGGCACCAATTATAAACATTAGTCTTTCAAGGTTAGAACTCAGTGGTGCTGTACTACTAGCAGATTTGATAATGTATTGCAAAACAACTTTTCCTGTGGACCAGAAAAATGTATATACCTAGACTGATTCAATGATTGTATTGCATTGGCTTTCAGACATTCCACATAGATGGAAGACGTTCATTACTAACAGAACCAGCATGATTTTAGAAGCTGTCCCTAGACAAAGATAGAATCATGTACTATCAACTGAAAGCCCTGCTGATTATATATGAGGAGGTGTAGATCCAAAAACAATACCGAAATTGAATACCTGGTGGTATGGACCGAAATGGCTACAACAGGATTCATCTAAATGGCCAAAAACTATTATTAAACTATTATCTCTAGAACTAGATTTTGAAGCTCGATATAAAAAAGTAACTGTTCTGTTAAAAACCAACTATAACAACATTGTCGATCAGCTAATCAATAAATTTTCATCATGGTTTAAGATTAAAAAGGTAATGGCATACATACTGCGATTTGGCAGACTACCACGATCAGATGATAAGAGACCAAGAGGTACAAATTTGTCATATTTGGAGTACATAGAAGCTGAATCATACTTAATACGAGCGGTGCAACTTCTTCATTTGAAGACAGAAATAAACAATATAAGAAAAAACCAACCTTTACTATCCAACAGTGTATTTAACTCACAGGACCCATTTTTTGATAACAAAATGGTTCTTTGAGTAGGTGGAAATTTAAAAAATTCCAATTATCCTACCAAAAAATCATGTCGTCAATCAATTGATAGTTAAATAAATATACACACTTGCAATCTCCATGCCGACAATACTTTGACTTGGAATATAATACGTCAACAATATTGGATAGTAGGGTCTAGGTATTGCATTAAACAATTTTTCAAATCTTGTGCAACTTACCTAAGATACCGTGGTGTCCAAAATACACAAAAGATGGCTTACTTACCACCAGAGAGATGCACAAAAAGTCGACCATTTCTAAACACAGATGTAGATTACTGCGGTCCTATTTATATTAAGACTTCTATACTAAATTAAATATGCATCATTAAGTAAAGCCTATGTAGCTGTCTTTGTCTGTCTTGCAATAAAAGCTATTCATCTAGAAGTTGTAAGCAGCCTCAGTACCGAATCCTTTCTTGCAGCCTTATAAAGATTTGTCGCACGTAGTGGAATTCCCAGTCAAATCTGGTGTGACAACGAGTCTAATTTTACTGGTGCAAATAACGAATTAAAAAAACTAAAAACTGAAATATTATCTCAACAAAATAACAAATTAATAATGAATTTCATGTTACAGAAGAGTATTGAATTTAAGTTTAACCCAGCCTGTGCACCCCACTTTGGCGGTTTGTGGGAAGCTGCCGTAAAGTCAATAAAGCATCATTTCAGAAGAGCTACTAATGAAGCCAAACAAAATTTTGAAGAGGCAACTACGTTGATTACGCAAATTGAAGCATTGTTGAACTCCAGACCATTATGCCAGCTCAATAATGACATCAATAATTTAAACATACTCACACCTGGCACACTTGATTTTTTAATCGCTGAATCATTGCAATCTCTTTCGGAACCATTATTAGAGCACATTCTAGTTCATAAGCTGGATGGCAAACTATACAGCTACGCATAAACTCATTTTGGAAAACTTGGTCTATTGACTATCTTAATACACTACAACAACGTCACAAATGGAGAGCAGAAAAGCCGGGTTAGTATATCCCAAGGATTAGTTTTGTCACTATACCTATTTTTAAATTATATCAAACAAATTTTGAAACGATCTAATAAATTGTATGGCAGATTATAGTACACTGCACAAATCATTCGTCCTGCTATCTTTAAAGTGTAAAACGTTTCACATAAAAAATATGAAATAGGCCAAAATTTCATGATAGGAGAGAGAAATTAAAAATAAAATAAGAGGCAAAAAGTGATTTGTTAGGAGTATTGTTTGATTTTATTATAATTTGTGCAATATTTTTGGAATTTTGTAAAAGTTTGTATTTTTGATTTTGTTATAATTTTTGCAATAATTGTAGAATTTTGAAAAAATTTCAACCTTTGATTTTGTAATAAGTTTTGCAATATTTTTAGAATTTAAAACAATTTAAAGTTTTTTATAACAATTTTTAAAATGTTTTTGGAATTTTGAAAAAATTGATTTTGATTTTTGAATTGCATAATTTGGATTTTGTAATATTCTCTTGAATATCTTTTGGAAATTTGAAGAATGTTGGAATTTTTGATTTTATTATTTATTTTGGAATCTTGGAAAAAGTTTGAATTTTTGATTTTGTTATAATTTTTTTAAATCAATTCAATCAGGCCTCTTTTTTTGAAAAAATCATCTTTCCACTAAATTATGTTAATTTATAATCTGTTATAAATTTCCGGCAACGAATTGATGTTTCGTGTTAGTTTTGTTATAAACTTCTAAACAGAGATAAAATACTTGTACAAACAAAAAAATTTATGTTTAATATACATCGCTACCCAAAACTAAAAACAATGTCCTCATAAAAGCCTTTTGCCGAAAACTATATAATAAGCCTTAATAGAACAACGACTGAAGTTTTGATATCTCAAAGGTTATAGATTTTAGCCCCTTCATATTTTTCCAGATTGTATCCAACCTGTGTATTAGTTTGCTTCCAGAATTTTATGAGTATGATGCAGGCTTTTGACTTTTACGAATTATAAAATGAAAATATAATGCAAAAATTTTATTAATAAATTTAAAAAAAAAATTATAATTAATAAAAATTATACGAAATGAAGTGAGAGTTTAAGAGTATGTGTATATATAGAATTAACATTTATATTTCAGGAACGGAATATCATTGTTCAACTATTGATTATTTTCCAAATGAAGAATACAGTCCAGATCCAAATGACTCCACAATGGCAATACCATGTATGTATGTTAATTTTTACACTTGTATTATGCTAGATTTTGGAAACTATAAATTAAAATTTATCACCCCTATATGTTTTGTAAATCATTGTTTTTTTCTGAGTTTCTTTTAAATCTTTTGAGGACCGTGGGTTATTTACATTTCATTTATAATCAAATATAAAATAAGCAGAACACGAATTTGTAAAAATAATTAGAATTTTTTTAAAGAGCATAGTTTGAGCACATGGGGCATCCAAACATACATATGAAAAATGAAAATTTTGTAACTTTGAAATTAAATTGCTCAAGAATGACATTACCGATTTGAACAAACTTTTTTTGTTAATCTTTGGAAAAAAAATTAAATAAACGTTTTTATAATTAATTTTAAAATTAAAATTTTAAAAAAAATTTTAAAGATGGCGCTTCAAAGTTCAATTGAATTTTAACTCTTTTTTTAAATAGTTCTATCCTTACTTTAAAATATCTCAAATTTGAAAAGAAGCGTTTTTTCGTTTTCTTAAGATATTTAATTTTAAAGATTTTTAGTTGGACTAAAATTCTATTTTTTCACTATTTTTTTAGCTTCGGTGGTTAAAAATTTTTGTTAATAGAAATTGTTCGAAAAAAATTGAATATCTCAAGAACACGAAAGAACGCTTCTTTTTAAATTTGGAATATTTTAGAGTAAGGATAGATTTAAAAAAAAAAGTTAAAATTCCAGTGAACTTTGACCCTAGTGGCATCTTTAAAAAAGCTTTTTTAATATTTTAATTTTAAAATTAATTAAAAAAACGTTTTTTTTAATTTTTCCTAAGGATTAACTAATCACATATTAAACAAAAAAATTTTGTCGAAATCGGTATAGCCATTCTTGAGCAATTTAATTTCAAAGTTACCTCTTTCTCTCCCTGGCGTTTACATCCTATGAAGATATTTTGCCGTCTGTGCAATCAGCTTCCATTTATCTCGTTTTATGACTAGGTGTCCCCAGCTTTGACATCCTTTATCACGAAGGTCCTGGGTGATGTGATCACACCAGTGGTGTCTGGGTCTAACACTTCGACGAACACCAGCTAGTTGTTGTTGGGACGCATTTTTTATAATTCTATCTAATGGAGCCCTTTCTACATGACCAAACCATCTAATCCGATTGGATTTAATGAATATGACCTCTCTCGAATATTTATAGAATTCACAGTTGGAGGTAGTTAGAGGTCCGAAGATAAGTAGAGGTCGAAATAATGTTTTGTAAAATGTGATCTTATATGACCGCGAAATATGTTTTGATCGCAAAAGTTTTGAGTATACGTAGAAAACTCGGTATGCGGTAGAAACATGAGCATTGATATCTGCCTGCATGTCATTTGACGATGTTATTATAGACCGAAGGTATTTGAAGTTTTCCACAAGATCCACTTCATAATCGCCAGTAGCCAGGTTTCCGTATGTTCCTAGATCTTGTTAAAACTTTAGGTTTCCCAGTGTTGATGCATAATCCATGTCGTTTAGCATTTTTTTCAAGCTGTGGGAGACTATCCTTAATATCACTGGTTCTACGTCCGAGAAGCACAATATTATCTGCGTAGCCAAGAATTTGACTGGGTTTGTTAAAGAGGCAGATTTGTGTCTCGATTCGGCTCTTTCTTATCACCTTGTCGAACACTTGATGTTATATCGAAAGGATCAGAAGCTGATCCTTTGATTACTACTCTACAATTTGATCCCGATTTTGTCCGTTTACACAGGGAGAAACAAGTATCTCAGAGATACCAAGGCATATGAGTGCGGACCAAAGGTTTTCGCGGATGATGCTATCATATGCTTGCTTGAAATCAACGTAAAGCTGGTGAATGCTGATGTTATACTCCCAAAATTTTTCCAGAATCATCCTTAAAAAAGATGGATCTGTAGTTGAATGGCTAGGACGAAAACCACACTGCTAGTCATCGATGATAGATTCGGCGAACTGGATGAGTCGAGCAAGTACGACATTAGTTAGTATTTTATATGCAGTGTACAGCAGTGCGATGCTACGATAATTTGCACATTTTAGACGGTCACCTTTCTTATGTAGCGGAACAATGGGAGCTGTTTTTCGTTCAGCAGGTAGTTCTTCTTGGTCTCAGATTACAAGAATCAGATCGTTTATACGTGAGACAAGAGCTGCGCTTCCATATTTAAATTGTTCTGCGGAGATTCAATCGACACCTGGTGATTTACCATTTAGTTTTTTGATGGTAGCTTCCACTTCTTCTTTTGTTGGGTAAGGGACAAAAATCTCCTTACTTGACGGAGAAATTTCTCGAATGGGATGAGCTTCATTCATCCTATTCAGTAGGATGAACTTCATTCGTCCTATTCAGTAGATCTAAATCTTCTGTCAGATTCCGTGCATTCCCAAAGCACTCTTTTGAATTTCCATTGGCCGCTTATTGGTTGTTGTTTTCGATACAAATCCCAGTTCAATAAATTTATTTTATATATATTATAAATATAATTTATTTTATAATTGCGATTTTAAAAACAATCTTTTCCACTTAAATTATATTAACATATTTAAAAAATATTGTGACGCTGATGCAAAGGCTAACTTCACCAGTCACCACAGCTCTGGAAATACAATGTTCTGATATATAGTGAGCTAATATGCATAAAAAACTTTAATTAATAGCTAACCAACGTTATAGATTTTGCGTGGTTCTAGTTATATCAATATTATATAGAAAGTTGCAGTATCTGTAGTGAAGAGCTTTTTCATTGGCGAACCAATGAAACGGCATAGCAGGTCGCGTAGCTAATTTAGGTTGTTTAAATGCTCCGGGCTAGTCACAGTATGGAGTTCGATTGGTAAGCCCTGCTACTCCAATACAAATACAGACATGTACGCGAATTACGTGATTATACAGAAATGGAAAGATTACAAATGAGAAAATGAGACTCTGGCGACCCCTTTTGCGAAAGACTCGCGATCACTACGTTCAACCCCCACATTCACTCCCATATACCCACACTCTTACGCTTCATGCACGCTCACACCTTCCCACACACCCACACTTACCTTCAAACACCCATATTCACATACACACTCCTATAATAAAGCAAGACAATTACGTTCCAAGAAATTGGGTAATTATAGTAAATAGTAGCAATCAAAATAATTTTTATTACTGCCATTTGATCATTCTGATCAAGTCCATAAAATAATGCCATCACTTGAAAACTGACAATCCACTCGTAGAGTACGTGAAAAAACTTCACACGCTATATTTAAAGGAAATGGCATACATAAATGCACATCGACAAATCCGATCATAATCTCCAGTGAACAGTAGTTGGTGTTCTGATTGATACACAGAAGTTCCACGCTAATTCCTTCATAGTGGGTTAGCAGGGATATATTACGTCGGTTACGATTATAACGGCATGAATGATCTTATAAGCCAGTTACAGGTAGCATAATAATTATTTGAGTAAGAGCAATAATTCCAAAAAAAAAAAAAAATATTACCTTAGGAAAAAATATATTTTAATCATAATCGTTTTTAACTTAGATTGTAGTGTCTCGCAGATATTCCCCACATGCATTCACGCACGCGCATCGGCAATCACGTCCACATCCAACCACACGTACACCCATTCACGCGCATTCATACCTTTACGTTAGACAAGAACAAAAAGAATAATTAAAGAACACTCACCCCATGGTTATATCCGACTGGCCTCAATGTCTTAATGTTCAGCACTCCATTATCGGTGGATCCTCCAGCATACAAATTATAATGAGATGAGTAGTTGTATAATAATAACAAAATGTTGCGCCACAATAACTAAGGCGATTGCTGGTAAGATATATAATAACAATGAAATGTTGTGCCACAATATGAAGCGATGGTTGACAAATTGTGCCGATGAGTTGTATAAATAATGTAAAAATGTTGCGCCACAAATACTAGGCGATTACTCATAAGTTGTATAAATAAAGTATAACTAATGTAAAATTGTTGCGCCCCAAAAGCTTAAGGCGATTGTTGGCAAATGGTGCTGATAAATTGTATAACTAATATAGAAATGTTGCACCACACTAACATCAATGCTGCACCACAACTGCTAGGTGATTGTTGAAAAAAATTGGCCGCTGGCCGTTTTTTTATTTTTAACAACAAAAAAAAATAATTTATTTTAACAAACCAAAGAAAAATCCAGGCCTCTATTGGTCGCCTTTATGACACTCCAACAATTTACACAGGGTTTTTATGATCATTACTCTATGAAGTTTTAGATGGTTTCACACAATATTTTAATTAATAATTTATTCGAAGAATCAATGTTCGATCAATATACAATTTATTCTATCAATCCTAAAATCTAGGTTTCTACTTATCGCCACTATGACGTAACAGCAATTTTAACATTAAAGAATGAATTTTACTATGATTTTTCTTACGTGTTGAATGACTAATTTTACTATACTAGGGGGTATCCCGCGGGCTCCGCTCCCCCCCCCCCCTTCTATGTTTTGCGTTACTATTTGTTGATATCTGTTCAGCATTTCCGGATGTTTAAATGCATCGACGTTCCAGCGCACGGCCTTTTTTGCTTTTCAATTAAATGTAGATGATAACTTGCACTTGTAATTAAAGATGACAAGCATATGGTCAGTATCCATATCAGCACCTCTGTATGATCGAATGTCCTTTACACTTGTAGAGTATCTCTCTGAGATCATGACATGATCGATTTGATTTTCCGTTCTTCCGTCATTTAATTTCCACGTGGCCTTGTGGATTCTCTTGTGAGGGAAGAAAGTGTTAGAAATAATTACAAGCATCATGCTGGAAATAAGTAGATCCGCCAGCTCGGCTGCGCGGAAACCATTCTTGCTACTGGTATGATGCAAATTGTTAGGGCCGATATGTGTGTTCTTCTACCAATTGGAGCATTGACGAATCGACCTGCAACGATTTTTATATCGTGCCGCGGGTTGTTATTGATGACTTATTCGAGATCAAAGAAGAACAGGTCTTTAGTGTCATCTGCTTTGGCTTCAGTAGGTGCATGAACATTGACGATCGTTACATTAAATTTCTTCCGTGCGGATTCTCAGTTTGCATAACCGCATATTAATTGGGCAGAAGTCGATTCACGCGACGGGGAATGAGAAAGCAAACTCCAAATTCTCCTCCGTTTTGATGACCGCAATAGTAAAGAGTGTATCCTTTCGCTGTTTCATGGATTCCACTGCCTGGCCATCTTAGTTCTTATAATGGCACTGTATTGACTGTGTAGCTATCGTCTTGGTGTGTGAGTTTTAGGAGATTTCCTGATCTTCTAAGGCTTAGCACGTTCCAGGTTCCCATTTTTCAATCGTAGTCCGGGTACAGTTTCCGAGGTCGTTCTTGTGATGAATCTGAGATATTCCGACTCCATTGTAAAGAGTTCATAACAGATAATTTTTTTACAGAAATGAGAGGTCAGCCCTTCACCCAACCCAAATTTTCGTGAATGGGTTCGTTCTGCATCTTGAGGTCACCAAAAACAACCTTTTTACACGTTTATATAGCGAGCCGCTTAATCCAAGACAGACCCCGCTCCAAGTCGCTCTTAACATGGAGAACAGACTCTCGAGTTGCATTGGTTTTATGGCGCAAATGACTCGCCATGGTGCAGAATCATTGAGTATAAGCAGTATTTACTCTGCACCTCTCAACTAAACCAACCTAATTGTGTTAGCGTTACCGAGGTAGCACGGCGAGGACGTAGAATTTCGGATTTTCGCTAACCAAAGTTGCCTCGGATTGGAAACATTTTCATTTTTACACACTTTTATTTAACTTGACTCTTGAGAGCTTTGATGGGTGGAATTTTGTGATTCATTTTTCAGTAACTTCCCATTATGTTATTAATCCCAAATTGAAAAGACAAGTTTGTTGAAGCAGTCAGTACGTATTTCTAAAACTTTTAAAGCAAAAAACTTTATAAATCTGAAGAAAAAAAATTCAAATTTTTTTTCATTCTGAAAGACCTTAAAGAATTGCACTGAAATCCTCATCCTCTGGTTGACTCATTTTGAGCGAAGGAATTTTGGTAATACTGTGTATATCATTATAATAATAAACATCATACATGTTTGTGTCATTTCATCTTAATAAAGAGCCTTACATTATAAATAATGAACACAAAAAAAAATAAAAGTATGACATTTCGCTATAAGCTTATAGAACTTTTTTCTTAAAGTTCAAATCGTTATTTTGGTGTATTTGACAGATTACATACAGCAATGATATTTAAAAATCAGTTATTATGTATGAAAATATGAAAATCCATAAGATCTGAATGACCATTTACCGCGCTGAAATTTTGCTCATACTGAGTATCTCATTATAATAAAGGACATATTACACATTTTTGTCATTTTTATATGAAAAAATGGCCTTAAATTGTAAATAATGAGTGATATGTATTTCGAAAATTTTAAATAATTGTTATTTCTTCTAAATCCAGATTGTTTTGTGTTCTCGTTAAGTTTTTTTTACTATAGTTGCATAATTATTATTTTTTCAATACATTTTAATACATAATTAATGATTTCTAATTATCATTGCTGTATGTAATCTGTCAATTACATACAGTAATATAACGATTCGAATTTTAAGGAAAAAGCTCTATAATTTAGACCTTTTTTCCGAAAAAAACTTGACATTTGGGCGAACATATATATTTAATAATTTATGTACAACTTAAAATTAATACAACAAGCAAAGAAACGCACTAAAATTTTACACTGGATTTTTAAATAACATACTTACAATTGTTATAGTGCAATTAACCTTATTAAAATTACTTTAAATTTCAAAGAATATTAAATTTTCGGTAAATGATTTAATTGCTAGTTTTACTTATGGTGTATTTTCTGTGAAATAATGTGGTTAACTTATTTGTAGGTAAAATTATATAACTAAAAACTCTAAAATAAAAAAATGAATAAAAAAAATTTAAAAAACACACTTTTTGAAAAACGAACTAAAAAGCAGAAAATAAATTTTGCATTAACACCAGCGTTATGTCTTTTATAATTATATTTCCTTTGAAATTGTTAGAAGAAAAAATATTTAAATGGTATTTAACACATCTTAGCATAGATGCAAATATTAAATTTTTGACTAATTTAAAATGCTAATTTTCGATTGGCAAACAGCCTTCCGTTCCCATTTGTTACATAAAATAAAAGTGGGTGGCGCATTCAGAAACGAAAGGGAATAAACGTTGGTAGTCTCTCTTGTTAGAGATTAACATAGAATACATTTGTTCCTTTTCTATATTAACGTATGCGTCACCCACTTTTATTTTATGTAACAAATGGGAACGGAAGACTGTTTGTCAATCGAAAATTAGCATTTTAAATTAGTCAAAAATTTAATATTTGCATCTATGCTAAGATGTGTTAAATACCATTTAAATATTTTTTCTTCTAACAATTTCAAAGGAAATATAATTATAAAAGACATAACGCTGGTGTTAATGCAAAATTTATTTTCTGCTTTTTAGTTCGTTTTTCAAAAAGTGTGTTTTTTAAATTTTTTTTATTTATTTTTTCATTTTCATTTCATTGGGGTGCCCCTATGCTCAAACTATGCACTTTATGAAAAAAATTCTACAATCCGTTTTTTTTTTTATTTTGTCCATACTACTTGTATGTCAAGTTTCAGGCAAAATTCTCAAGTTCAAATTTCGACTTTTTCACCTGTCACGATCACGGTTTTCATCTACTATACTGCAGAGATGGCCAAACTTCGTTACACGTGGAGCCAGATTTCAATAAATTCTCGTTACGAGAGTCAACAAAAAAATAAAATATCAAAGTTGTTATGGAATTTTGATTTCCTTGCAAGTTGCAGACACCGTCATCAAGCAAATACTTTAATTATGAATACATACATATATTTAAATGTTGTAACATGGCACTGACAGCTATTGATTGCTGGTAGCCTTGCTTCTAAAAATAGGACGGCCTAATTGTAAGAAACGTGTTCGATAACTGCACAGTTGAAAAATTAACTGCAATATTTAAAGCAAGTCTTGCAATAGGAGCTATGCGTTGCAGGTTATTATTGAATTGTAAAGTAAATGTTGCATTAAACCTAATTTCAATGCATTTCTATAAAATTTAAAACAACTCTTGCATCATAATTTATTTCTATAGAACAGCTAGAAGTTTTAATGCACCTTGCTACAATTTAATACATTAATGAAATTTCAAAATTCACTAGAGTATTATCCATTTTAAAAATATATAGTTAAAATCGTTTCATGTATGTTTTAGTTATCGCTTCTCAGCTGAAAGTCTATAATAATAGTGATTAAGGTGGTATGTATGTTTTAATTTTTCCATTGTAATTTTTTTATTTTAATTAGATTAATTTAGGCAGGTGCGTAATAATCAAAGTAATTCGAAATTATGATGTAATTTGCATTAAAATGTCACACTAAAATAAATGTTGCGCGTATTTTATTTAATGCAAATAACAGACATTTTTAAACAACAAACTTTATAGTTTACTCCAAGTACTCTGTTAAATATTGATGCAAAGAGCATTAGTTTAACTTTATGTAGCAAGCTTTGTATTGTTTTGTAATGGAAACTTCCGTAGGAACCTACTTCCTATATGTGTAGCAATTTGCATTACATATTCAATTTCTTTTAACTATGTGTATCGGCAGTGTGTAAAAATAAAATCATTAAGCGTGTCAAAAAAAAATCATACTTTTGGCTTAAAAACCTTCATTTTAGGTAATAATGAGAAATGTTGATGGTCGGGATTGGTATGTGAGAACAGAAGTTTGATTATTGAACTATAAGGGTGTCAAAAAAATAACGTCAAGTGTGTCAAAAGAATGATTTTCATTTATTTTTTGCCCAATTTTTTTGAGAAACATAAAATGGGAAACATTTTCGATTAAAAACGTTTGTCAAATAAAATTAATTATTTGTATGACAAAAATAACGGTTTTTTAATTGAATCAACTTAACATATCATCTTGCTAGATTTAATCTTGATTGATTGAATCATCTTGGAAAAAGTTTGAATTTTGATTTTGTTATAGTTTTTGCAATATTTTTAGAATTTTGAAAAAAGTTTCAATCCTTGATTTTGTAATAATTATTACAATATTTTTAGAATTTTCAAAAAACGTTTAAATTACTAGAATATTTTTGAAATTTTTGATTTTATATTGAATATTTTAGGAATTTTGAAGAAAATAGCAATTTTTGATTTTGTTATAGTTTTTGGAATCTTGGAAAAAGTTTGAATTTTTGGTTTTGTTTAGTGTTATAATTTTTTGAAATCAATTCAATCAGACTCCTTTTATTTGAAAAAAAATTAAATTATTTATTTGTACGACATGAAATGTAATATGAACATGAAATTGTTAGATAATGGATTATTTGTATCTGAAAAGTTGAAATTGCTGAACGCTAGATGGAATGGTTTTCGAGTAGTTTGTTGAGTGTATCATCTTATTACTATAAACTATGTTAATCTATGATCTGTTATAATTTTCCGGTAACGTATTGATGTTTCGTGTTAGTTCTGTAATAAACTTCTAAACGATGTATATAAAAACATTTTTTTTGTGTTGGATAAACATCGCTCCCCACCACTAAAAACAAGTACTCATAACAGCCTTTTGCCGAAAACTATATAAAAATCCTCAACCCAGACCAAAGTTTTGATATTTCAGAGCTTTGAGATGTCAGCCCTTTCATATTTTTTGTTGTATTCACTCAGTTTTCTATCATCAATTTTATAGAGTTTATTTTCAAGGCGAAGAAAGTGGCTTAACATTTTTGTATATAATCGCGTTAAAAAGCTAAATTTTTTAATAAAACTCAGAATCGTTTGAATATGATCAGTAACAACTTTATCTTTTCCTTGTAATGCTAGGATGGGAACGGAAGATTCTCCATTATATCAGTTAAGAATACACAGTCCTTAATCCATTGATCATCCTTTAATTCAGGATAGTGTTTTTCTTTGAAAAAATTTGCTGATAGGTGGGAAAATAGTTAATTTTTTGTTTGATTCAATTCACGAAAGTTATCCCATTTTTCGATATTTTGTATTAAGAGCTGGTAATTTACTGGTAATTTAATTACATCTTTATTACAATTTTATTAAATTTTTAAACGTTATTAAATTTTTTCATTTATTTTCGAGAGCCGCACTCGTTCTTTCAAAGAGCCGCATGCGGCTCGAGAATCGCAGTTGGCCATGTGTGTACTATAGTTTAGGTTGTGTTTCGATTAAAAATGTTTTTTCATTGCCACGAAAAGCAAAACGCAAGTCCACGCGAACTAAAAAAATTCAAAACATGTCACAATACTTTTTACAATATTTTATTCTCTATTCAGACTAAATTAATTATATATTAATTAATTTAAAGGAATTCTCGAGAGTGAGTTATTTTTTCAGTCGCGTTTTGTGAATTTGGATTACCTCATTATGACTTGTATCAACTATTAAATCCATTCAAACCAAACAGACTTGAGGTGCTTATTTATTTACATATTACAGTTAAAATTTGTCGAATGTGTTGTGGATTTCGTACCGTCTATTAAAAACCATATTTCAACAGGAATTGTTTACCAATCCTCACAATATTAATTGACATATACGTATACCACATCATATTTCATGCAAATGAAAAAGTTGAAGTGATAGATGTTCAAAAATAATATATGTTTGGACAAAACCTTTCTTTGAGCAATTTCACACAACAGCGATTGGATTTTGTTTCGTATGAACCCAAAGAACTTTTCATGAAATGTGTTATAGGTATGGTATGTGTCTCGACAGTAAATACTTTTAAGTAACTATAGTACTGAAACAATAACATGGTGTAAGATGTTGATGCACGATTTAAACCAGCGTGGATTAAAGCCAACCAAGCCTATTGATTTCGGTAAAACAGTCCTGTTACATTTAATTCGGACAAGAAGTCTTTTAGAATTCTGTTAGTATAATACCGTTAAATCTCAATATTTTGCACTAGCAACTGATGATTAGAACATGAATGCACTAAAACATGAATGCACTAGCAACTGATGATTAAAACATGAATGAGGCATGTTGCATATAATTTCATGATAGTTATTGACGATATTTAGAAACATTTGAAATAAATATGTACGATATTAACAAGTCGATATCAACATAATCGATTTTTTTTAAAGATGTTCATGTTTCATAGGCCAAACTTCTTTATTGAGGCTTATGTATTATATTATAATCTTTAAATTCATCCAGTTTTATTGGTGAGTGTGGTGTAGAGTGTGGTGCGGAGTGCGTTATTGATCATATTCAAGAAAACGTTCAAAACCTTCTTACTCTGACAGGGGTTTGACGGTCTCAGGTAGCTAACTCAGGTAGCTTTAGCTAACCTCACTAACTATTCTGCTTTCAAACAGAACAGATGTCCTTTATGACAATTCTATCAATGAAAACAAAAAAAAAACTAGTAGGGTAGGGTGTGACCATAGCGGCCACGCCAAGAACTTCCCGTTAAGTTAAATAGGTAACATAAAGATATTTTCTTAAAACTTTAATAAATTGAAATTCTCTTTCTAAGACTTGCAATTAATCGTCATATTTTAATCTTTTGGTTACACTGGAAAGAAGATTTTCATTGCACCATATATTTAAAAAAAACTAACGGTGGAGTCTACTTAAAGTCTACTTTGTCAACGTTGCTAAAATTTTTTCGATTTTTATCATACAATAACACCATTTTTAGGGTTTCGTACTTTGAAAAAGTAAAAACGGCACCCTATTGGTGAGACTTCGGTGTCCGTCCGAATTTCTACATAATCGATTTTCTCAAAAACTATAAGTGCTATCAACTTGAAATTTTTTACAGTTATTCAATGTATTTGTCCACGCCTACTGACAACAAGAAAATTTTGAATATTATTTTTTATCAATATTTTATGGACATTGATAAGGAGATAGTAAAACAAAAGTTTGTTTTAAGGAATCGAGTTTGGTTTAAAAAAAATCAAAAAAAATCCAATCCAAAAAAAATCCAAAAATCCAATCCTTGGTTGTTATAATTTCAAATGTTCATTGGAGGGGGTTGAGAGTAAAAATTACGAAAACAAAATATTTTTGGTCATGTCAAGTGGGGGGTATCATATGAAAGGTTATTTTTTTTCTAGTCTAAAACAGTTTTTTTTTCTAATTTTCAAAAGCACAGTAATGGACTTATTTTAGAAAAAGTGAAATTTTAGTTTTGTCCCCCCCACTTATCTTCGAACATTACAAAAGAAAAAATTTTAAAAAATTCACGGTTGTAGGAACTTGGCAATAAAAAAATGAAAAATTTTTTTTGGTCGTTATAATTTCAATTGTTCTTTGGAGGGGGTTGCGAGTAGAAATTTTGAAAAAAAAATATTTTTGACTTGGACAAGTGGGGTGTCATATGGAAGGTGATTTTTTTTGTAGTTCAAAATAATTTTTTTGTATTTTTCGAAAACACGGTTTCTGATTTATTTATAAAAATGTGAAAAGTTGTTTCTCTCCCACTCTTGATCTTCGAACATTATAGAAGCGAAAAATTGAAAAAATTCACGGTTATAGACAATGTTGTAAAGATTGAACGAAAACTATAGCGGTTAGCTAATTATTTCAGATGTTCCTTAGAGGGGGTTGAGAGAAGAAATTTCGAACAAGTTGCAAAACGACTATAAACATTACAAAAACCTTATGCTCTAAGTTTCAACAAAATTAAATGTCAAGACTGAGAAGTCTAAAATAACAGTTGTTCAACGAACCACAGACATCCTCCCCGAATCCTTTGCCAAATTTTGAAAATAGCTGATTCAAAATAGCACATTTTCCATATTCAAATAAAACCGGATGCGTTTGCGGCTCATTTTAATTCAAAAGTTTCATCAAGTTTTCATGCGTTTGAGTAATGAAAATAACGCCTATTTTTCAAATTTTCTTAAAAAAACTCAAAAAGTAAGATAGCAATTGTTTATACAAATGTCATTATAAATGGCTGACATGATGAAAAACAAAATGGGAGGTAAATGATCTTGATAGCATTATTTATTCTAGTAATACTTGCAAGAGATGATATTCAGTTTTTTGGAAACCCCTAAAAAATAAATGTACTGATTTCATTAGAAAAAGACTGGGCTGTAGGTTACACCAAGATATATCGATTGTGACCATTGAAGTTGAAATCGGATCATCCGTTGTTGAGAGAGCGTTGGACAAATGTTTGTCCACATACGATGATACACACGCACATACCCACACACACTACATACTGCCAGCTAAAAATAGCCTAAACAGCTTCAGGTGGTCTTGAAACGTAAAGATATTATAAAAATTTCGATTTCAAAAATCGACCCAAAAACAATAACTTCTCATATCGGAAAGTTAATAAACAGTTGACCAGGCAATCTCCTCTCGAACCTCTGACCTTTTTGTCAAATGTAGACAATAACTCAGGTTTTTGATATTCAAGTAAACCCGGATGCGGTTGCAGCTCATTTACATACAAAAGTTTCATCCAGATATCATTCGTTTGCATAAAGAAAATAACACGTAGTTTTTTCACATTTTGTTAAAAATCTCAAAAACTAAGATAGCAATTGTTTATACAAATGTCATTATAAATGTCTGACATGCTGACAAGCAATATGGAAGCTTCATGACCTTGATAGCATTATTTATTAATCTCATGATATTTGCAAGAGATGATTTTCAGTTTTTTGGAAACCACTAAAAAACAAACGATATAATTTCGCTAGAAAAGGACTGGGCTCTAAGTTACGACAAGATACATCGATTGCGACCATTTTCGTTAAAATCGACCCATCCGTTGTTGAGAAATCGTTGGGCAAAAATTCTCCACAAAGCGATATACACATACATACATACACACACACACACACATACAGACTGCCAGCTAAAAATAGTCTAAACAGCTTCAGGAGGTCATGAAACGTAAAGATATCAAAAAAATTCCGATTTCGAAAATCGACCCAAAAACAATAACTTCCCATATCCGGAAGTTAATAAAAGAAAGTGAAGTGAATTCATATTATAATTTAAAAAAAGAAGAGTGAAAAAAGAAAATGAAGTGATTACCAAAAAAAGATTTGAGGGAAAAACAAAATATTAATTTATCTACAAACAAAACATTTAACTTGGTAGTGATATATGTATATAAAATAAAAGAAAGAAAGTGTTATAACCCCATCTCCGTTTTTCAAAAAAAGGATTCCTAGATTCAATCCTCTTTCACCAACAAGACACGCCCCCAGAGAAAGTTTTTTTTTTAAGTGTTAAAATAGTCCAGTAACTTTATACATTACCGCATGCGTCAAATCCGGTAGTTCTGATTTTTTGCAGACTTGTTTATGATGTTGGCCTAATGAATAAGTTTGTGACCTCGAGCGCCGAACGCAACTTCGTCAAAAATCGCAAAAACCACGAAAAAATCGTTATTTTTTCAAATTTTGGCGATTATAACCCTAAAGGTCTAGTTTTTTCTTTAACCTTTCTTAGGCCGTTTTTAAAGTAGACTAAATTTGCTACAATATGATACCAGAACTGTCTCTGCAGACCCACTAGTTTCCGAGATTAAGCCTATCAAAGTTTATCATTTTTTTCGAACTTCGCAATTTTTTGCAATTCTGTCGTTCTAAATAAACTTTGACCCTGAATATACTATCAAAGCCCTGTACTTTTATGATGGAATGTTAAAAAAGAAAATGAGAAGTGTGAACAGTGTGCACAGGTATGTTGAACTCTCGATACTTTTCTAAAATCATCTTTATCGAGAAAAGTGCATCGGTAGTACCTCGGCCCCGCCGGAAACCACACTGATATTCTCCAAACAGCTGTTCAGTAAAAGGAAATAAATGATTAAATTAACAATTAAATCAATATTTATAAATTTTATGCATTTGTTACAAAAAATGGTGTGTATAACTAGTGCGAATGCGTTTTCCAAACGCGAGTTTTTGCAGCACTCCCTACGGTCTTGCTGCAAACTAACTCTTGTTTGGAAAACACATTCGCACTAGTAATACAATCCACTATTTCTCATTGGCCACCACACACACATGTATTTATTAATACAATTATTAGGACAGGGATGTACTAAGCTCTACAAAGGTATAAATTGCAAAAAATTGCGAAGTTCGAAAAAAATGATAAACTTTGAAAGGCTTAATCTCGGAAACTATTGGGTCTACAGAGACAGTTTTGGTATCATATTGTAGCAAATTTAGTTAACTTTAAAAAAATTTAAAAAAATTTTAAAGAAAAAACTAGTCCTTTAGGGTTATAATCGCCAAATTTGAAAAAGAAAATAACGATTTTTTCGCGTTTTTTTCGATTTTTCGATTTTTGACAAAGTTGCGTTCAGCGCTCGAGATCACAAACTTGGATTATTCATTAGGCCAACATTATAATCAAGTCTGCAAGAAATCAGAACAACCGGATTTGACGCATACTATGAGAACTACCGAATTAGACCCCATACTTTCAGGCGACAAAGTTACTGGACTACATCAAAAAATTAAATTAATTTAGCCCTCTTGGAAGGTTCCGCTTGAGGTTCGTCTGTTTCTGGATCGACGTATTGGGATGGCATATCCCCATCAGGGGATGGTGATGAATCGTCGACGTCGTGTGCCCACAAGTCATCCTCCATTTCGACATCGGAGAGATCGTCACCTTCTGGGATATCTGCTCCTGCAACTACAAAAATGATCAGGTACAGTTACATAATCTTCTTTTCTCATCGGCCACCACACACATATATCTATTAATACAATTATTAGGACAGGGATGTAGAAAACTCTACAAAGGTATATTGCAAGCGATTGCGAAGTTCGAAAAAAGTGATAAACTTTGAAAAGCTTAATCTCGGAAACTAGTTGGTCTACAGAGACAATTCTAGTATCATATTGTAGAAAATTTAGTCTGCTTTAAAAACGACCTAAGAAAGGTTAAAGAAAAAACTAGCCCTCTAGGGTTATAATCGCCAAAATTTGAAAAAATAACGATTTTTTTGCGGTTTTTGCGATTTTTGACGAAGTTGCGTTCGGCGCTCGAGGTCACAAACTTGGATTATTTATTAGGCCAACATCATAAACAAGTCTGCAAAAAATCAGAACTACCGGATTTGACGCATACTACCCCATACACTCAGGCGACAAAGTTACTGGACTAAAAGTTCAAAATAATTAACCGATTTTTAAAATTTTCAGTTTGTATACATTTTATTTTGTCTATATATATATTTGTTACAGATTCTAATTTTTTAATTTAATGCTATCTCTCGCCCCTCTTTTTAAAGTAGTTTCTTAAACCCAACGATTGATAAAAACTAAATCTATGGTCAATTTTCATTACTGCAAATGTATTGTTTTTCTGCCTGCTGCCGTAATAGTAAAGTATCTTAGTTGTTTAATTATTTTTAATGCTCACCCCTTTTGATCACTAAAGGTAAAATAGCATTAAATTATATATTTAGAGTGTATTGAAAGAGTTCTTTCGATCTTTTATTGAGTTTTTCTGGAAATCCCTGAATATGCAGGTTCTCGCACAAACAATTTTTTTTTATTCCCTAAGTATGGAGTATAATCAGATAAATAAATATATTAGTTGTATTGTTGTGCAATAATACTCTAATTTAAAGTCTCGACAGGAGTTTAGACATAGATTCAAATTTGCAAGAAGTCTTGAGAGTAAGTTGAAATTTTCCAACAATAAATTTTTTCGCTCATCATTTGATTGTTTTTACCTCATTTGAATATTTAACCCACTAGTAAGTCCCCTAGTATAGTAAACCTATTAGTTTATACACTTAGTAAAATCGTATTACTTAGTGTCTTTACCCCCGGTTGTTTTTTAGTTATCGTGCTACAGCTGCGATCTAGTGTCGTACTGTTGTGACCAAACTGGCAAAACATGAACTATCGGTGTTATTTAACGGCACTGTCATTAAATACAATCAACAGCCAAAGTACCTGGGCATTTCTCTCGATAGAAATCTTTTTCTTTTAACATAGAGAATACGTCGAAAAACTTAAAACGAGAAACAATATATTGCACAAACTGCCAGGCTCAACATGGGGTGCTACTGCAGCCACCCTCCGAACAACTGCTCTAAGTCTGGTTTAATCAGTGGCTGTGTACGGCGCACCAGTCTGACTGAATAGCACACATACTCAAAAAGTTGACTGTCAGCTGCATGCCGCGATGCGTACTATAAGTGGTACTATCAGGTCCACTCCTTTACTTTGGTTCCCTGTGTCAAGCAATATCGCTCCACCTGCACTCAAACGCTCGCATGCGCTCATTCCTGAACATAAAAAGGTAACCAACAACACCACGTTGCTCTTGAACGAATATTACGGTGACCACACTAGCTGTCGATTGAAGTCAAGAAAGCCTCCACATAAAACTGCCAGCAACATGCTGGCCACTAATTTTAATATCTTGGATGCCTGGGACACTTCCTGGAATGATTACAACACACTTGGCGTTTCTATTACTAACCCGACTTCTGCCCAACCTGGTTTCGATCTGCCACGTCATACCTGGACTACACTAAACCGAATAAGAATGAATCATGGACGTTGTGCTGATTCTTTCTACAAGTGGGGCATCTCAGAATCCCTTCAATGTGACTGTGGAGCTCCACAACAAACCATAAAACACATTGCAACTGTGTGTCCAATTCGACGATACAATGGCGACATATCAGACGTCCAATTGGCAACTCCCGATGTAGTAGCATGGATAGACTCACTCGATGTTAACATCTAATGTTCAAATATACTGCCCAATGTTCAAATATTGTAATATTTTGCTTTTTAATTTTTAATTAAAAGACGCGCATTCAAATCGATTGTAAGCTCATTTAATGTGTATTCATGTTTTATTTATTTTTAGTTTTAATGTGTCACAACAAAATCCATACGCTAAATAAAAAAAACTGTTATGACGGGGGTACCCAGATTTTCTTGTATTGTGTATAGATTTGAAATTGGGGCCTGGTCGAATTTCTGTCACTGTACCTACAATGTCAAGGGGTAAGTCTCAGTCTCAACAAAATGGCCGCTGAGTGAACCAACGGCTTAGCATTGATTTCACAAACATAAGAGGAATCGAATCTAAACGATGTTCATCACCACATCGAAAAAAATAAACCTGACATATTATTTCTTACTGTAACAATTGTCAGTGGCAACGCATCGAAATTGGATCTAGATAAATACCGAGTAACTAGTTACGAATTGGAACATACCTTTTATAACAAACATGGTGTCTGTGGATTTATTCTAAATTCAGTTTCATGTATAAGAATTAAGGCTTACGAGTTGAACTCAAAGCACCACAATTCTTTGGCATTGAAGATCTCAGGTGTAGATGAAACTTTGTTTATAATAGGAATATATAGATCCCCTAACTCTAGTCCTGACAGTCCTTTATTCTACAAACTATCGTCCAAAGCAAGTCTCGCTATTCTTGGAGACTTTAACATACATCACAAAGACTGGCTGAAATACTCATTACGCACTGTTGACGTAGGAAGACAAGCCGAAATAATACTGGCAGATGGCCAGACCATGGTTTAATGCAAATGATAGAGTGCCCCACGAGAATGCCGGACAATACACATCATAATAATAATTTGCTGGATCTGTTTTCGACAAACGAACCAGATACAACGAAGACAAAAGTTGAACAACCCCTGGGACTATCGGAACATTTACTAATATCAGCAGTAGTACAATTTACATCACCTTCACCAATTAAAGCCAATCCTCGTCGCGTTTGGAATTATAAACGCGCTGACTGGGAAGGATTGAAAATCTTTTATGAAAACACACCCTTAAAAACTGTTTGTTGTGTTGAGCAAGATACTAGCACATCAGTACTAACAATTTCTGAAGTCATAAAAGATGGAATGCGGTGGTTTATTCCAAATCGACTAATCATTCCTAAAACTGAACCTTGGTTCACGCGGGATGTTGATGAGGCGGTGAGGAATTCCGAGAAAGACAACTCAAACATAGTTGAACCGCCCCATCCTCCTACATTTCTACCTCCAGTTGAAACAAAAATGAAGCCAATTGGTTTTTGGTGTTATATTGTACGAAAAATGCTTCTTTCAATCAATATCAACAAATCCGCTGGCCCCGATGGTATTCCACCCCTCATTCTTAAAAACTTTGCTAGGCAGCTAGCTCCAATTCTAGCAAAAAAATTCTATTTATCTTACAAAACCGTAATATTTCCCGATTCCTGGAAACTGGCTAGTGTTCAACCTATATCGAAGAAAGGTAGTAAGATTGACCCCCATAATTATAGACCAATTGCAATTCTGTCGGTTTTTGCTAAAATATTTGAAAATATTTCAACTATAATCTAATAGAATATTTGGAGATGTCACGAATTATTGATGATAAGCAGTATGGTTTTCTTAGAAGTCATGCAACAGGTGACCTGTTAGCCTACGTAACCCAGCTATGGAACAAATCGCTGGAAAACCATGGTGAAACATTTAGTGTTTCACTTGACATTTCTAAAGCATTTGATAAAGTGTGGCATAGAAACCTAATAACTAAATTAAAATCTTATGGTCTAGATCATCTTACTGTTTCATGGATTCAATTTCAATTTCATGTTAATTTAGATGGTATTACATCCAATATATTCACAACCAATGCTGGTGTTCCTCAAGGCTCTGCATTCTCACCAACCTTGTTTCTACTATACATTAATGGTTTACTCATTTCCACAGTGCACCCAATCCATAGTTTTGCTGATGCCAGCACATTGCATGCATCACATGCATCTCCTAAAATTCGATCTCATACTGCAATCACAACTGATAGAGAGCTGTTAATTGATTCTATCAACGCAGACCTGCAGCGTATAATAGAATGGGGCGATCGTAATTTTGTTGCATTTAACCCAACCAAAACCAAACTATGCCGTCTATCACGATTAGAGAGACATAAAAAATTCACTATTAAGATAAACAATGAGGAATCGCATGAGGTTGAATCAGTAAGACTTCTTGGAGTGGATATTGAAAATAACCTGAAATGGAATAAACCTCGGTGTTCAACCTCGCTAAATCTGCAAGCAAAAGATAGGATTCTTGAGTCGATGTAAAAAGTTTTTCAATCGCGAGCAAATTTTGCTGACCTATAAGTCCTTTATTCGTCCATGTATGGAATACTGCTGTCATGTTTGGGGAGGTGCTTGTCAGTCAACAATAAAATGTCTAGACTCTGTACAGAGAAAGGCGATACGGTTGATTGCTAGAACTAACTGTTCAGCTTGATTCACTCCAGCACCGAAGAAATGTGGCTGAATTTTCATTCTACTATAAGTACATATAACTTTAGCGAATTCTCTTCTAATAAAATACAAAATATCCTTCCATCAAGGGCGCAGTACAATCGACGAACAAGAACTTCAGAGTCATCCCACCCATTTGCTGTCAAAATATCTCGATGTAGAACTATGTCCTTCCAGAACGATTACTTTAATAGAGTAGCCAAATTATGGAACTCAATGCCTGTCTCCATATTTCCCGATGAATTTGCCCCTCTGACATTTAAAGAAAATGTCAATCGCCATTTAAAACAATTAGTATAGTTTCCTTTGGCTGAAAGGTGCGAGAGAATGGAAAATATTGTTTTAATTAAATAAATTTTGAGATCGGTCGGTAGAAAAAAATTAGTATAGTTATTCCCATATCCACATTCCTTTCATTTTCTCCATCTCCTTCCTTTCTAGTTGACATGGTATCTTCGGATATTCAAAGAGTCTGAATAATGAATATTTCATATTTAGTGTGCTAAACATGTCTAACTAATTAATAAAAAAAAAACCTAGCTAACAACTCACATATCAACACCCTAATTGCTTAGTTCTAGTTAGGCGTAAAGTGAATAAAGACAGATACACCTATCAAACAACCTTTCAATATGCGCATCCTCGTTTAAAGAAAATTCGTAGCTATTTAAAAAACAAAATTAAATTTCGGGTAGGTCAGTTTTAAAAAAAATTAGGCTGATTGCATTTTAATTGTGATGAAGTAAAACTTTTTGTTACAAACAACAATCTTTATCAAAAAATCAAATCAAATTATAACTTTCTAATAAACGGACAAAATGTAATGAAATAGTTATTCTTAAATCAAACAAAATAAAGTTTATTTCAGTAACAAATATGTAGAGTAAAAAGCCATTCATATAGAAATAATTGAATTAATAAATACATTTTCAACTTTAATTATTCTACTGTATTAATTTTTTTTCACTTATCATTTTATAAAACAAAGAAAATTTTTAGTCATTTTCTACAGTACAATACCTTTGAAACAAAACAGCAAAAACAAGATATTTTAAAATTTAAACCAAAGGGGCATTTTAGGATGGACATAAATATATTCAATTAAACAATATTACTTTATTATATGTTTAGAAGCGATGTATCCTGATTTTTATAATCCAATTATTTTCTGGCACAGTAATGTTATAACTCTATATGATTTATTATTAATTTCTTTTAATTGACACAAAAGTAATAGATAACATAATCATTTTTATTTCATTACATGGATGAATTTATACAATATTGTTATATATTCTTGTTCGTCAAAAGAAAAATATATTTATGGTTAGGAAGGAAAAAAAGGGAAGTAGGCTTAACTAGAAAGGCTATTAAAGTTCGGTCAACTCGTTTTGGGATTTGAATCTTGTGTACCTATAGGATATTTTATGTACATACATACATATACATACAAATATACGAACGTCAACAAGGAATAACATAGGAAATTATATTTTAACAGAAAAATTTACATTTTAATTATAATTTTTACAAAATGTAGTGTTTAGTGTGTAAAGGCTTTGTGTGTTAAGTATATCAATAAAATTAAATAGTAATGGTTTTGTTGCGGAGTGGTTTAGGTTTTTATGCAAAGATACGCCTTGAAAAGGCCTAATATAAAAGGTTGCATTAGCTAAAACAGGTAGAGTTCGTCTGTACATGTGCTACGTGCCGAAGAAAAGTCCAGAATGATAATGAATTAAAAAATAGACGATAGTAAACATGTAATTAGCCAAACTAGAGATAAATCTCGTAAAACATAAGCTAATATCGCGCAAAATGACCTGAAAAGAATTGCTTAATGAGAACTAAGTATTAAAACCGGTTTAACCCAGTTATAGGTACTTGACTGACTGTTTGTTATTACGAAGACTCTTACATCGATTTTTCGATCTAATGTGTCGGTATACAAATTTCGCTGGTTTTACTCTCTTTTAGATCTTGACACTACTAATTAGATCAGAACAGGGCAGTGTAGCTTTTGTGCTTTGAACTCAACTCAAATGCTTTCGCTTATGGTAAGGGGTTGTGCATACAGACCCGGTACAATAGGTAGGCAAATTAGGCGCTCGTCTAGGGCGTTTTATTTGAAGGCCGCAGAAATTATGAAACAAATTATTCATTATAAAAAACATATTCAATCAAAAAAAAAGTCCAAGCGACAGGTATTTCTGCTAGAAATAGGTAGATTTCGAGATCAGACAGTTCTTTTAGAAGTAGAATAGAATTCGTTAGATTTGTTTAAATAAAAACACTAATTACAAACAGAATTATCAAACGAACTTTAAAAAAATTCAATAGAACCAGAATTATCGGTTGTAATTTCCCAAGGGCGGCGATAATTCGAAATAATTTTTTGTCAAAAATTTCGAAAGCAAGTATATTGATAAAAGTACGACGCCGTAGGCCGAGGGCTATTATCAATACCACTTGCTTGAGGAATTTTCCAAAAAATTATGAGAATTTATCAACGAACGAGGGGAATTCGTTTAGAAAATGTTTTGCCATTTTTCATTTATTTATATGTTTTTTATGAATTATACGTTGGCCTACTGTGATATCAGTTAATTATTTCAAAATTAGGCTGATAATTTTTAATATCCCAGTAGGCCAGGCGTATAACTATTTGTTATTAGTATAATTCTAATGTTATTGGTGAAATCGAATGATGTCATTACATTTTAGAGAATTTCATTGGGTTAAATTAAAATAAAACTAAGGCAAAAAATTTTCAGTAGTAATTTTCCAAGGGCGGTGATAATTCGAAATAATTTTTTGCCAAAAATTTCGAAAGCAAGTATATTGATAATTAGAGATGGGCAAAACTGCTACTTTTTAGTCACTGTTACAAACTGTTACTGCTACTTTCAAATCACTGTGAAAAATAACAGCGACTTTAGTAACATTTGTGATTTTTAAAAAATAAAGAAAAAAAATCCAAAGTCAAGTATGTAATATTATCAAATAACGTTCTTGTATGTATTTAAATATCTTTAAATAAAATAAAGATCATTATGTACATTCAATGTATTTTTAATTTGATTATTCTAATAATTTTAATTGCGAAATCCTACAAAACAAGTATAACAGATACAACTATTACATTTTTTCAGCCAAAAAACAAAAATATTAAAGAAAAATACTTATACTTAGTATTTAGATAGCCCTTTTGTATACTAATTCAAATGCAATACTAGCGACTTTGTTTGTGTAAATAATAATAAATCACATCAGTTTTAACTTTAAAATAATAAATCACATCACAGAAAAAACGATCCTAAATTAATTATAATATTGTCTGTTCTGTAATGAATAGCCTGGGACAACGCCTGAACGTAGAGTATTATAGTCTCCGATTCATTAGTTGTCATTTTGATTAACATTTGTAGCTTGTAATAGTTTCTCATCCATCCAACATCGATAGTCTTATTTGCTTATATTCTCCGTAACCCATAGTTTTTTTATATGTAAACAGTAATATTTAATTTTACAACCCTCTAATATTGATTCATCCTACGTTTCCATCCGCTTTATTTCATCATACTACCTGAATTTGGATTGTATAAACACTAACCGTTTTTAATCAGCGAAGTTTTCAAACCTCTAAACAACTGTGCGTATTTGTCCAATCGTCCTAATAAAACGATAGATATCCTACCCTTCGTTATGCATTCGATTTCCTGTATGGGTGTTCTTATCAAATTGTCTTTCCGTTATGGATCTGAATTTCACCGTAATACTGTTGTGGAATGTCGTTTCGCGATACAGAAACATTCAAAAAATCGATTAAACTTACGTTTAATTCATATTAAATCATTGGTAATTCTTATTAATGTGTCAGCAATGATTTGTTTCGCGGAATTATTTTTGCAATGTTCAGTATTACAAAGTAACCGCCCGCTTCGTTTTATCGAAAAAAAAGATCCTAACATTGATTTACATAATTAATTTCCTTACATCAGAAACCCTACTTCGAATGTTTCGAAGTCAAAACGGCTATATAATGAACGACTGAACAATTGTTTTCCTCTTATTCTATTACATTTTTTTGATTCGTTTGTTTGACGTCGCTTAGTCTGTGATATATTTTTCGAGACCATTTTGGATTGGCATTTCTTTTAATATCCGATTGATATGGTGATATTTGTTCTTCAAGCTGTCAAACAAAAAATCA
Organism: Diogma glabrata; assembly: GCA_963693315.1. Taxonomy (NCBI): domain Eukaryota; kingdom Metazoa; phylum Arthropoda; class Insecta; order Diptera; family Cylindrotomidae; genus Diogma; species Diogma glabrata. Next base: position 285,542,747 of record OY856187.1, on the reverse strand, counting down.
TATGGTGCAGGATTCTGGAGAATTACGTGGAAAAAGAAAGATTGAAAATTCCTTTCGAACGGGTCATGGCTTTCTGGTCGGAATAACTAAGGTAACGATATTATTAAAACTAGTGATACGTGGATATAGAATAGTGATTTTGCACTCAGACAGTGAATATAATCCGCGAAAAATAATTTATGTATTTGTGTCCTAATTTGTGACAATGTCCGTGTAGGTCCTAGAAAAAAATCAATTAGTTAAATTTTAAAGTGCTTGTTATTCAATTCAATTAATGAAATCAAGAAAAGTAACACTATGTTGATCATAAAATCTTGCTCTAATTTATATAAATTATTTCTTTTTGTCTAAATGAAAGATCATAAACTGCGATATAACGTAACTAAATTGTGGTACTGTCTAAATGAACGATCCTTAGTTGTTATTCGATCGTGTTGATAAATTATAAGATATAATAAACATAATTGAATTATTGTTTAAATATACACTATTTGTAGCGATTTCGCACTCAGACAGTGAATATGATCCGCGAAAAATAAGTTATATGTTTGTGTCCTAATTTGTGACAATGTCCTTGTGAGTTATAAAAAAATCAATTAGTTAAATTTTAAAATGCATGTTATTCAATTCAATTAATGAAATCAAGAAGAGAAACACACTTTTGATCACAAATTTTTGTTCTAATTTATATAATTTATTTTTTTGTGTCTAAATGAAAGTTCATAAACTGTGATATAACGTAACTAAATTATTGTATTACCTAAATGGAGTTGTTATTCTAACGTATTGATAAAATTATAAGATATAATAAATTTAATTGAATTATTGTTTAAATATACGCTATTTACGAACAAAAGTAATAGAAACGGTGTTTTATTTCAAAACCTTGCATGATTCACTGCTATGCTGCATGTAAATTGAATACCGTGATAATTTCTATGAACGAGTCCAGCAGTAGTATAGATATTTCATATTGACGTCATGGTTAACGGTCCTAGTAGTGCACAATAACCTACTTTTTTTCATATATCATACTTCACCGTATGAAACCGCAGCCTTGGGGAAATTCCACTTGGAGATTGTGTGGGTATTTGGTGTGAACGGTCGTGCGTCAACAATACGTGGCTTAGTCGCATATAATTGAAATTGGCTCGTGGTATTCTGGATATCGTTAACTTATAACTATGTGTAGTGCCGCCACAACGCAGTGATAATAGATCTGGATCTACTCATTTACCTGGCGAATTCCGAGGTAGTTATAAAAATTGTGTCAACGTTGTACTATTGCTACCGGATGTTATACCTATTTAAACGCATCATTTGTATAAAAAATTTTTCTGGCATCAAATCAACATTTATACCATATTTCAACTCAACATTGATATCAAATTTTTGCGGGAATCAAATCATCATTTATAATATATTTCCACTCAACATTGTTATCAAATTCTTACGGGTATCCAATCAACATTTATACCATATTTCAACTCAACATTGATATCAAATTTTTGCTGGTATCAAATCATCATTTATAATATATTTCGACTCAACATTGATATCAAATTTTTGCTGGTATCAAATCATCATTTATAATATATTTCGACTCAACATTGTTATCAAATTTTTACGAGTATCAAATCATCATTTATAATATATTTCAACGCAGCATTGATATCAATTTTTTTGCGGCTGGTATCAAATCATCATTTATAATATATTTCAACTCAACATTGTTGTCAAATTTTTACGTGTATCAAATCAACGTTTATCACATATTTCAACTCAACCTGGCTATACAATTTTCCTGATACTTTACCTGTGGGATGATGAACTGCTGATGGAGAGCTAAGGCGTAAGAAGTTGTAGCAGGAAGGATTTAATCATGGGGGTGAGCGAACTTGAATTATTTTATTTATATTTTTTCATAGAAGGGTGAATGTGCGAGAAAGGGGTGTACCAGTGATTGAATGGGGGCGTGTTAGTCGTTGAGTGTGTGTGCGAACTGGCGGTGCGTGTAACGAGACGCTTCTAGTCTGAATTGGAAGTGATTCTAATCTAAATATTTGTTTTTCGAAGTAATAAACCACATACCGAATGCCTTTTCTTTTATTATATTGCCTAAATTGATAAATTTGTATTTTTAAGTAAAATCCAAAAATCATTCTCGAATAACCGGTATTACAAAAAGAAAAAAAGAAAAAAAGACAAATTCTTGTCATGTTTCAGGTTTATTAATTCTATTATACAATAACCAACTGTAAACTACTGGTCTTGTAATAAACTGGTTGGGACACGTTTGCTTATCTTACAAATAAACAAAAAATTTTTTTTTGAGTTGTAAAGATTTTTTTTTGGAAACTACTTCTGGTTTTATAAATTTTTAAAAAGGTTATTAATAAAGAAAAAGGGAACTAATCAATAAAGACTTTCAATATGGCGTGTGACGTACTCCAGTGCTCTAAGATTTGATTCACGGTTCACCAGCAATGGCAGTGGTTTGTTGACTGTATCATATTGCTCAGATGACCGCAATACAACTTAATTTTAATTACTACCACTTGCGATACTTGCTGCGGGTCTTGGAGCTTAAGTGTCTTGCTTCGCCGTCTGAATGTGTGGGTGAATGTTAGTATGTGTGAAGTGTAAGTGTGTGGGCGTCTGAGAGTGATTGTGGGGGATGGACGCGCTGATCGTAGGTCTTTCGCAAACGGGGTCGCCAGAGTCTCCATTTTCAACTTGTATTTCTTTTCCATTTCTGTGATTCTTCGTAAATAGCGTACATTTCTGCATTTGTGCTGAAGCAGCAGGTATTACTCTATCAAACCCGCGATGGCTGAGCCTTAGTCGTGACGGCTTTAAACTACTCAAGGTACGCTTCCTGCTATGCCATTCTCATTGGTTCGCCAATGAGAAAGCTCTTCATTACAGTTCTTAAATATTAAAAGTAACAGTTCCTATTATTTTAACACACTGCTACTTTAGTATTTTTTTCTTTTCAAATAAAAAAATACGAACAACAAACTAAAAATCACTGCTACTTAAATAATAAAATATGGAGGGGCTGAAATCTAACAGCTCTGAGATATAAAGAGTTCGGTCTGGGTTAGGGATTTTGATATAGTTTTCGGCAAAAAACTTTTATGAGGACATGGTTTTTAGTTTTGGGCAGCGATGTATATCAAACATAACTCTTTGTTAAAGTGCAAGTATTTTTTATCTCTATTTAAAAATTTATTACAAAACTAACACGAAACATCAATACGTTGCCGGAAAATTATAATCAAAATTCCAAAAATATTGTTAAATTAAATAAAATCAAACTTTTTCAAAATTCCAAAAATATTCCAAAAATTAGAATAAAATCAAATATTTAAACTTTTTCTAAATTCCAATAATATTTCAAAAATTCTTAAAAATACAAACTTTTTCCAAAATTAAACATTAAATATTGCAAAAATTATTAAAAAATCAAAAATTGAAAATTTTTTCAAAATTCCAAAAATTATAATAAAATCAAAAATTAAAAATTTTTCAAAATTCTAAAAATATTCCAAAAATTCTTACAAAATCAAATATTAAAACTTTTTCCGAAATCCTAAAGATATTGCAAAAATTATTACAAAATTAAAAATACAAACTTTTTCAAAATTCCAAAAATATTTCAAAAACTATAACAAATTCAAAAATTTCCATGTCCAATTTCATTTTAAATTACATTTACGTCATAAAAACAGCTACATTTTTTTATTCCAAAAAATTGGCTAAAAAAATAAATGAAATCATTTTTTGACACACTTGACATTATTTTTTTGACAAATCTTATAATGCCATAATTCTCTATAATAATAATAAAATATCATGTCATACAAACTATTAATTTAATTTTTGCTAAACAAAATTGGGTAAAAAATAAATAAAAACCTTTCTTTTGACACACTTGACAACATTTTTTGACAAACTTATAATGCCATAATTCTCAATAATAATAATAAAATTTCATTTCAAACAAACAATTTCATTTTTTTCCAAAAAATTGGGTAAAAAACTAAATAAAAATCTTTTGACACACTTGACAACATTTTGTTGACAAACTGATAATGCCATAATTCTCAATAATAATAATAAAATTTAATTCCAAACAAACAATTTTATTTTTTTCCAAAAACTTGGGTAAGAAAATAAATAAAAATCTTTCTTTTGACACACTTGACAACATTTTTTTGACAAACTTATAATGCCATAATTCTCAATAATAATAATAAAATTTCATTTCAAACAAACAATTTTATTTTTTTCAAAAAATTGGGTAAAAAATAAATAAAAATCTTTCTTTTGACACACCTGACAAACTTATAATGCCATAATTCTCTATAATAATAATAAAATTTCATTTCCAACAAACAATTAATTTTATTTTTTTTCCAAAAAATTGGGTAAAAAAATAAACAAAAATCTTTCTTTTGACACTCTTGACAACATTTTTTGACAAACTTATAATGCCATAATTCTCAATAATAATAATAAAACTTCATTTCAAACAAAAAAATTTATTTTTTCCAATAAATTGGGTAAAAAATAAATAAAAATCTCTCTTTTGACACACTTGACAACATTTTTTTGACAAACTTATAATGCCATACTTCTCAATAATAATAATAAAATCTCATTTCAAACAAACAATTAATTTTATTTTTCTCCACAAAATTAGGTAAAAAATAAATAAAAATCTTTCTTTTGACACACTTGACAACATTTTTTTGACAAACTTATAATGCAATAATTCTCAATAATAATAATAAAATTTCATTTCCAACAAACAATTAATTTTATTTTTTTTACAAAAACTTGGGTAAAAAAATAAATAAAAATCTTTCTTTTGAAACACTTGACAACATTTTTTTGACAAACTTATAATGCAATAATCTAGTTTTTGATCTCACATACCAATCCCGGCCATCAAGATTTCTCCAAATTTAATGTTCCTACTCGTAATCACTTAAAATGAACGTTTTTTAAGCCAAAAATATGAAAATTTGCTATTTTTGACACACATAATGATATTTTTACACACTTCCGGTACAGTTATCGAACATAGCGTCCTTTCGGACCTGTCCCTTGAGTATACCTATTTTTAGAAAAAAAAATTTTGAAATCCCTCTAGCGGTTTTCCCTGCATCGTAGGTAATGACGTCCTACAGACAGACATACATTTTTTTTTTGCATTTTTAGAATCAGGAGGTCCTAAAACGTCGAGAAATGACAAAAAAAGTGGGGGTAAGAATTTCACTTTGAGCTCATGAATGTAATACTTAGGTCTTTCAGACCGAAGTAATTAGTTTTTTTCTTTCGTCAATACCAACAATATATCAAAATTTCGGATTTTTTAAAAATCAAAAATTTAAGAACCGACAAAAAATGTACGTTTTCAAAATAATAGCCCTAATATAGATATAAATATTCCACGCCATATTTTTGAGTAAAAACCAACCAACTCTTTGATTGTAACACATTTAATATATGTAAATTATATCAAATTATCATAATAATAATAAATTTAACTCTTTTAACAATGGCAACTAAAGTTGGTGTTTAATAGCGTTTTCGTTTCTCGATTTAAGTTTTGACCTCAGAGCGGGCAAAACTTTTTCAGTTTTGCATTTTTTTTGTAGTTTTGCATTTATTTTTTCAGTTTTGCCCTGAAAATACTTGAGAATCGAACAGAAAAAAGTCACATTTTTTAGATCTGTCAAATTTGTTTAACAAAATAAAGGAAGTCAATTTTTTAATGTATATGAGTAATTTCACGAAGATTCAACAACGTTTTGACTTGACCCCTTTTAATTTTGATTATTTTTTGTTTATAGATAGTCTTTGATAAATAAAAAATACAAGTTCTCTTAGAATTTTTTTTTTCGACCAGGGGTCTTAACAGGGTGCCCCTCAATTTTTGTTATTTTGTGATGTTTGGTTTATTTTTAGTTTATAGATAGCCTTTGATAAATGAAAAATACGGCTTCAAGTAGAATTTTTTTAAATATAGACCAAAATAAACCAAATTAAAAAGGGTCGAGTCAAAATGTCGCAAAATTTTGCTGAACTTGACTGAAATTGCTTTTTAAAAAGTTCATTTAATAATAAGATATTTGATATTTAACATAAAAAAAAAATCTGAATCTAAAAATCGCCATTTTTATAATTTTCCTTCAGAACAAAAAAAACTGATTCCCGACAGTCATATGCACAACGAATTTTATCTCTAAAACAAAAAATGACGCTAGTCCTAAACTTTCACAAGTTGTTAGATATAAAATAAGCTTCAATTTAGTTTAAAAAAAAAAAAAAAAAAAAGGCTATGCCATCTTTTTTTCAATTACACCGTTTTTTTCTTATGTTACACCGTTAAAAATTATTTCAAAAAATTAACAGTGTACATTTTTAAAAACTTTGTTCTAATACCTATTCAACGACATATCATTTATGAAAATCGATTGAGTAGTTTTTCTACAATCGCTCGTCAAAATGCACTCACATCACAAAATAACGAAAATTGAGGGGCACCCTGTTAAGACCCCTGGTCGAAAAAAAAAATTCTAAGAGAACTTGTATTTTTTATTTATCAAAGACTATCTATAAACAAAAAATAATCAAAATTAAAAGGGGTCAAGTCAAAACGTTGTTGAATCTTCGTGAAATTGCTCATATTATTATTTTTACACTATTTAATTATTTTTATTTAAGAAAAATACATCATTAAAAATATGTTTTTTCTTATTTTTTATAATATATTTATTTATTAAACAAGGCAACATTCTTGCACTGTCTCTTGAGAAAAAGTCAAAAAATGCAATACAATTGCCCTCAAAAAGTTTGAAACTTGCATCCAAATCGAGAAAAGAAAACGCAAATTTTTTCCGGTCAACATTTTTTTGAGAATCGAACAGAAAAAATGTGACCTGAAAAAAAGTGCAAAAAAAGTCACATTTTTTTGTAGAATCGAAACGCCATAAATGATCAAATACAAAATTGAAATCTTTTGAAAGTGAATCAAATAGTGTTTTTTTTGGAAATAATTGATTTATTTCGACTCCTACGAAATCGCAGATCACTTGTAATAATTAAAAAAATTAGTTGAAATATTTACAGAAAATAATAAAATACAAATTGCTACGAAATTTTAGAAGTTAAAATATTATGTAACAAGTTTAAACTATATGCCAACACGTGTAATGAAGCTATTATTCAAACTTCGTAATTTGAAGTTGCACTATTTTCTCACACGCATTAATTTATATTAACATAAACTCTCGAAATTAATTTTTTTTACTACTTGCATGAGAAATTTCAATTATTTACTCAAAAACCCAAGACAAAAGTTATTTTTCTCAGCTATGGTTACTAATAATTATTCCCCACACCTAATAATAAGTATTTTAGCACCTTCGTAAATAAAATAATGAATGAATGCAAAAACTTCTTTCCAACTATAGTAGTTTATTTGAAATTTTAATTCGTGTTAAACAGAATTCTGTTGAAATTTAGTTTAGTTGTGAGTTGTAGATTAAAAAAATTCTAAATTTGGCTCAACAATATTGAATAGATTTTCAATTTCATGTCAAAAATAAATAAAAACTATATTTTTTAATCCAAAGCATATGTGATTTTTATATAGTTTTAAGAAAATTTATTGAAAATAAATTTCTAACTAAGCAGCCCTGAATAATAAATACCCAATACGCAATCCAATGATATGATAAACAATGTTTCACCAAATCAAAATTTTTATTTATTCACCATTTGCTTATTAATTGACATTTTATTTTGTGAATAATTAAGAGTTTTAGTGCATTTTTTTTATCAAGTAGTAAAAAAAATAGTATATAAACCTCGGTGAAGAAAATTTTCTCCATTTCGGTGCTTAATTCGCTCGAAACTTCGTTTCTCGCGAATTAATATCCACCTCAATGTAGAAAATTTACTTTATCACCTCGGTATATAATGTACTATTTCCCTATTCAAACACAATTTTTTTTCATTCCGTTCATAATTGTCTTTCGCACAATTTTTTTTTTTCATTTTGGTATCAAATAGTTGAGCAATTTTTTTACTGGGTACAATAATTAACGATTTAATTTTTGAATATTATTTCAAAGGACTGAAATGAGTGCTCGAATAAAGTAAAATTGTAAACTCTGGTTTGAAAATTGAAATGTTTATGAATTTATACGGAAAACTGCGTCTTTTTAAGTAAACTATTTTGTGTTTTAGTTTTCATAATATACTTTCGATCTCTCGTATATATACGAGAGATCGAAAGTATATTATGAAAACTAAAATACAAAATAGTTTACTTAAAAAGACGTGTATACACCGGGGAGATGTTTCTATAAACAAAGAAACCTTTTCGCTGAGGTAGATGTGTTAGACATCAAAAGATATTTGCAAAATAAAATGTAAATTATTGAAGTGAAAAAAACTGAGTTTAGTATTTCTAAGAAAATTATAGTTAAAACACTATTTTAGTAAAAACAATATTGCACTAGTTTGTTCTCTCAATATAGTTAAATCAACATATACATAACATTATACAAATTGCAAGAAAAAATTGTGAAGTCATTGCTTTGACTAAGATATTGCGCAAACAGTACGTTGGTAGCTATAAGGTTTTTTGATTATTTCGATAATGCGGGCAAATGTGGTGGAAATATTTGTTTCGTGGGACGCTTCGTGAGACAAATTGACCTACCCAATTGACGCCCCTGGGACAATAGAGAAAAAAGCTAAATGAAGTGACACAGGAATTATACTTGAAGAATTGAGTTAAGTATCAAAACCTTTTTATGCTTGTTGGTTCTGTGACCATAGTGATATTTTTTTTGAGAGAACATTTAAATTCTAGTAACTTTGATCTTTGTACTATAACCTAACAAATTATTCAAAGATTTTTTTTTAAATTTCTAATGTACTATACTACAGTGATACAATATAACAAAAATAGTAAAATTCTAGTAATCTAAATCGTATAAATATAATCTAAATAATAGTAGAAACATAATTATCTTCTAATAAACTTCGATATAGTTATATATTCGATTTTGAATAAACGCAAACGTAGTATTATAATCCAAATAAATCGTAGAACAATAATTAAACTCTAGTAAGTTTCAATATAGTTATATATTTTAAATGCCTAGTAGAAATACAATTAGATTTCAAGTAATCCGGAACGTAATAACCTAATCTAACTAACTAATCGGAAAAGGTGTAAATCTTATTAAACTTAAATGTAGTAGTGTAAATTAGCCAAATAGTTGAAGTAAAATAAACGAAACATTATAAACTGAGTTGTATTTTGTGGAAGTTACTGTGTGATCTTAAGTATTAAATCAAATATATGTTGAGTGAACAAATAGCCGACTAGCAATATTTTCTTTTATGCTCGTGGAGGAAATTAGTTTCTGCATTTTGAAACATCGTAATCAAAATATAGTTCAATAGAACCCCCCTCAATGTTTTGGGATGGTATGTGAAAAGTTACCTCTGTGAATTTTTGATTGGTGAGAGTCGGGAACGTGCTGGTGTACCACTGTTGCTTGGAGTGGTTATGTATATACCACCCAAGTAATCCTCATAATTTTTGTGTGCTGTGAATCCATCAAAAAAATCAATTCGGATAATTCCTAGGGAGACACTTAACGACATACTGGAAGAAGCGAGTTCTTGCTTTGTTTCGGCAATACACACGATCCAACTATAACTTTTCTTATTACCACTATTTGATTTGAAGCATCACACAAATCAACGATCATCTATACCACGCTCGTCGAGTTAATAGCCAGCTATACGTTTATTATTCAGCTATTTTGTTGTTTGGGAATTTACCGACCATATTATTATAACGGTGAAACTACAATTGAGGAAAATGGATTGCTGAAGGGATGACCTGGAGTGCGATCTGGACTAACTATGGGGTGAGTCATTTGAAATAGTTTTTTTTATATGTACCTTTTATAGGATTATGAGTATGAATGTGTATGTCTGTATGTATGCGTGCATGGGGGTATATTTATGGACGAATGTATGTTCGTAGGCGTGAGACTGTGGGTGCGAGGACGTATGTATGCGTGGATGGGAATGGATATGCTGATACCAATTTTAGTGCCTTAATACCGTAACAAGAACTGTTACCACCAAGACCATCGAACTACCATTTTGTTTCTAGGTACCATACCTTAAGTCACCTTAAGTGGTATAGCATTTACTTTGCTGTATTTGGGTTCGCCTTCGTTCCCGATGTATTGATGAAATTTTCATATGGTTTAGATCATATTATAACTTAAAATTGAAAGGTAAGCAACAAATTTAAAATTTATTTCATGGATTTGTTGGTTAAAAGTATTATAAGGCTAAATAATTTTCTTGGCAAACCCACATAACTAACGTAATTGTGTAAACATTCTTCATAGAAGAAATACGAAGCCGCTACAAATATATACGGGTATACTTTTTTTCTCTATGGTGACTAATTCAAATTAAATAAATACTAACTAGTGCAACTGAAAGTTGAAGTATTAGTGTATGAGGGTGTGGATGATGGCGAGTGTGTAAGTAAGTGTGAGTGCGTGAGGGCATGGATGATGGTGTGTATGGGTGTGAGTGGATGAAGTGCGCGAGCGAGTGATTGTGTTAAAATTATGGGGTTGGATGCGGTGATCGCGGTTCTTTTCACGTAAGGGGGTCGCCAGAGTCTATCTCTTTCCCTTGTCTTTTCATTGTATCCGTTCTCATCATTCGATACGCGTACTATTGGTTATTTGTGCTGAGCAGCAGGATTTCTTTCTCGTCCCCCCATTCTAGCTAGTTTGGTGCTCTAAATAAATCTCGCCAGGTACGCGGCCTACTATGCCACTTCGTTGTATATTAACGAAGCAGCGCTTCATTACACACGAAGTCGTAAAACAACGAAGTCGTTACTTAGAAGATTGTTCCTGCAGTATAAAGTGTTTCAAATCACAGATTTAAACAAACGCCTTCATCATCATCTCTATCAGCTTTTTCAACAAGTTTCATCGCCGGACGTGCCACTAGCAGCCACAACTCAACACTAGTTACCAATTTGTATCTAGAGAACTTCTTTAATTCACTATTCACTTAAACTATTGTGGCGAGCGAACGCACAAGACGGTTCGAAGAGGTGAACACACCTTTATAAACAATAATAATAATGACGCCTTCGCTGATTGGTAAAAAAAAATAAATCTTTCTGGAACAATTTCATTTTCTTTTAGTGAATTCTTTTCATCTGTACCGAATTAATTTCAGTACAGTTCCAACACCGAATTATTCTTTTTGTATTAAAATTCATTCCATAAGAATACAAAATTCGATAATTTGGTATTGGCACTTGTTCGGTACAGTCGAAAAGAATTCACTATAGGTTTTGTTTTTATTATTATTACACACTTTTATTTAACTTGAGTTTTCACAGTTGTGTTGGTTACTCTTTTGTGATCAATTTTTCAGTAACTTCCCATTATGTGATTAGTCCCAAATTTAAAAGACAAGTTTGTTGAAGCAGTCAGTACGTGTTTCTAAAAGTTATAGAGCAAAAAACTTTGTAAAACTGAAAAAAAATTCAAATTTTTCTTCATTACATGAGTCCTTAAACAATTGCACTGAAATCCACATAATCTGGATTACCCATTTCAAGCGTAGGAATTTTGGTAATACTGTGTATATCATTATAATCAAGGACATCATACTATGTGTCATTTTTATATGGATAAAAGACCTTACATTATAAATAATGAATATAAAAAAAATCCAAGTATGACCTTTTGTTGTGATTTCAAAGCTTTTACAGATTTTTTTTCTTAAACTTGAAATCGTTATATTGGTGTATGTATTTGATAGATTACATACAGCAATGATAATTAGAAATCATTAATTTTGTATTAACATTTATTGCAAAAATGATAATAAAGCAACTACAGTAAAAACAACTAAAAAATAACACAAAACAATCTTGATTTGAAAGAAATAACAATTATTTAAAGTTTTTGAAATACAAATCAGCTGATTACAACTGTCATGTTTTTTCGGGGAAAAAAGTCTTCCATTCACGATTCGTTTGAGTAATAATCGTTATTTATATCAGATAATAATGTCAAAACCCTCATTATGCTAAGCCTGATTGTTTTTTAGCACAGAAAAACCGTGAACCATAAACAATATACAATATTAAACAAATTTAGAGGTTCAGCATATGGAAGGTTCATTGTATGTCAACAATCAGGCTTGAGAGTTTTAATATTTGTATGAAAAGAATTTAATGTTCCAGTTTAGATCGCAAACATCGCAAATTTTCGGAACTTCAACATATGTAAGCAAACATTTTTTTTTAGAAAATGTTTGGTTGGTGGAGACTGATTGTTAGCAAACGTAAGTAAACATTATGGCAAACGTTTGTTGTTTGTGTTTATGCAGTAAAACGAATACGGCATAATTTATAAGAATTTATTAAATTTGGAAAGAAAATTAAATTTTAGGCAAGTGATTTAATTACTGGTTTTACTTAAGATGAATTTACTGTGATATCAAAGTGGTAAGCTTATTTTTAGGTAAAATAAAATTAAAAAAACTGACTCAAAAAATGTATATGACTAAAAAAATTTTAAAAAACACACTTTTATCGAAAACGAACTAAAAACTAAAAAATAAATTTCGCATTGACACAACACGATGTTCCAAAAAAACAAAGATTATGCTCAAAAGTTAAATCTTTTATTAATAACTATGTTTGCTTTCAAAATGTAATAAGGAAATAAATATTTAAATTTCTTTTTTAACAATTTATTACAGATGGCAAAATTAGATGTACAGACTAGCTAGAATATTATTTAACTAGAAGTTTTGTTAGATATAGTATATTCTTGTATGAGCTAGAATGAAGGCAATTCTTCACGAGGATGAAGTTTCCCGGAACGAGCGTAGCGAGTGGAGGGAATCATCCGAGTGAAGAATTGCCTTCATCCTAAGCGAATACAAGATACTATTTTATCCACGACTACAAGTAATTCAAATAATTTCATTCATGTTTTCCTATTTAAGTTTGTATCGCCATATTGAATGAAATGAAAAACAAAACCAAACATGTTTGTTTATTTTAGATTTTATATATGTATTGTTTTTGTTTTAACTGGTTTATATTACTATACCAACAAATCAAGTTTTTAATTTGTTAGGGGAATTTTGAATAAATAAAGCGTAATAAAAGAAATAAAAAAGAATTTGATATATAGAAAAGGAATGAATACAATTACAATGAAAGATATACGCATGGAAAGTAAATATTCTTTAGTAGTCGTGGATAAAAAAACTTTCCGTTACAGTTTTTTACAAAAAATAGAAGTGGGTGGCGTAATCAATATAGAAAGGCAATAAATATGTAGAAAATGTGCTAATTCTAAATCTTAATTAAGTAATAAGTATAAATACTAAAACTTTATTCAACTATTTTAAAGTATTATAATTTATTTATAATGCAAAATGTGATGTAATACGTTCAATACGCTGACTGCGCCACCCACTTTTATTTTTTGTAAAAAACTGTAACGGAAAATTATTTATCTAACAAAACTTCTAGTTAAATAGTATTCTAGTGTGGACATCCAATTTTGCCATCTGTGTTAAATTGTTTAAAAAGATGTTTAAATATTCATTTCCTTATTACAGTTTGAAAGCAAACATAGCTATGAATAAAAGATTTAACGTTTGAACATAATCTTTGTTTCTTTGGAACATCGTGTTGTGTCATTTTTTTTTGATTTTTCAGTCGTTGCATGGTTTTTGATAAAATCAGACGTGCGTCTAGCGCGTCAGAAAAATTTCTTTTTTTGTGTAAATAGTGAACATAAATTTTGTTAATATAATTCTAAGTTTTGTGAAATAAATTTATATTTGAATTAATTTTTCCAAATAATAAACAAGAAGTTTAAATAAATGAAAATGGGTTATAATTGTTTTTATTGTAAAAAACCAGTTTCCGCGGCAGATTGTTTGAGTGTTTGTTATGCAAAACAAAGATTCATTTAATTCTATGACGAATGGATTTGGACTATTGCTGGGATTTTATCACACAACAATCAAGAATTTGTTTTTATCTGTATCTGATTTTATAAATGAATCCTGTTGGTGTAAATTAACTATATGAAATTGAAACATTCTCCATGGAAGATACACCAACACTTACTATCCAAACTGGTAACTACGACAAAGGAACACAGGTAAAAAATCGAATAATTGTGGATATTGAAGTTTTAATCAATTAAATAGACTTGTTGTATGTATGTGAGAAGAGTATCACCACACACTTTTTATATACTTTTTTTAACTTATTGTTTTACATTTTTGCTAAAAAAGACATTAAGAATTAAAAAGTTAAATTATTGAATGTGTGGTGCATAACTACAATTTAACTTATTCGGCTTTTAGTATTGACTTTGAAAAGAAAATTTTTAATTTTTAAAACCAATATTATAAAACTTTTATGAAGAGACAATTCCCAAACATTATTATTAGTTTTTGAATATTTGTAAAAGTAATAAATACTAAATTTAATATATGAAGTATACAAAGAGTTTTCAGTATCAATACGTAACTAAATATAAAATTTTTTTTAAGAAAATGATATTATTATTTCTGTGTTTTAAATAGAATATATATCACTTATTTACTTGGTCGCAATTTAAAATTATAAGTGAAATATTGTGCGACATATGAAAATATCTCATTTGTTATTTTATTTCTAATTCAATTTCTTTCTGTAAGTTTTCTGGGGTTCATTTTCCTCTTAGCATAAATGCATTAGTAAATTTCACCCAATAATTATAAATATATACAATATGCTAATAAAAAATCCAAACTACTTCCCTTACGAATTTCTGTTAAGTACACATTTTTCAAAATTTCAATATGCAAATATAATAAGTGTTACGAACTACTAAATAAAAATGTGTTAAAAATTACTAATATATAAAATTTTTGAAATATTTTTGTAAGGTTCACATAGAACCTATTATATTGTTACTCTATATGTTTAGAGTATTTTTTCCCCTGAATCGTTTATTTTAATGCAAACTGTGCAACAACGAAAGTTAACAACAGTTAAAACGCGAATAAAATGTTTTTATTCAACGACACAACGATCTTGATCAATTTTATATTAAATTTAAATAATATTTTTTTTTTCATACGATAGAACAATCCTTTAGCGATTTTTTTCTGAACCATTTCGGCTTCCAAGCCACGCCACGCCAACTCCTACTAGTACGACCAATTTTATAAAAAAAATTTTTATTTTTATAATCATTACCTTGGGCCGAAGTTTAAGATCTTCCTCCTTCGTAAGACCCACTCCACTCTCCTTTACTCATGGGCCGAAGTTTAAGATCTCCTTCCTTCGTAAGACCCATTACACTCTCCATAACTCATGGGCCGAAGCTTCACATCTCTCCTTCGTAAGACCCACTTCATTTTCCTATACTCATGGGTCAAATTTTAACATCTCCCTCCTTCGTAAGACCCATTCCACTCACCAACACTTACTAGCCAAACTATATCCCATTTTCGTCGCCAATTGTAGTATCTCTACTTTGAATATATTATCACTCACTATATAATTAAAACTACAAAGATATATTTTAATATATTTATTTAATTAGCTAATTCAGAACAAGATCACTTAAAGACTAACTATTTCATTTATTATTTCAATATATATGTTTATGTTACGGTACTAATTAATATCGATATTTGTCGATATTTATTAGTACCTTTATTACATTATGTAACAGTAAGGAGCTTCGCACAAACACCGTATTCGTTACATGTTAGGATTCCAACATGTTTCGGAGTTACAAAAGTAGAGTGTGAGAGTTCTCAGTGAGAGCAGGTTATGTCAAGCATTGAAAATTTTAATATAACTGGAACCTGATAACTGGAAGCTGAATGTTGGAAGAAAATGGTAAGAAGTTGCTAAAATTGGCTTAAGTTTATAATAATATATAAGAAACACAGCATAGTTTGCAGTTTGTTTAGATAAATAGCTATAATTTCATTAAAATTTATCAAATCTAGCTAACTTATAAATTCTATTGATTTTAATTGTGAAATCAGACTTGCCAAAACCCTCCTGGCTGATTTTCCTAAAATCATGTTTCTTTTCTATCCGGGTAATTATTTCAAAGCAAACAAATATTAATTTTGATTAATTACTCCCATTACTGTCACAATACAAAAAATTACCAACAGATACAAAACAATCAGCAAGAGATTTTGTTATTGAAAATTTTAATACAATTTGTTGCTGGCAAATCAACCTTTTTGTTTTGTTCGGTTTAAATTTTCATTTAAAATAAAGATTTCATTACAACCTACTGAAAGAATTTATGTTAATTAAGAAATAACGTCACATAAAATATAAACACAGGTAATTAATTACCTGAAGTAATATTTTAATTCACTTTTGAGTGTACTATACAATCAATGTTGAAGGAATAATTTAGTGTAGTAAATGTTTAGAGTAGGATAATTAAAAGATTTCCTTTACACCTCCGTATACACTTTAAATTCTGTATTTAAGTAAGATACAATTTTAAAAAGAAGATTTTAATAATTAAAGTTGGCTTAATACTTTTTTCCGTCTTTCCCAGTATTAGGTACATTCATTTATTTATTTGAAATAAAAATGTGAATACCAATTTTCAAAACAAATCCAAGCTAAGACAAAGTACTTTCAAACAATTTCAGTGTGATTGGGACAAGTACATTTTCCTGACAACAGAATGAGGTTTATTTAAAATATAAAAACCATAATTATTTGGCAAATCTGAATAGAAATAAGAAGAGAAACTAACTCGACTCCCAATTAAACAAACAAGAATGAATTATTATTTTAAGTTAACACTAGCAAAATAAATATTGTACGATAATTGACATACATAAAATAATTTATCCACGACTACTAAATAATATATGCTTTCCATGCGTATATCTTCCATTGTAATTGTATTCATTCCACAACTAGTGATTCTAATTAAATTCTTCAACAGCTCTATAGTTTATTAAAAATTCTCCTAACAAATTAAAAACTTCATTTGTTGGTATAGTAATATAAACATAGGTTAAAACGAGAACAATATATATATAAAATATAAAATAAAAACTTGTTTTGTTTTTTATGCTATCTTTGATGATGTATTTCAATATGGTGATACAAACTTTAGCAATCAAACTGGAAATTAATCGAAATATTTTGTAGTCGTGGATAAAAGAGCATCTTGTATTCGTATAGGATGATGTCAATTCTTCACTCGGTTGATTCCCTTCACTCGCTACGCTCGTTTCGGGAAACTTCATCCTCGTAAAGAATTGCCATCATTCTCAACTCGTACAAGAATCTACTATTCTCATACAATATTTTTATATATTATCATAATTGTCATATAATACAATTTGTCATGCAATATACTTATTATCATATATTATTTATAAATAATGTATGTTATTAAACAAATAATATACAATAATGTCCGCAATGAACAGTTCAATGAAGTTTAAATTTTTCTACGAGTCTTGGATATTTTGTTAATGGTTGAATGAGATTTGCACACATGAGATTATCAAAGATGTTTTCATTTTTATTATGTCACGTATATTAAACGGCTTCTTATGAATCAAAATGAAAATATGAAGGGGCTGAAATCTCAAGCTCTGAGATATCAAGACTACGGTCTGGGTTAAGGACTTTGCAGTGGCGTAGCTAGCATAGGTGGCACCCGGGGCGGATATTGTGGTGTCACCCCAAAAATAAAAACTGTCAATAATAATAAAAAGCCGATAAACGTAATTTATAATTTTTTTTAATTAATACAAATGAGCATTATTATTATAAGCCCGCAAGTAATTTTTAACTAATTTTAATTTGCTGAAACTCCTCTCACACGAAGCCACTAATACGCAAATAGTCATAAATAACTTTAGTGCGACCGTAAGATTCGGAAGAAATTCTAAAAAATCCCATTCTACGATGAATTTCAAAAAGTCTAAGTACACCCAGTTAGAAACTGTAACATTGGCCGCTTTTAAATGCCTCCTCACCCTTTGTATCTCTATGAGGAGTTCTGTTGCCAATACCGCATCATAAAAACCAGTAAATTTTGATACCGATAATTTTAACTCTTCACTGTTCGCCAAAAGCTAAGTGTTTTTCTGCACAACCTCGAACAATGAAGCTAAATCTTGAACTGACTTCAGTCTAGTTCGGAGTTCAACACTGAATCGGTCAAGACAATCCAACATGTCATTTTTAAGTTGAGCTCTCAGTGTCAGTCCAACATCAGGTGCAAACTCACCACCCGTTCGTTTTTTGCGTTTTTATGACGAATTCGGCTTTCCATTGGAATGTTATAGTCCTCCGATTTTTTCGCAGCAAGATCTATTGCCTCTTCTACAATGAGACTTCGTTATGAATTGACTCTATTTTTGTAGCTAATTGATCAATATTCAAGCTCGTGCTTTGCAATCCAATCTGAGCACAGATATTATTTCTCTTAGAATATCATTCCAAAACAAAAGATAGCAAAGAAACGAAAAATCACATGCTGCATTGATAAGGTTCTGTGCAGCGCCTCTAGTGTCTACATTTTCTTGTTGTACACTTAACTTCTCAATTTCAGCCACAATCCCATCAAAATTTTCGGCCAATACTTTTACTGCAGCATAATGAGCACTCCAATGCGCTGTTAAGAGTATTTTAACAGTTGCTTTGTTGTGTTTAGCAAGTACTTCCCAGCGGCTAGTCGAAGCAGAAAAACATGTAAAAATATTTATGTGAAAATAAAATATAGTTCAATTAATCTCAAATACTTAAATTTTAAAATGAAAAATTCATGATATAAGGCCAAAGAAATATGTTTTCATGGAAATAGTTATTCACTTTATTCAACTACTGTTATATTGGATAGCACTTTATATTTTAATTACACCTCATTCTGTTATCAGGAAAATGTTACTAAGTACTGAGTAGTCGTCCTAATCACGGTGAAATTGTTTGTAAATATCTTTTCTTTGCATGAATAATAAACTGCCATCTTCGAGATGAGGTTATCATTACTTCAATTTTTTTTTCAGTGTAAGAATTTCATCGCTTAAATAAGCGGCTTTTTTCCATGTAAAGGAAAAAATCCAAGGAATACTTCCTTGATTTCCACTTTACTACCATCAATTTTCACATAACGAATCACTTCTGACATTTGATCAATATGTGAAATGTCAGGTGTGCTATCAAACATAATTCCAAAATATTTAACCGATTTAATTTCGTTGACAAGCTTAAACTTTACGTGGATCGCTAAAACATTTATGAACATTTATGTATATCTGGTGACAAATATGATACTTTTGGTGATTTACCATGCTCCAAATTCAAAATGTGTTCTTTTAACACTACATCATACTTTGACAATAGTTTGGTTAGTTCTAAGAAATTGCCTTTATTTGAAGAACTTTGTCCTTCATCATGTCCATGAAATGCTGGGTTTTGTTTAGATAAAAACAAAGTTATATCCAATAATCTTGATAAAAGATGTTTCCACTTCTGTTTTTTATTATATATTAATTGAAAGGCTGCGTCTCGTATCGTTTTATGAATTTTTAACCTAATTTCCAAAGTTTTCCACTTTTCAAAATTCTCCAGATGTTCATTTGAAGTTTCATGGTCGGCCACTTTGGGATTTAGTTTCCACCGCTTCTGATATCCAGTAGTAAATGTTGATTTTGTATTATTATTATTGGTGACAGCAAATACACGACAACAGAAGCAATACAGGACGCAAGTTATTATTTACAGGAGAATAAACAATCCATGGCCGTAGAACTTTTTCACCATTATTCATCATTTTATAAAACCATTCTTTCTGGCGAACATCACCTTTTTTGTCTAACCCGTGTCTAGATACAGTAACAAACGACCCTTCTCTATTTTGAAAATGTTCACTTTCTTTTTTTATGATTTCAATGCGAACATTACCAGAGACGAGTATATTCCAATGTGATACATCTCTTAAGTCCTGAAGTGATTCACCCATGCAAATACTGTCTTCGATAGTAGAAGCATTGCGGCATTATCACTGTCATTTTCATTATTCCTTTCTAATTCGTCATCATAGGTTATCATTATTAATTCTGTATTGTTGTTGTTACTTTCCGAAGATGAGCCAATATTCTCTGAAACATTCGTTGCATCAACGTGATAATCAGTTTCTTTTGATGAACCTTGGATATCATCGGGTTTTGTAACATATTTATAGATTTGGTCTTTCTCTGCTGGAACCAACTTTTTCTTTAAAAAGTATGAACTCCTCGTGGCATATTTATTTTTTGGGATATTTGCTAAACGAAATCTAAAAAAATATTTTTAATTATAGTATAGGTATCAGCAAAGCATTAACTCTAAATATATTTGTAGGATACATAATAGGTACATAGTTCATAATAAGTACACTGTGTTAACGACTAAATACATCGCCAAGAAAATTAATTTATTTAAATTTCCTTGTAACAACTTATATTAAATAATATTTGATAAAATGGTATATACAAATCATAGCCTAATATTATAAGGAACTATTTAAAAAAATATAAGTATGAAATCCTAAAAGATATTTTATATAAAGAATTGAAACCAAAATTAAATATCCAATTAGAATCATGCTCAATAATTTACAAAATCAAATGTGATTTTTGTGAAAAATTTTACATCTTGAAAACCGGAAAATGTTTTAAAGACTGATTTAAGGAACACCTTCCTAAGAAGAAAAATAAACAAAACTTAAATTTTATTTTTGCAAACCATTTACATAGTTAATAACAATAGCTACACCACTTTTAAAAAAAATTGAAGGCTTTACATTTATGTAGCCAAGGATCTTTAAAAGAATCACTTGATGAGTTTGAAATTTCCAAGAGATTTAAAACCCAACAAAATGTAATTTTAAATGATAAACTTTCATTTATTTCAAATATGTAAATATATAAAACTGAAAACAAACAGTATGAGTTGTATCAACCTACAAAAATTTGCAAAACTGCAGTAATTGCATAACTGCCATTTTATTCCACAGTAATTATTTTTGTGTCCATTGAAAAACGATCTATTTCAATTTATTCTTTGAGTTTCAAGATAAAGGAAAAAAAATTATTTTGAGATCATTTACAAACACGGTAATTTGATTGTTTGTTAGTTTCCTTAGGTGTTTGCAATTAATTTGTTTGAAATGTAAAACATATATTAGGTAGTAAGGTTAAGCGGATATTTTAGAAATAATTTTGGAATAGAGACATTGTAACTCAAGGGTGCCACCCTATCGACAAAGGGTGCCACATTATCGACGTAAACCACTTTTCCTATACATTATTCAGCATATGTGTTTTCAGACCTGGTCATTAAATAATCATGCTTGCATACTAAATAATATATCGTAAAAAGCGGTCAATATGGTATCTATAGAAATATTCAAAGCTATTGAGTAATTGTGGTGATGGAATTCAATGCTCAACATGTTGATTCGATTAATATTGTTAAAATTTTATTTCACGTAATAACTCAAAAATTTTAAAAAGTGGAATAGATTCTTTTTGAACCAATAACACATTTATAGGACAAATTTATAAGTTATCACAATTTATAAATTAAAATTATATGGATAACCTGGTTAAAATGGTTTCTAAGTGATTTATCGTTGAAAACATGTGATGGTTTGTTTAAGTTTTTTACGTTCGGGTGTCACCCCAAAACGGTTTCGAAGTGATTTATCGTTGAAAACATTGTGATGGTTTGTTTAAGTTTTTTACGTTCGGGTGTCACCCCAAAACGGTTTCGAAGTGATTCATCGTTGAAAACATTGTGATGGTTTGTTTAAGTTGTTTACGTTCGGGTGTCACCCCAAAACGGTTTCGAAGTGATTTATCGTTGAAAACATTGTGATGGTTTGTTTAAGTTTTTTACGTTCGGGTGTCACCCCAAAACGGTTTCGAAGTGATTTATCATTGAAAACATTGTGATGGTTTGTTTAAGTTTTTTACGTTCGGGTGTCACCCCAAAACGGTTTCGAAGTGATTTATCATTGAAAACATTGTGATGGTTTGTTTAAGTTGTTTACGTTCGGGTGTCACCCCAAAACGGTTTCGAAGTGATTTATCGTTGAAAACATTGTGATGGTTTGTTTAAGTTTTTACGTTCGGGTGTCACCCCAAAACGGGTGACACCCGGGGCGGACCGCCCCCCCCCCTAGCTACGCCTCTGGGACTTTGATACAGTTTTCGGCAAAAAATTTTATGAGGACATTGTTTTTAGTTTTGGCCAGCGATGTATATCAAACATAAAACTCTTGGTTAAAGTACATGTATTTTTTTATCTCTGTTTAGAAATTTATTACAAAACTAACACGAAATATCAATACGTTGCCGGAAAATTATAACAGATCATAAATTAACATAATTTAGTGAAAAGATGATACACTCAGCAAACTACTTGAAAACCTCTCCATTTAGCGTGAGTAGAGAAAATATTACAAAATCACAAATTCATATTTCTTTCAAAATTCCAAAAATATTGTAAAAATTAAATAAAATCAAACTTTTTTCAAAATCTAAAAATATTTCAAAAATTATTACAAAATCAAAGATCAAAACTTTTTTCAAAAATTCTAAAACTATTGCAAAGATTATAACAAAATCAAATTGAAGCTTTTTCAAAATTCCAAAAATATTCCAAAAATTGAAATAAAATCAAATATTTAAACTAAACCAATAACATTCCAAAAATTCTTAAAAATTCAAACTTTTTCCAAAATTCTAAAAATATTGCAAAAATTATAACAATATCAAAAATTGAAACTTTTATCGAAATTCCAAAAATTATAATTAAATCAAAAATTGAATTTTTTTCAAAATTCTAAAAATATTTCAAAAATTCTTACAAAATCAAAAATTGAAACTATTTTCAAAATTCGAAAAATATAAATAAAATTCAAAAATTCTATTTTTTTTTCAAAATTCTAAAAATATTGCAAAAATTATAACAAAATCAAATATTAAAACATTTTCCAAAATTCTAAAAATATTGCAAAAATTATTACAAAATCAAAAATACAAACTGTTTTCAAAATTCCAAAAATATTTCAAAAACTATAACAAATTTAAAAATTTCCATGTCTAATTTCATGTTCAATTACATTTACGTCATAAAGCAGCTAAATTTTTTTTTCCAAAAAATTGGCTAAAAAAATAAATGAAATCATTTTTTGACACACTTGACATTTTTTTTGACAAACTTATAATGCCACAATTCTCTATAATAATAATAAAATTTTATGTCATACAAATGATTAATTTTATTTTATTCAAAAAAATTGGGTAAAACCTAATAAAAATCTTTCTTTTGACACACTTGACAACATTTCTTTGATAAACTTATAATACCATAATTCTTAATAATAATAATAAAATTTCATGTCATACAAATAATTAATTTTATTTTTTTCCAAAAAATGGGTAAAAAAAATAAACAAAAATCTTTCTTTTGACACACTGTACAACATTTTTTGACAAACTTATAATACCATAATTCTCTATAATAATAATAAAATTTCATGTCATACAAATATATATCATGTCATACAAATAAGTAATTTTATTTTTTTCAAAAACATGGTAAAAAAATAAATAAAAATCTTTCTTGTGACACACTTGACAACATTTTTTTGACTAATTTATAATACCATAATTCTCTATAATAATAATAAAATTTCATGTCATACAAATAATTAATTTTATTTTTTTCCAAAAAATTGGTAAAAATATAAATAAAAATCTCTCTTTTGACGCACTTGACAACATTTTTTGGACAAACTTTTAATGCAATAATCTAGTTTTTGATCTCACATACCAATCCCTACCATCAAAATTTCTCCAAATTCAATACTCCTACTCGTAATCACTTAAAATTAACGTTTTGAGGCCAAAAATATGAAAATTTGCTATTTTTGACACACTTAATGATTTTTGACACACTTCCGGTACAGTTATCCTTTCGTACCTGTACCTTGAAAAATGTTGAAACCCCTCTAGCGGTTTTCTAGATTTCGGAGGTAATGACGGACGGCCGGCAGACAGACATACAATTTTTTTTGTTTTTCTAGAATCAGTAGGTCCTAAAACGTCGAGAAAAATTGGGGGTAAGAATTTCACTTTTGCCTCATGAATGTTATACTTAGGTTTTTCACACCGAAGTAATAACTCTGCCAAGTCGTTAACACTTACTTATTATTAGTAAATTTTCTGTCATGCGCAAGAGTGTAGCCGACTAGTTTACAAATCCTGAACTTTTTTTGTCTCCCTTTTGACCTGATGAATATCATAAGCATTTTTATTACACACTTTTATTTAACTTGAGTTTTGACAGTTGTGTTGGTTACTCTTTTGTGATCAATTTTTCAGTAACTTCCCATTATGTGATTAGTCCCAAATTTAAAAGACAAGTTTGTTGAAGCAGTCAGTAATAAAGCAGTCAATAATACTGTGTACATCATTATAACCAAGGACATCATACATGTTTGTGTCATTTTTATATGGATAAAAGACCTTACATTATAAATAATGAATATAAAAAAAATCCAAGTTTGACATTTCGTTGTGATTTCAAAGCTTTTACAGGGGTGCGTTACGAAATTTACCACGGTTAACCATAAAGTAAAAATGTCACTAATGTCAAAGTCAAAATAGTGACGTCAAATATTAAATTAAATTTACCACAGTGAAGCTGTCAAGTTTAAATTGTAAAAGACCGCTAAAAATTCAAAATTAATAAAAACTAATATTCTAATTACGACAAATAAAACTAAAAATGTAGTATATGTTTTTTATTTCTATAATTTATTTTTCAGTCTTCAGAATCAAATAAAAATAAAACATTTCCCTAAAAATTATTAAATACTTAGTATATAATAATTAAATGTATGATATATTCACAAAAAAATATAATTTCTAGCTTTTTTTTCCTCAACAATTAAAATTTTCTTTTATTTTAAAAAATTATATTGTGTTTTATACATCGGTTGACATGTCAAACATTTTAATTTAAAACAGTTCTAAACTGTAACAAGATATTTAAATAATAATAAAATAATAAACGCCTTATTCTTGTTAAATTGAGTTTCATTTCACTAAATACGTATTTCGAAAGCTATGCTTTCATCGACAGTAGTATCTAAAAACTCGTTGACATGTCGTTTTAAATATTTAGACATTAGAGCCTCAACAAACTCTACTCTAGACTTGAGTAACAAAGTTAAAGTAGTGACGTAACAATTTACTATGACAGCTAATTTTTATATTTTTGGAACGATAGTACATCTGTCATCCAGTAAATTTTTTATTTTGTGGTAAATTATGAAACGACATTTGGTAGAGTAAACTTAACCGCGGTTAACCATAGTTAATTTCGAAACGCACCTCAGACCTTTTTTCTTAAACTTCAAATCATTATATTGGTGTATGTATTTGACAGATTACATACAGCAATGATATAATTAGAAATCAGTAATTATGTGTTAACATTTATTGCAAAAATGATAATAAAGCAACTATAGTAAAAACAACTTAAAAACAACACAAAACAATCTTGATTTGAAAAAAATAGCAATTATTTAAAGTTTTCGAAATATTTGTTTTCTTGGGAAAAAAAGTCTCATTCTCGATTCGTTTGAGTAATAATCGTTATTTATATCAGATAATAATGTCAAAATTCTCATGCCTGATTGTTTTTAGCACAGAAAAACCGTGAACCATACACAATATACAATATTAAACAAATTTAGAGGTTCAGCATATGGAAGGTTCATTCTATGTCAACAATCAGGCTTGAGAGTTTTGATATTTGTATAAAAAGAATTTAATGTTCCAGTTTAGATCGCAAACATCGCAAATTTTCGGAACTTCAACAAATGTTAGCTAACATTTGTTTTTAGAAAATGTTTGGTTGGTGGAGTCTGATTGTTAGCAAACGTAAGTAAACATTATAGCAAACGTTTGTTGTTTGTGTTTATGCAGTAAAACGAATACGGCATATTTTAAAAAAAATTCTTTAATTGGAAAAGAAAATTAAATTTTAGGCAAGTGATTTAATTATTAGAGTGGGTGGCGTAGTCAATATAGAAAGGCAATAAATAGAAAATGTGCTAATTCAAAATCTTAATTAAGTAATAAGAATAAATACTAAAACTTTATTCAACTATTAAAGTATTATAAATTATTATAATACAAAATGTGATGTTATACGTTCAATACGCTGACTGCGCCACCCACTTTTATTTTTTGTAAAAAACTGTAACAAAAAATTATTTATCTAACAAAACTTCTAGTTAAATAGTATTCTAGTCTGTGCATCTAATTTTGCCATCTGTAATAAATTGTTTAAAAAGATGTTTAAATATACATTTCCTTATTACAGTTTGAAAGCAAACATAGTTATTAACAAAAGATTTAACGTTTGAACATAAGCTTTGTTTCTTTGGAACATCGTGACATCGTGTTGTGTCAATGCAAAATTTATTTTTTAGTTTATAGTTCGTTTTCAATAAAAGTGTGTTTTTTAAAATTTTTTTTTATTTTTTTTTAGGTTAGCTCTTGTTTTTGAGATATTCGCGAAATCAAAAAGTGTTATTCCGGTTTTTGGATCTCTTATTTTACAAAACAAACAAATTCAATATATTAATGAAATAAGTGCATAGTATGTTAACAAACATTTTCACCAATTTTTTTAAAAAAAACCATCAAGAATTCTGGAATTTACCATGAAAAAATGTTGAGAGATATTCAACGCAATAAAATTTGAACAAACAATGATTTTAAAATTTATTAATATCTTGAAGCCTGTAGTAAATTCAATTCGCTTTCTTTGATGCTTAAAAACATGAATATTGCAGTTTGCACCAAGTTATTCAAGTTTTCCCCTAAACTCAAAATTTGCAGGAAAAAAATTTTCATTTTTGACAAATGTGTTTCTTTAAAAAAAAACCGAGATCTTTTCAAACAAATTATATTTATAAAATTAATAACAGTCATTAGATCTCAAGGAGAATGTGCGAGATCTTGGTATCATCGTAGATCTTAATTTAAAATTCAACATTCATATACAGAACGTTGTAGATTATTCTATCAAATTATTAGGTTTTGTGCTGTAGGTAGGAGATGGGGGGCAAGACAGGGTATTTAAGGTTTGATGTACAATGCAACTAAATGTAGCGTATTTTAAGAATTCGTTTTATTTCAATAATCATCTTTGGTAATCAGTGTTCATTATTAAAATCTTTTTAAGAATCTAAGTAAAATAATAAAATTTAAAAAAATAAAACTAGAAATAGTCCTTTTCCCCACTTCCCCCACCTATGGGGCACGAAACACGTAACTCAAACATGTAACTCACTTTTTTTAAGATGCAACATATTTTGAGATTCTATATTAAAACGATAAATATTCCATAGACGATAATAATATTTGACGATGTATATAGACGATGTATGAAGATGTATAGACAATGTATAGTTTATTAGACGATGTATAGACGATCATAGTATTAGACGAAAATAGACGATATATAATATTAGACATCAGACGATCTATATATTGAGACGATAAATATTCACGAAAATGACATTCTAAATGAAGAACTTTCCCCTAGCTACCATCGTCTTGCCCCTTCAAACCGTACCCCATCATGACCCTACAGGTTACGTTGAATTTTAAAAAATACTGAATAAAAGCATTGAGCAACATACACTGAAAGAACAGATTCGGTCACTACAACCTCTTTTGTGCCAACCGAATATTTTCTGACACAATAACCTCAAATTCGGTTGTCTTTTCTTCAAAAACTAAATTTGAAGAAACAACAACCAAATTTGAGATTATTGTGACAGAAAATATTCGGTTGGCACAAAAGCGGTTGTAGTGACCGAATTTGTTCTTTCAGTGCACAGAAAAATAAGTTCTTACCTGTTCGCGAAGAAATTGTCACATGTGAATAAATTTAAATCTTGTCTGAGATGTTGTTACTTCAGTACACTTACACGCTCCAAATTAAATAAAGAAATGACTAGATATTTGCAAAAAACTGTTTTTTCCAAAAAACAAATAATCGCGTGGTGTTGTTGTTAATCCACTTTGCCGAGTAATGGCCAATTTGCCAGAACGACGTCAGACGGTAACACGCATCTGATTGGTTAATTCTCTCGTGATTTCCCCATTTTGTAATTTTGCTAACTCCAAATCGTTTATCGTTTAAAAATCGATTATTTAATACAATTGTTCACTATTAATTGGAATATATTTTTGTGATTTGGAATCCTTAATATTAAATTCATGTATACTGAATATTGAAAAAGTACAACAGAAATTTACAATATTCCTGAACATTAAATTAAAATTTATCAGAGTATCCTAAATTGAGGTATCGAAAATCCGAAATTCTACGTCCACGCCATGCTATCTGGGTAACGATAACAGAAATAGGTTGGTATAGTTGAGAGGGGCAGAGTAAATACTGCTTATACTCAATGATTCTGCACCATGGCGAGTCATTGGCGCAATAAAACCAATGCAACTCAAACGTCTGTTCTCCGTGTTGGGGACGGCTTGGAGCGGGCGTCTGTCTTGAATCAATCGGCTCGCTATAAAAACGTGTAAAAAGGTTATTTCTTGTGACCTCAAATTCAGAATGAACCCATTCAAAAAAATTTGGGTTGGACGAAGGGCTAACCCCCTTTTCCGTAAAAAATTATTTTTCATGAATTCTGTACACTGGCCTCGGATTATCTTGGACTCATTTCAAGAACGACCTCGGAAACTGTACCTGGAAAAAAGTGTCTCAACAACATTCAGCTGGTTTTCGTTGAATAGAAAGACCTAGACAACACTGGTGTGATGACATCATCCAAGACCTTCGTGAAACTTAGGTCAACTGGTCTTGTAACGAGATGATTGGAAGCTGATTGCACAGACGGCAAAATCCCTTCATGGGATGTAAACGCCAGAGAGAGAGAGAGTCTTAAATTGTGTGCTCTTTCACATTGAGAGAAATTGTATTCTAATCATTTAGGCCAGTAATAATAGGAGAAAAAATTAGAAAAAAAAAAAATAATTCGTTACAGCAAACTGATAGTGGGATATTGTAGAACACGATATTGTAAAAGAGGGAAACATAAATCGAACCAGCAGCTGCTAGCCGGGGGAGAATGGGGAGGGTTTTTAGGGGTTGAAAGGGGTTTTTCGTGATTTCTGGCTAAACCGTGCATCCTATCAAAAAGAGTTATATATAAAAGTTGTAGGGAATAAAAAGATCTACACTTTTTGTACGGACCATTTTTACCCTCACCTCAACATTTTTCGAAAAAAATGTGAAAAACCGATTTTTTTCTTTTTTCTTGTTTTCTTTTACAAAAAAAATTTTATGAAGTTCAAATTTTGGAAAAAGATACCTCCATTTATTGGAAAAAGGCAGCAATTTTTTCGGAGGGAAATATTTAGACGTTGTTGTTAAAATTAATTTTTTTGAAAAAAAAAAACAAATTTTTAACTGCGATTCCTCTTAAAACTACGCCTCCTAAAGAGTTCAGTTTTGACTCATTTACTCGTTCTTACGTCTATTTTTGATAAGTGGTAAAAAAATGGTACACTGTTATGGAAAAAAAGGCGGGAAAATTGAAAAAACCGAGAAAATCGCTTTTTTTTCGTGGTAATTTGCATATTTATCGTTGAATAATCGTTATTAATTAATAAAATCATTTAAATTTTTATGATAAACGTAAACGACAATCATTTGGAAATAAATTAATGAATAATTATATGCTTTCGTTACTTTTAGTTTATTTAGGTAACAAAAAAGCAAATTTTATTCTTCAAACAATGGCGATCTCAAAAAGTACCTTTTAGTTTTCTTTCATGTTTTTTATATTTTACAGATTTGTTATTTACTTAAAACATACAAAACCTATAAGGACAATTGTTATTTTTTGTTTTTGAGAAAAACACATTTGAATATAGGTTGATTTTTTTTGTACTTTGTGCCATACACTAAACCCAAGTTTACTGATTCTATTAAACTTATTTTGGGTTTAGAAGGTACTAAATGAGGTTTAAAGAAGGTACTAAATAAGCTTTTTTTGGGTTTTCTGAAGGTTTAATATTTTACCCAAAACATATTCAAATTACAGACAGACGTTTTGTTCGACGATAAAAACCAATTCGAATATTTGTTAGCAAAAATATGCCAGTTGCAGATTTTGCTGAAATTTATCAAATAGATAGTGAATTTTCCTTTCAATTACAATAAAAAATTCATATTAAATTAAAATACATCATATATTAATTATCATATATTATAAAATAAAATAAGCATTAAATATTTTAGAAAAATGAAAATTCTGCCAATCCCATGTACCCATGTACCAAGAACGGCTTTACCAATTTTATCAAACTTTTTTTTTTTTTGTAGGTGATTAGTTAATCGTTTGAAAAAAAAAATAATTAATTGTTTTTGTAATTAATTTTTAAATTAAAATATTAAAAAACTTTTTTAACGTTGGCGCTTGGGTTGAAGATCAATTGAAATTTAATTTATTTTTTTTTGTAAAAACAGTTCTATCCTTACTCTAAAATACTACAAATTTACAAAGAGGCTAATATTCGTGTTCTTGAGATATTTAATTTTTAAGATTTTTAGTACGACTGAAATTCTAATTGTTGATTATTTCTTCGAACAATTTTTATCAAGTTCGAAAACGAAAGCTTCTAATTATTCATAAATGTATTTCCGAATGATCGTTGTTTACGTAATAATAAAAAAAATAATATGATTTTATTAATTAGTAACAATTATTCAACGATAAATATGCAAATTACCACGAAAAAAGCAATATTTTCGGTTTTTTCAATTTTCCCGCCTTTTTGTCCATAGATTTATACTTTTTTTTACCATTTATCAAAAATAGACGTAAGAACGAGTAAATGAGTCAAAACTGAACTCTTTAGGAGGCGTAGTTTTAAGAGGAATCGCAGTTAAAAATTTGTTTTTTTTTTTCAAAAAAATTAATTTTAACAACAACGTCTAAATATTTCCCTCCGAAAAAATTGCTGCCTTTTTCCAATAAATGGAGGTATCTTTTTCCAAAATTTGAACTTCATAAAATTTTTTTTGTAAAAGAAAACAAGAAAAAAGAAAAAAATCGGTTTTTCACATTTTTTTCGAAAAATGTTGAGGTGAGGGTAAAAATGGTCCGTACAAAAAGTGTAGATCTTTTTATTCCCTACAACTTTTACATATAACTCTTTTTGATAGGATGCACGGTTTAGCCAGAAATCACGAAAAACCCTTTTCAACCCCTAAAAACCCTCCCCATTCTCCCCCGGATAGCAGCTGCTGGTTCGATTTATGTTTCCCTCTTTTACAATATCGTGTTCTACAATATCCCACTATCAGTTTGCTTTAACGAATTTTTTTGTTGTTAAAATACTATTTTGCCTGGCCTAATTGGCGTAACTAGGAAATTGTTCTAGGGTGGGCCTGGCCCCAATAATATTGCTGAGTAAAATAATTAATAAATTTTCCGTTTTTATTTCTTTCTTTTAATTAACGGGTGTGTCAATTTGAGATTAATTTTCAAATTTACGGTCATTTATATTTTTTTGCTAGATTATTTATGTTAGGTTAGGTTGCAGTGACTGTCACCAAAACACAACATCAGGACGACATACTTAGACCACATTACGTCGGTTGTGATACCAAAGGATCTCGTTCCCCAACTTGAACCATTTGGAGCTTCTAATGAAGCTAAGTATTTGCGTGATTTTTAAATTATCCAGGTCGGTGAGAGTTTTAAATGTGTGCGTTCCAAAATGAGTTTGCCGTATAATGGGCGAATGCTGGACATGTGCAAAGTAGATGAAACGCTGGTTCCTACTGACCCTCCTCCTTACAGCTCCTGCAAATCAACACTTGGGTGCTTACCAAGGATCCAGTAACCAGTGATGACTTTAACAATGAACTAGTTTTCTGCCTACTCAAGGTTATAAGGTTTTTGGAACGCTGTAGGTCTAGTCTAGGAAAGATTTACCTGCTTATCTTGCAGCTAATGGTGTTTGACCACCGACCTATAGATTACGCATTTAACCCTGTCATAAGTTAGTTGTTTGAGAGCAGCAAACGACTCGCTTAGAGCTTCCATTTCTTGTAGAAGATCGAGTTCAGCCCAAGTGGCAAAAATAGTGATTGTCAGTACTTAAAGAAAGATTTAAGAAGACTTAAACAAAGCAACGCGCCTTCTTAAAGAAGGATTTAAGTTTGAATTAAGTACAAAAAGGCCCATGTGGGCGGTCCGATAGAACGAACTAAGAAGTGTATTTTTATCTTATTTGCTTCTTAAATAGGTATGTTATTTTTCAACTCTTTCTTAACTCCAGCTTAACTCTTTCTTAAATCGGTATGTCATTTTTTATATACTATACTATCAAAGTCAAAGAGTGACGCAGAATTTTTTATCTCTCTTTATCTATATTAAATCGATTTAAATTAAAGTAATAGACAATATTGAAATGAAACAAAAAAATATGACATGTTATGCTATTTTAAAATTAAATGAAAGAATTGATGAATAAAGAAAAATTATATGCAAGGTTTAAAATCAGTTTTAAGAAAATATTAAACCGATATTTGCTAACGGTTTTATGGTGAAATTGGAACTTCTAGCTCCATTAAAACTCACGCGCCTCCATTAATTCTCTAATTTATTATAATTGTTGAAAATATGCCAAAACTCAATGCGCCCTAAATTATATTTTAAATTATTTGTAGATCAAACCCCGACGTTTTCATGCTCACATCGTTGTTAGCTATCTAAATATAAGTAAAAATAAAAAATTCGTGCAATATTTAATGTTTATATTTTAACGGAAATTTTTTCAAATTAATTCTTAAAAATTGCTGTGTGAAAATATGGCGGAATTTTGTTTTTGGTCAAGTAGAAGGAAAATTCTCAAATTAAGTTCAAATATCTTCTTAATTTAGTATGACACAATACCAAAAAAGTTGATATTCCTTCTTAATTCGGGAGAAAAACCAACAACGAATATATACTATTTTGGGTATGATTAGTTTTGAACATGTACACTGGAAAAAAAAGGTGGTGTAATCTACAATAAGTTAGTTCAATCAAATTAATTTTGTAGCATGATCTAAAATTAAGAACAACATAAAAAGCATTTGTCTAACGGTAAAACGTTTTGTTAATCGTATTAAATTGTATATGATGCTACAAAATTGATTTGGTTTAACTAATAATGTAGAATTTACCAACATATTTTTTCAGTGTACATCACTACAAACTTATGGTATGTGACATACCAATATTCGACGTATTAAAGAAGGCACATCATACTGATTTAATACTTCTAATATACATACCAAATTAAGAAGCCTTTAAGAATTCTTTATGCGTGCTCATACATTCCGATTTAAGATGTTGATATGCATACCAAATTAAGAAGTCTTTAAGAATACTTTAAGTGAGATCTTACATACCGATTTAAAACCAAGATGAGAGTACCATTTTAAGAACGATTTAAGAAACATTAAAGAAATAAAAATTTAAAATACCAAAAAACGAATGGATTAAGTTGGAATTAAGAAATGACATCCCAAAGCAATACCAATTTTGCTACTGGGGAGTCCTTTGCCTAGAAAATCCGTCCGCTATATAGTTGCATTTAACGACACTGTGACCCGGCACCTATATAATATGAACGGTGAATTTGCCGGTGGTTTAGTGTCACTTTTGACGTCGCTGCTACTACATCTACCGATTCGAATGCAGTTATTTATGCTATGTTGTTTGCAGTTATTTATGTTTATATTTAGATATATATTTGTGTAAATAATAAATCTTTAAATTATAAAACTAAAAGAAAAATATGTTTTTTTTAAAATTGACATGTTTGACAAATTAAAATTGAAAAAAATCATATAAAATTATAAATTGTTATATCAGTATGATATTCTTATAAATCCTCACTTAGTAACTTTCAAACAAACAAAAATTATACAAAATCAACATTCCTAATTTCTAAATTAAACTTTACATTCCTAGTCTCTAAGACTATTGAAAAAATAAAAATAAAAAATAGTTCAAAAATAACAATTCATTGTTTACAGTAATCATGCACTTCCCCAACCATTTAAGTACTGTGCACAACGATCTTCATTTTCAGCCATACAAAATTCAGATAAATCCAAAAATAAATCCATCAGACTTCGAATTCCGTCGTCAATTCGCTAATGGTCATACAAACAAACTGGGATATTACTTCTACTTAGGCGCCTAGATTTTTTTTATTTGATATAGAATCACTCACTGAAGCGAATAAAACCAAAACGAATTGTATATCAGTCCCGGGGTCTAAAATGAAATGAAATGCTTTGAAAAAAGCAAAATCCATTTAAAATTACAGTTTTGAAAAGAATTTTTTCTGTTTTTTTAATTTTTGCTTTATGTCCTATGCAGGGGCGTCAATTGGGTAGGGCTGGGGGGGGCATTGGCCCCCCCCAAGGATCTGATACTATCAATACATCGATTCAATAAAACCATCCAATCGTGATAGAATTATACACTATAAAAATTTTAATGCACTGTTATTTTGTAAATTCATCTAATTTTTAGAAGATTTGCTTAACTAATACCGCATTTACAGCGACATAGCAAATTAGTAGATAGCATATTAATTTTTGGGAAAAGGAGACGGTGTAGAAATCAAAGATTTTTATTTACAATGGTGTTCATAGCGTGAAGTATTAAATTTAAAAAAAATTGATTTTTAGTAAGGCTAGATATCAAATTAGTTGCAAGCTTTCAAAATAAAAAGGGTTTACAGCACAGATTTAAATTACATCTACTAATTTGCTATGCCGCTGTAAATGCGGTATAATATACCAATTTTATCGCATATTATTAATTGAAATATATCTGATAATATAATTATTACGTTACATATTATTTTGGCCCGACTAAAGTACAGTTCGCCGCAATATTCAAACCGTTATCGTTCTTTGTATCAAGGACTAGAGCGCCGCCGATACGAAAGGCGGTCGTATTGCTTCTAATCTTCTGATGAAATCAGTTTTATAAACAAAACACGATCGTTCTTCCAAAAACACCGTGGGTGCGTATTTTGACAAAATTCTATCGTACTATAAGGTGCGCGGCATCACCGCTTTTAGAAGAACGATTGTGTTTTGTTTATAAAATATTCGTGTCTGAGCCAGAGGAAACAAAATATTTCATTAATATAGGGTTCCTCGAGAGTTCATAGTGCAGTATTTAACATTCAAATTTCAATTGTTATTGACCATTGGTAATTTATATAAACTTAAAAGTAAGTACATGCAGGAGAACACAACCTAATTATACCTCACTTATTTGGAGAACCCTGACTGTTTGGCCTTGTTTTTTATCTATATCATATTGTACAAACTTTACAAGACTGTTTTAAAAACAATAAATTAAAAACAATTCTAAAATGTAAAATCCTATAACATATCAAAAGTTTTCTTGATAGTTGTGCTAATTTTTATAAAATGAATGAAAATAATTATGGGAGTAATTTGAATTTATTGGGTTATTTCCAGTGATTTTATAATAGTGAATGTTTTATAATGGACAAGCATTATTTTCTAACGACACGAACAAATATTTAAGCTATGTAAATATTTTTAAAGTATGTTATGAAAACTTGCTGACAAATTCTTTTCGCTATATGGACTATAATTTTTAATTCATATTATAGCAAAAATTATATGTTTGGTTGGTTATAATAAAATCCAAAACGTATCCTAAACGTCAATCTTTGTTCATTTTTTTTATACAGTCACAGGGAGGGAGAAATTATTATTTTTTTGTGGTAGGTTTTTCTTATAGATTTAAAAGAAGCTCGCAATAATTGTACAATTTTGAATCAAATGAAAAATTTACGCACGTTTATGGGTAGTAAACTGACAGGACGTCCCACGCTGCGTGGAAATGTCACACATTTCATTGCGTTGTCCCACGGAGAAATCTGTCCCACGAAGCGTCCCACGAAACAAATATTTCCACCACATTTGCCCGCATTATCGAAATAATCAAAAAACCTTATATCTCTCTACGTACAGTTTGCGCAATATCTTAGTCAAAGCAATGGCTTCACAGTTTTTTCTTGCAGTTTGTATAATGTTATGTATATGTTGATTTAACCATATTCAGAGAACAAACCAGTGCAATATTTTTTTTAGTAAAATAGTGTTTTAACTATAATTTTCTTAGAAATACTAAACTGAGTTATTTCACTTCAATAATTTACATACCTTTTAATGTCTAACAGATCTACCTCAGCGAAAAGGTTTCTTTGTTTATAGAAACATCTCACAGGTGTATATACGAGAGATCGAAAGTATATTATGAAAAATAAAATACAAAATATTTTACTTAAAAAGACGCAGTTTTGCGTATAAATTCATAAAAATTTAAATTTTTAAACCAGAGTTTACAATTTTCCTTTATTCGAGCACTCATTTCAATCCTTTGAAATAATATTCAAAAATTAAAATGTTCATAATTTGAATATCGTTCTTACTCGTAAGAGTAGAATTTTTGTTTTCTCGATTTTACTCCTTTGGAGCAGATTACATTTTCCTGTTCTTTCATTCGATTTGCAAAAGAAGAAAATTAGTCACTCTACGTCATCCTTTATATTCATTTTTCTAACAATACATGAATAATTGAACGAATCATTTGAAGCATTTTACGTTGGAAAGCATCAAATTTGACGCGAAAATAAAAGTTTTGAGTATTTGAAAGAAAATATTTATTTCAATTTTGTAGCAAGAATGATATTTTATTATTTTCACTCCTGTATGTGGGAGTGTTATATTTTTTTTAAGCTACGCACTGAAAGGACAAAGTAAAAGAGTGATATAAGTAGCGTTTCAAACTCTGTTTAAAACACACTTTAACTAGGTAGCTCAAAAGTAAAATTATTATTTTCTAATATATAATTTTTTTTCTCAATTAAGAACAAACAAAGCAAACAGCATAAAAACTTGATAAATGGTATAGATTTGCAAAAGATAGAACGAGAGGTATACTGTATACCTCTTATACTTACAGAATACACAAAAGATATTAATTATTTAGTAAAATTCAAAATTAATAATAATAATAATAATAATAATAATTTATTGTCAGAAACGACATTTTTATAATACAGGTACAATTAACATCATATTATTCATATTGTTTGAATTAAAATAAAATTTAAGAAGTTGATTATCTGATTTCCTTATTTTAATAATAGTACTGAACTAAACTAATGGAAATTTATGTTTTACAAAAGTGTTTAATTTTCTTTTGAAATCACGAAAATTAATAAATTCATCATTTCCTTTAAATTCATTGTACAAATTTAGTCCTTTTGAAAAAATTGAGTTTTTTGCTCTTTCTGTTTTGTATTGTGGAAAAAATAATTAAAATAAATTGTTTCAATTGTTTTGCAGTCTTTACTTGTGTAACAAAAGTTTTAAGCGACTATAAAAGGTAAATTTATGCTAATTTTTAAAATTATATTTAAAAAGTTCTCCTGCAAATCAAGACGGATAGAAAACGTTTACGTAAATTCTTATACGATATTGAATTGCATTATCCTTTTATAAAAAAATCAAAATATAACGACGCAAAAGTTTAGTGTATTACCAGTCGGAGTGAATTTGCAAATTAACAGTGGACATTATGATATTAAAAGACATATAGATACAGATAAACATAAAAAAATCGTTGTTATAAGCCGCTAGCTCCAGTAGCTTGAACAAGTTTTGTTGTTATTATGTTTTCTTGTTGTTATTTAACATTGAAAAAAAGTTAGTTCCTAATTGCGCTGATAACACGAACACCAATTTTAGTGGTGTCACGTCAAGGGGTGGAAATTTAAAAACAAGCC
The DNA here is from genome assembly GCA_963693315.1 of Diogma glabrata. Lineage (NCBI taxonomy): Eukaryota > Metazoa > Arthropoda > Insecta > Diptera > Cylindrotomidae > Diogma > Diogma glabrata. Next base: position 285,504,617 of record OY856187.1, on the reverse strand, counting down.
AAACTCGAATTTGAACCAGAGTGTATTGGGTATTGGATTCGCAGCCCATATTCTAAATAATGCAATAAGAAATGCTGCTGATTTAAATGGCAGGGTTAAAAAAATTTGGATATTTTACTGTCTTTACTGGAGACGTTGAAGGAGTTCTATGGCAAAAGTAATGTCGAACATAACCAACTTATTGGATACAGTGAAACTCGCTGGCTGGCGGTAATGCCAGCACTAGAAAGAAATTTGAAAATGTACGAACCACTGCAAGCACATTTCCTAACGGTTGAAAAATGTCCAATTAAAATAAAAGAATTTTTTGAAGAATAAAATAGTAAAGAAAAGCATTAAATAGTAAATTTATGCACAATCTAGTTAGCACGTTTTCACCGTTCCACTTTCTCGCAATAGAAATTCTATTTAACTAGTATTTGGAAGAACGTTTGCATTTTGTCCCGCATTTTAACGATTTGGCTCTGGTCAGTTTAGGGTAGACATAACTCTTTCTCTCTGAGACAAATAAAGGAAAACAAACAAAAAAACGATTCGACATAAGAGGAGTCACGTAGGGATTGCAATCCCGTGGTGTTTTATGGATCCTGGGACTATGTGACTCATAAATTTTAAATCCCGGGATGCCCGGGATCTAAAAAATCGTATAGAAAAACCATCCTTTTTTTTCTATGCTGCACGATCTGCTGTCGTTTACAAATTTACTCTCTGTACAGCTACAAAGCAAAAATATAATAATTTCTAGCACAAGCGCTTTAATTAAAACTACTTTCTTGATGCTTAAACAATGCAGAGATGATACTAAATTTAAAATTATTTTTAACAAATGAAGGGATTTTCGATGAAACAACACCAGAAGACTAGCAGAGTAACCAATGTAGCTCAAAAGCATTTTATTTTTATTTCTAAGTCGATGCATTTAAATGCTTTAAATATATCTGTGTATAAAAACGGGTATGTTATGTTTTACGAAAAAAATCTTTTTATGTCATTTAAATTCTCGCCCCCCCCCCCAAGATTTTGGTGAAATGACGCCACTGGTCCTATGTGCTTATAAGATAAACAGATCAAAACTGTCCCTTTTACTAAATTTTCTTAATTTACGCTAAAAAATCAAAAACAAATCCACTTGCGCCTAAGTTCAAGTCCAATCTTGGCTCAAATGGTCATAACGTGGGCCCCATAAGGCTATAATTATTTTTTTTAAGTTATTCATGTTGATTCTTTGAAATTGTGTATCAAAAACAACATTTAATTTGCAACATTTGGTAAAAAAAGTGTATTTTTATACGATATTTTTTGTTTCAAAGGCCTATATCTTGGTCCCCGGGACTGATTTTCAAAAAAAAATATTGTAATTTGCTTAAAGTACACTAAAAAAAAAATTGGCTGGCGCCTAAGTAAAAGTAATCTTGCCAAACAAACTTAAAACTACGAGTAGTGTTGGTGTTTCGGTGTGGTTTTAGGTCTTATGGAGCAATGAGACCGAATTTTTTAAAACGAAGTCTATATTGTTCTTATTGCGATGTTTTTCGTTGAATAAATTGGGAGGTGTGGTTTTCCAGAAATTATGAATTTATTTGACATTCTGACATCTGGCACATCACATGTTGGAAAGAAAATGTTTGTTTTTTTAAACTTCGCTACTATGGTGAACCGATAAGTTAAACGACCATTTTATAGATACTTTTGTGGCAATATTATTGGTAGTGCTTATTAAACTTCCTTATTAAATTTAAATGAAGATCAGTGATATGAATAATATCATAAATAATATAATTGTACGTTTTGAAATAATTTTGAACAGCAAATTCCTTAGTAAAGAAATACATTTTCATTTTCCCTAACTGTTATATATACTTCATGAACTTTGTCTTCTAAGGGGGGCCAAAATTCGTCTAGGGGGGGCCGGGCCCTCTGGGCCCCTACCTAGTTACGCCTATGATTCTAATATCAAGTAGAAGCTATTCTCCAATACAGAAACCTTTAGTTGATGAAAATTCGAACCTCATTTTCTAGATTATAGAATAACTGGTTTAAACTGAGAGAAGTTTCCTTAATTTTATCAATATTGCCATTTTATAAATTAAGATTAAATTATTCAATTTCACTCCATATGAAATACTCAATTTAAATCATTTACATTTATTTTACGATTTTTTAGGGTCGATTTAATAACTATACGCTTCAAAATAGAATTTCAATAAAACGATGATTTTGTGCAACGTTTATTCTCATTTCTAGTAAAATATTTGCAATCGTTTGTAGAAAAGCTATTTCTAGAAAAATTATATCTTAAATTACAATCAAATCAATTTCGAAAATTACAATCAAATTTTAACTAAATTTCTTAAATTTATAGAACTGATTTTGAGTTAAATAAAATCTGACAATCTGACAATTATTGCATCAAATAACACTAGTTTACAAATTTTGAACTTTTTTTGTCTCCCTGAATAAAATTCAACTTTTCTTGTGGATTTGGATCTCCTGAACACGAATATCATATTAATTTTTTTTTGCTAGCTCTTGTTTTTGAGATATTCACGAAAAACCAATTTTTTTGGTGATCAAAAATGTTGTTTCGGTTTTTGGGTCTCATATTTTACAAAACCAACAAATTAAAAATATTAATGAAACAAGTGCATAGTAAATACATTTGTAAACAAACATTTTGAGCTATATTTTGTAAAAATCCATTAAGGATTCTGGAAGTTACAGTCGAAAAAAGTTGAAAAAATACGAAAAATTCACGTTTTTTTCAAATTTTTCCATTTTCAACACCATAAATTTTGAACAAATAAAGACACTAATTTTTTTTAATTTCTTGGAGCCTATAGTAACTTCAATTTTCTTTCTTTTAAGCTAAAAGACACGAATATTGGTGCAGTTTGCACCAAGTTATTCAAGTTTTCCCTAAGAAAGTCAAAACTCAAAATTTGGAATAAAAATTTAACTTTAAGAATAATTTGAATTCTGCAACATAATTGATTTATATATAAGTTGTTTTCGTAGTAGATCTAGCTCCTCTCACCTCGGACTTATTTAAGGAGTTGGAAAATATCAGTTAGTTGATTATGAAATGTCTTTTTTTTGACAAAAGTTGTATTTTGTTTGTATATGATTTTTCTCGAAATTGATATTTTTTTGTGAAGTTTTTTGACATGATCTAGCCCCTCCTACCTTGGACTTATTTTAGGAGTTGGAAAGTATCAGTTTGTTGATTATGAAATGTCTTTTTTTGACTAAAGTTTTATTTAATTTGCATATGATTTTTCTCGAAATTGAGATTTTTTTTGTGAAGTTTTTTGACATGATCTAGCTTCTTTCACCTCTGATTTATTTTAGGAGTCGGAAAATATCAGTTTGTAATTATGAAATGTCTTTTTTTGACAAAAGTTGTATTTTATTTGTATATGATTTTTCTCGAAATTAAGATTTTTTTTGTGAAGTTTTTGGTCATGATCTAGCTCCTCCCACTTTGGATTTATTTTAGGAGTTGAAAAATATCAGTTAGTAATGAAGATAGGCAGTTCTTATAAATGGGGTGATTTAGCAGTTTGTATTATGTAACTTCCACAAATAAAACAAAATGAGTTTGTGCTATTTTTACACTTGAAACTTCTTGACGACGCCATTTAAATAAACTTGATTTTACACTTTACTAACAATTTATTTTGCTTTAAATAAAAGGCAGCTATCACTATAGATTTATTGATTTTTAAAAACAATACACTATTTAAAATTTATATTTGTAATATTTTTTTTTTTAATTAATATTTTCACTTGAATGTTTGGAATTAAATTTATCCTCAGAGAGATTATATTTGCAACTAATCCTACGACAATTATCTACTTAAAAAGAAACCTCTTTAAACTAATTATACAAAAGTTGGGAAAACCGAAAAACTAATAAAAAGGAGAAATAATTGCTTTCTTAAATTAAACTTAAAATGATCATAAACGTAAGGAGTAACACAAGGTGGGCGATGATAGAAAAAAATTTACATTATCAAAAAACAAAAAAAAAGAGAAAAAAGAAAAGAAACAAACAGGTATTAATAAACATAAATAGGGGCTTAACTTTATGGTGCTTGAACTAACTTAAATAGTTCTGATGTTATGATGTTTTGCCTCTCCTCACAATTCATTATCTTTTGTTTATATTTTTCAATATACGTCTCATCGACCAATGGATCGACCAATTCCAAACTTCGATTCTTTAATGATGTTTGAGAACGACTGAACTTATAAAATTATTATTTATTAAGTAAAAAATTATTTTTCCCAAATTTTGAGTTTTGACTTTCTTTGGGAAAACTTGAATAACTTGGTGCAAACTGCACCAATATTCGTGTCTTTTAGCTTAAAAGAAAGAAAATGAAAGCAACTATAGGCGCCAAGAAATTAAAAAAAATTAGTGTCTTTGTTTGTTCAAAATTTATGGCGTTGAAAATGTAAAAATTTGAAAAAAACGTGAATTTTTCGTATTTTTTCAACTTTTTTCAACTGTAGCTTCCAGAATCCTTAATGGATTTTTACAAAATATAGCTCAAAATGTTTGTTGATATATTTACTATGCATTTGTTTCATTAATATTTTTAATTTGTTGGTTTTGTAAAATATGAGACCCAAAAACCGAAACAACATTTTTGATCACCAAAAAAATTGGTTTTTCGTGAATATCTCAAAAACAAGAGCTAAGTAAAAAAAATGAATATGATATTCGTGTTTAAGAAGACCAAATCTATAAGAAAAGTTGGGTTTTATTTCGGGAGATTTTTCTTGTAAACTAGTGTAATTAAACATGCAAATAGATTATAATATAGTTGAGAAGTGTTTTAGTAAGTAATTTAGTTTTAAAATAACTGTAAAAAATAAATTTCCATTCCACTTATAGGACTTATAGGACGTTAAAATGTCATTACATATTCATTAATTTTGGCGATTGTCATTTTCCTAAATGATTTAAAGCAATATTAATTATATTATTAAGCAATATATTATTAATTTTAAGCATGAAGGGATCGATTTTTGTTGATTCGAAATATGTTTCTAATTATGATCTATGGGTGTTACCACCCGCATACTCCAGTCCCCCAGTCCTTGAGTCCCCCATTCGAGTGATCGAATTTAAACAATTTTGTTAAGTTGATTAAAGAAAAATTTTCGTGAGTAGAGAGTAAAACAATAAAATGTAAATACACATTTTAATCAATCTTGTTCTGATTTTTGCTTAACTATACCATTGTCAGGTTCATTTCGTGTTGCCATTTTAAGGAGTAAAGTGTTCTAATAGTCACTTGAAAAATAACCAAAATAATTAACATAGTCCAATTGTGTGAATAATATTTATTGAAAATTGGATTTAAAGTGAATTAGTATTGTGAAAATTGTGTCAAATAATTTAGGGCTTTAAAAAATTATATATAGTGAGTATAGCAAAGTTATTTATTTTAAAAACTTATATATTTTAAAAACTGATAATAAACTTTTAATCACAATCACATATAAATAAATACATAAAAACATAAAATCCCACAAATGGAAAATTATAATTATGAAATTTCTAGCGCGCTACTGAGTCAGATGACAATGTGCAAGTGTGGAAGTACCTTCAATTTTAGAATCCAATGAACACAGATCATCATCTTTGTTTCTTCATTTTAATGTATAGACACGATATTGGTATTTAATTCAAACAAAATATATGTTAATATATTTGTAACTATATTTACAGGTGATTTATTACAATCCGCCGAATGGTCATAGTAAAATTTCGTCTAGAACTCTTTTCTACAAATATAGCAATTGTTCATGCCGATTGAGAATCAAAAGAATATGTTGGGGCAAAAACGTCGTTTTAGTTTCAATCTTCAATATGTTGGGGCAAAAACGTCGTTTTAGTTTCAATCTTCAATATGTTGGGGCAAAAACGTCGTTTTAGTTTCAATCTTCAGGTAAAACATTCCACAATTTTTAAAAAAAAATTCAAATTACGTCAATTTTATTTTATTAGGTAGATTTCATATAAAAATCTACCTGTTGCAATGGGCTTCATCTTGGAATTTCGGAAAAATTTTTGTGCCAAACGACTAT
>OY856187.1:285429514-285498318 GCA_963693315.1 Diogma glabrata | reverse complement strand
AATACCATACTTTTCAACCTTCTGATTCAGTTGGCTTAAGGACCTAATCTATAAACTTATAAAATTTTTGGGTGTTCCCTTAACTATAGTCATAATAATTAGTTCTTTTCTGTCCAACAGAACATTTTAGATTTCATATTAAAATCTTATTGCCGACCTCTTTTATATGGAAAGAGGTGTTCCTTGGCGGTCTATTACTTACTGCCTGGTAGCTGATATTCCTGCTCTATCTAATATTTGCAATCCATCTAAATAACGATCGATCGCATTTGATCGATCGATCGGTTATGTCTCAATACAAATCTCAATCTAGTTGATCCAGCACATCCAGCAAATCTCAATCTATTTGATTTGATTTGAGAATTCTCACCTAATTTTAACACCTTCATGACATAATATTCATGACAGTTACAGATTCGTAAAAGAAATTCTATCAAAAAATGTAAATGGAGAAATTAGATTGCAATCAGAACAAACAACAATAAAGCAATATAATAAAAGTTATAAAAATTTAATCTTCTATCATTTGATTACGTTAGAGATTTTATACTTTATTTAAACATTTTATATTGGCATTTAATCAAAATCAAAAAAACAATGTATTATAAAACGATAACCAATAGGTCAATAAAAATAACACTTAATGACCTGATAAAGAAAGCAATCGGTCGATTTGATAGACCTCACGCAAACGTGGTTTTACAGGTGTGTGAAATGTTTATTTTTTGATAACTAAAATCTTTGAATAGTTGTGGAAAACATTTTAGATAAAATTTGTAGATTTAACTGACGCTTTTCTTGTTTACGATAAAATTGAACATAGATTTAAAGAGATGGTGTCAAATACTACTATACTATTGAGAGTGTTTCAAGAAGAGGAAAACCCTAATGACTAACGCACCCCTCGTAATTATTGTGAATTTTCATTTTTGATTAAACCAAAAAGTAATTACCACGCATTTTATTTATGAGCAATTTCACGAAGATTCAACAACGTTTTGAGTTGACACCTTTTAATTTTGATTATTTTTTGTTTATAGATAGTCTTTGATAAATAAAAAATACAAGTTCTCTTAGAATTTTTTTTTTCGACCAGGGGTCTTCACAGGGTGCCCCTCAATTTTTTGTTATTTTGTGATGTGACTGCATTTTGACGAGCGATTGTAGAAAAACTACTGAATCGATTTTCATAAATGATATGTCGTTGAATAGGTATTAGAACAAAGTTTTTAAAAATGTACACTGTTAATTTTTTGAAATAATTTTTAACGGTGTAACATAAGAAAAAAACAGTGTAATTGAAAAAAAGATGGCATAGCCTCTTTTTTTTTTTTTTTTTTTTTAACTAAATTGAAGCTTATTTTATATCTAACCACTTGTGAAAGTTGAGGACACGTGTTATTTTTTGTTTTAAAGATAAAATTCGTTGTGCATATGACTGTCGGGAATCAGTTTTTTTTGTTCTGAAGGAAAATTATAAAAATGGCGTTATAAACTAAGAGATATTTTTTTTATGTTAAATATCAAATATTTTATCATTAGATGAACTTTTTAAAATATTATAAAAATTATATATGTAGTACAATAAATAAAATAAATACAATTGTTAAAAATGATTTACTTATTTTGCAAACAGAAGTTTCTTTTGAATAGGAAAGCACTTCTGCAATTATTTTCTTTGTATTAGATGGCATAAAAAATGAAATGTTTATTTATCACTTTTAGTAATCACTTGTCACTCTTATAAAAAATAATTTGACAGTCTTGACTGCAAACAAAAAAGCCGTATAAACAACTAAATCTATTTAGGAACTTTTGACTGGAGAAGTATTATGTTCGTATTATGTTATTATGGAATCATAAAGTAAAAGATTGTTTTTCAACATTAAATTACAAATATTTTATTATTGAATAAACTTTTTAAAATATCATACAAAGTATATATGTGAAAATAAATATAGTTATTAAAAATTATTTACTTATTTTACATTCAAAAGTTTCTTTTGAGTTGGAAAACATTTTTGCATTTATTGTCTTAGTATCTACTGGAACAAAAGTATGAAATTTTTGAGTTCCACTTATAGTAATCGCATTTTTATATCGATTTTGTTATTTTTCTTTTGTTAATTGATATTCATTTTTATCGGCGTATCCAAAGTTCATGGTAGATTCCCATTTTAAAGCCCATTCGAAAAGTTTTTTTGGTGTATCAATAATATTATCTTCGGTCGCCATACTATAACGGTGTGCAGCACGCTTCAGTGTACCACCAATTCCATCACAAGGTCCCTTTCCATGGCTGGTAGCATGAAAATGCCATTCAGCGTCAACCTTAAATTAACTAATTAACTTATGCCACCATAAAGAAGACTTTAAGGTTGACGCTGAATGGCATTTTCATGCTACCAGCCATGGAAAGGGACCTTGTGATGGAATTGGTGGTACACTGAAGCGTGCTGCACACCGTTATAGTATGGCGAGCGAAGATAATATTATTGATACACCAAAAAAACTTTTCGAATGGGCTTTAAAATGGGAATCTACCATGAACTTTGGATACGCCGATAAAAATGAATATCAATTAACAAAAGAAAAATTACAAAATCGATATAAAAATGCGATTACTATAAAAGGAACTCAAAAATTTCATTCTTTTGTACCAGTAGATACTAAGACAATAAATGCAAAAATGTTTTCCAACTCAAAAGAAACTTTTGAATGTAAAATAAGTAAATAATTTTTAATAACTATATTTATTTTCACATATATACTTTGTATGATATTTTAAAAAGTTTATTCAATAATAAAATATTTGTAATTTAATGTTGAAAAACAATCTTTTACTTTATGATTCCATAATAACATAATACGAACATAATACTTCTCCAGTCAAAAGTTCCTAAATAGATTTAGTTGTTTATACGGCTTTTTTGTTTGCAGTCAAGACTGTCAAATTATTTTTTATAAGAGTGACAAGTGATTACTAAAAGTGATAAATAAACATTTCATTTTTTATGCCATCTAATACAAAGAAAATAATTGCAGAAGTGCTTTCCTATTCAAAAGAAACTTCTGTTTGCAAAATAAGTAAATCATTTTTAACAATTGTATTTATTTTATTTATTGTACTACATATATAATTTTTATAATATTTTAAAAAGTTCATCTAATAATAAAATATTTGATATTTAACATAAAAAAAATATCTCTTAGTTTATAACGCCATTTTTATAATTTTCCTTCAGAACAAAAAAAACTGATTCCCGACAGTCATATGCACAACGAATTTTATCTTTAAAACAAAAAATAACACGTGTCCTCAACTTTCACAAGTGGTTAGATATAAAATAAGCTTCAATTTAGTTAAAAAAAAAAAAAAAAAAAAAGAGGCTATGCCATCTTTTTTTCAATTACACTGTTTTTTTCTTATGTTACACCGTTTTTTTTTTTTTTTTTTTTTTTAATAAGAAGTGTTGTGTAGTAGGAATTACAAAATGTGCCACAACAACACATAGATACCTTTTAAGACGTAGGTCCCACAACAACATGCGTCTTGAGGTATAGGTGGACGCTTTTTTTAAATTTTTGTGGATTGAAAGCACTCGAGACTATTGATTCGGGCAAAGCATTCCATGTGTACGATGTACGCACAAAGAAATCTCTTTGCATTCTATTACTATGACAGTGAGTAATCTCGACAGTTCGACCGCCCGCACACACCGATTGACGAGTAAAACGGAGAAAAACATATGTCTGAGGCATTATGGACCTGATTTCATCCGAGCACTGCTGGTGACGATATTTATAAAAAACAACGAGATCAGCAACAGTGCGACGATGTTGCAGGGAATCAAGACCTAATGTTAAATCTCGATCACCAACAATTCGTATAGCTCGCTTTTGAACAGAGTCCAAAAGAGCCAGGATAGTAACAGATGCAGCGCCCCAAACTTGACAACAATACTCCATACAGGGACGAATATAGGACTTATAAATGTGGAGTAATTGATGCGGAGTAAAATATTTTTTACATCTATTGAGGAGGCCGAGTTTTCTTGACGCGCTCTTTGCCATGGCCATTATATGATCGTTCCAGAGTAAGTCATTGGATATTGTGACTCCCAATAAACGAATGCTTTCACATTCGCGTATTTGGTCGTCACACATATTAATTGAAATATCATTGGGAAACTCGGTCTTTGATCTGGAAACAATCAATAGCTGTGTTTTGGTGGAATTAAAATTGACCAAATTTTTGTCACCCCAATCGGCGACTTTTTTTAGGTCCTCGTTTACATTTATGGCAGCGTCTCTCCGGACGGGATTTATTCGTTCATGCATTTTACCCTTTGAAGATAGGGGGACGAATGACTTGTGCAGTGTACTATCATCTGCAAAACTATTTATTGGGTTACTGGTGATTTGCAACAGTTCGTTGATATAAATTAAAAATAAAGTGGGAGATAAAACTGAGCCTTGGGGTACACCAGCGTTAATTAGTTTAGACTCAGAAGAAAAGCCATCTATAGATACCGAGATGTATCGGTTAGACAGAAAATTTTGAATCAACTTCACGACTGCGGGATGAAAACCGTACGCAACGAGCTTGTTGATCAAGTTGGCATGGCAAATTAACAGTGTACATTTTTAAAAACTTTGTTCTAATACCTATTCAACGACATATCATTTATGAAAATCGATTCAGTAGTTTTTCTACAATCGCTCGTCAAAATGCAGTCACATCACAAAATAACAAAAAATTGAGGGGCACCCTGTGAAGACCCCTGGTCGAAAAAAAAAATTCTAAGAGAACTTGTATTTTTTATTTATCAAAGACTATCTATAAACAAAAAATAACCAAAATTAAAAGGGGTCAAGTCAAAATTTCCCAAAAATTTGCTGAACTTGCGTGAAATTGCTCATATATATATAAACGATTTGAGACATAACGAAAACGAACGGCACTCTCACGGTCGCATTTGTTGAGGTAGATCAAAAAATTTTCTGTACATGTGTGTTTTATTAATATCTCGGACGAGTTCATGAATCAGCAAAATCCGACACGTGGTTAAGGAACTAAAGGCTTTTTACTAAAAAAAATTGATTTTATAAAACCGTTATAACGGCCGTTTGGATACTAATATTTTAAAAAAGTTAACAAATTTAAATTTTTTGAAATCTTTTTTATCAATTTGTTTTAGAAATAGATCTCTGCAGTTAGAGGCTCCTGAGTGAGCGGCTGCAACAAAAAAGTTTGCAAAAAAAAGTTTTTTTTTGAAACAACCGGCACTCTGATGGTCGCATTTGTAGAGCCAGATCAAAAAAACTTTTCTAAAAATGTGCGTTTTATTAATACCTTGGACAAGTTCGTAAATCAGTCAAATCCGACACATGGTTAAGAAACTAGAGGCTTTATACTAGAAAAAAACTCTGTTTTTTAGATCCGTTATAACGGCCGTTAAGATTCTAATATTTTTAAAAACTTCGTAAATTAAGAATCTTTGAAACCTTTTTAATTAGTTTCTTTAAAAAAAAAAGACCTCTGTAGTCGTAGATTTCTGAGTGAGCGGCTCCAACAAAAAAGCTTGTAAAACACAAAATGCGTTTGAATCAACCGGCACTCTCACGGTCGCATTTGTGGAGCCAGATCAAAAAACCTTCCGTAAACATGTGTGTTTTATTAATATCTTGGACAAGTTCGTAAATCAGAAAAATCTGACACATGGTTAAATAATTAGAGGCTTTATACTAGAAAAAAAATTCGTTTTTTTAATCCGTTATAACGGCCGTTTGGATACTAATATTTTAAAAAGCTTCATAAATTTAGAATCTGTGGAAACATTTTAATCCGTTTCTTATAAATATAAACCTCTGCAGTTAGAGGTTTTTGACTTGTTGGCGTCAACAAAAAAGTTTGCAACAATCCCCAACTACAATTTCCAAAAACCTTATAACAGTCAATGTCAATGTTTTGACTTGTTGGCTTCAATTAAAAAGTTTGCAACAATCCATAACTACAATTTTCAAAATCTTATAACAGTCAATGAAAAAAAAATTAAAAGGTTTGAATAAAAGAAATTAATTTTTTTTCTTAGAAATAAACTATTTTTAAATTTTGCAGTAATTGGACGGCCATTGGCGTAACTAGGAAATTGTTCTAGGGTGGACCTGGCCCCATAATATTGCTGAGTAAAATAATTAATAAATTTTCCGTTTTTATTTCTCTCTTTTAATCATAACGGGTGGGTCAATTTGAAGCTTATTTTCAAATTTACTATCAATTATATTTTTTTTCTAGGCTATTTATGTGAGGTTAGGTTGCAGTAACTGTCACCAAAAACACAATATCAGAACGACATAGTAAGACCAAAATACGTAGGTTGTGATACCAAAAAATCTCGTTCGAACTCGAACTATTTGGAGCTTCTCCTCAAGCTAAGTATTTGCGTGAGTTTATAATTACCCAGGTCAGTGAGAGTTTTAAAAGTGTGCCCTCCAAAAGAGTTTGCCGTAGAAAGGGCAAATGCTGGAGACGTGCAAAGTAGATGAAACGCTGGTTCCTCCTGATCCTCATTCTTATAGCTACTTGGGTGCACTCCAAGGATTCAGTAGCCAGTGATGACTTTTCCAATGAACTAATATTCTGCCTACTCAAGGATATAAGTTCTTTGGAACGCTGCAGGTCTAGTGTGGGAAAGATTAACCTGCTTATCTTGCAGCTAATTTTGTTTGACTACCGCCCTATAGGTTACCCCTGTCATAAATTAGTTGTTTGGGGGAAACGACCCGCTTAGAGCTTCCATTTCTTGTAGAAGATCGATTCAGTCCCTTGTTTAGCAAGTGCGTCCGTTATATAGTTGCCCTTAACGCCACTTTAACCTGGCACCTATAGAATATGAACGGTGTAATTAACGGTGTTTAGTGTCACTTTTGACGCCGTTGCTACTACATCTACCGATTCGAACGCAGTTATTTATGTTTATATTTAGATATATATTTGTGTAAATAATAAATCTTTAAATCATAAAAATAAAAGAAAAAAATGTTCTTTTTAAAACCGACATTTTTGGCAAATTAAAATTGGAAAAAATCATATAAAATTATAAATTGTATTATAAATTATAAATTATAAATCCTTACTTATATTAGTAACTTTCAAACAAACAAAAATAATACAAAATCAATATTCGTAGTCTCTAAATTTCTTTACATATTTTGAGGCACCCTGTGTCAAAGCTATTGAAAAAATAAAAATTAGTCCAAAAATAACAATTCATTGTTTACAGTAATCACACACTCCCCCAACCATTTAATGCAGTTCTGTGTGGTTTTAGATCTTATGGAGCAATGAGACCGTATTTTTTAATACGAAGTCTATATTGTTTTTATTGCGATGTTTTTCGTTGAACAAATTCGAAGGAGTGTTTTCCAGAAATTGTGAACTCATTTGACATTCTGACATCTTATCTGACACGTCACATGTTGGAAAGAAAATGTTTTCTCTTTTAAACTTCGATAATATGGTGAACCGATTAGATAAGCGACCATTTTGTAGATACTTTTGTGGTATAGTATTATTGGTAGTACTTATTAAATTGAAATGAAGATCAGTGATATGAACTGTAAAATTTTTTTTCATACTTGTCAATAAATCGTTCGATTTGGTTTATTTATAATACTTTAATGGTAGGTGGCTTTTTCTATCGAGATGATCATTTATCACAAATAAAAAACAAATAATTTAATTAAATATTGATGCCAACGTTTTGAAATAATTTTGAACAGCAAATTCTTTAGTTCCCTAACTAAAGAATTCCCTGTTATATGCTTCATGAGCTTCGTGTTCTAGGGGGGGCCAAAATTCGTCTAGAGGAGGCCGGGCCCTCTGGGCCCCTACCTAGTTACGCCTATGTGGACGACATATGATATAGCGTAGGTTTGTGTTATAAATTGTCACACACATGTTCTGTGGTAGATTTGATATTTGTTTGTTGCAAAATTGGATAGATATAGTTTTGCTTATATGTAGCTAATTTTCTTTTTAAAATTTGTTCGATATCTGTTTTAAATTAGTTTGTGTTGTGTAAACTTATCTGATACATCAGATTTTACTGGCACACAAAACTGTCTGATCTCGAAATCTACCTATTTCTAGCGGATATACGTGCCGCTTGGACTTTTTTATACAGACGTTACGAGCAGGGTACAAGGAAGCAGTACTAATTCGGAGTTGTTCATTCAAGGCGACAGTTTTGCAGCCAATAAAACATGGTTAAGATATATTCACGAACCATACAAAACTTTAGAAATAAAGAAGCATGCAACTTTAAAAAGAAAAGAAGTCAGTTGAACTGCATTGAATCTCTTCGCGTCGGTTTTTCCAAGCGATTAGATTATTTTACTTCTGCGGGTGAACTTAAACTAGTAAGTTAAATAAATTTTCTGTAGCCTAATTTTGGATTTAACTAGTATAATTTTTATTAAGATTGACAATTGCATCAAACATTATTATATTTGCATCAAAATACGAGTATGCTCATGACGAAATGACCAAATTTTTAGAAGTCATTAATCTGGCGATATGGCTCCATAAAGGAGCTAAGCCATAAATTAAAAAAAAAAGTCATTAATCTAATTAAATTCTAAACAAGAATTTTAGATTAAAATTAACAACATTGCGGAAAAACGCAGCAGAGGAAACTGTAAGCAAAATTTGCTTAATTATAAAAATAAAGGAAATAATAACCAATATAAAAAGTTCTAAATTGTATCAAAATATTTCAATTTAAAAAATAAAATATTTAAAATAATAAAATACTATTCTTGTTAATTTGATTTTTTTTTCTTAACTAAATACGTATTTTGAAAGCTTACCTTTCATCGACAGTATACTATCTAAAAAACTAAATCTTAAAAATAATCAAGTTGTTTTTATTTTAATATTTCGAAATACGTATTTAGCGAAATAAGACTCAAAAACTTAACAAGAATAAGGCGTACATATTACTTCGTTCTGAAAGACCTAAGTATTATATTCTGGAGCCAAAAGTGAAATTCTTACCCCCTCCCCCCTTTTTTTGGCATTTCTCGACGTTTTAGGACCTACTGATTCTAAAAAAGCAAAAAAAAATGTATGTCTGTCTGCCGGCCGGCCGTCCGTCACAACCGACGAAATCTAGAAAACCGCTGGAGGGATTTCAAAAATTTTTGTTTCTAAAAATAGATAGATTCAATAGTAAGAGCTAAAAGGACGATTTGTTCGATAGCTGTCACGAAAGTGTGTCAAAAAAATCATCAAGTGTGTCAAAACAAGGAAATTTGCATATTTTGGCAATTGTTGAAATATTTTTGGAATTTTGAAGAAAATTTGTATTTTTAGTTTTGCTATAATTTTTGCGATATTTTAAGAATTTCGGAAAAAGTCTTTTACTTTTTCTCGAATTTTTGATTTGGAAAAAGTTTCAATTTTTGATTTTGTAATATATTTAGAGTTTTGAAAAAAAACAAAAAACTTGTATTACTTCGGTCTGAATGACTTAAGTATTACATTATAAGCCAAAAGTGAAATTCTTACCCCCACTTTTTCTCGACGTTTTAGGACCTACTGATTCTAAGAAAGCAAAAAATATGTATGTCTGTCTGCCGGCCGTCTGTCATTACCTACGAAATCCTTCAAGCGGTTAGATTTCAAAAATTTTCTAAAAATAGGTATACTCAAGGGACAGGTCCGAAAGGACGATGTGTTCGATAATTGTAACGGAAGTGTGTCAAAAAAATCATTAAGTATGTCAATAATAGCAAATTTTCATATTTTTGTCTTAAAAAACGTTCATTTTAAGTGATTACTAGTAGGAACATTGAATTTGGAGAAATCTTGATGGTAGGGATTGGTATATGAGATCAAGAACTAGATTATTGCATTAGAAGTTTGTCAAAAAATGTAGTCAAGTGTTTCAAAAGAAAGATTTTTATTTATTTTTTTACCCAATTTTTTGGAAAAAAATAAAATTAATTATTGGTATGACATGAAATTTTATTATTATTATAGAGAATTATGGTATTATAAGTTTGTCAAAAAAATGTTGTCAAGTGTGTCAAAAGAAAGATTTTTATTTATTTTTTTACCCATTTACCCATTTAGAAAAAAATAAAATTAAATACTTGTATGACATGAAATTTTATTATTATTATTGAGAACTATGGCATTATAAGTTTGTCAAAAAAAAATGTTGTCAAGTGTGTCAAAAGAATGATTATTATTTTTTTTTACCCAGTTTTTTGGAAAAAAATAAAATTAATTATTTGTATGACATGAAATTTTATTATTACTATTGAGAATTATGACATTATAAGTTTGTCAAAAAAATAAAGTCAAGTCTGTCAAAAAATGATTTCATTTATATTTTTAGCCAATTTTTTGGAAAAAAAAAATTTTGCTATTTCTATGACCTAAATGAGGAAATTTTTGAATTTGTTATAGTTTTTGAAATATTTTTGGAATTTGGAAAAAAGTTTGTATTTTTGATTTTGTAATATTTTTAGAATTTTGAAAAAAAAGTAGAATTTTTGAATTTGTGAATTTTATATATATACATATATGTAGAATTTTTAAAAAAGTTTCAATTTTTGATTTTGTAAGAATTTTTGGAATAATTTAGAATTTTGAAAAATTTTAAATTTATGATTTTATTATAACTTTTTGGAATTTTGATAAAAGTTTCAATTTTTGATATTGTTATAGTTTTTGCAATATTTTTAGAATTTTGGAAAAAATTTGAAGTTTTGAATTTTTAAGAATTTTAGGAATATTATTAGAATTTAGAAAAAGTTTAAATATTTGATTTTATTCTAATTTTTGGAATATTTTTGGAATTTTGAAAAAAGTTTCAATTTTTTATTTTGTTTTATATTTGGCAATAGTATTAGAATTTTTGAAAAAAGTTTTAATCTTTGATTTTGTAATAATTTTTGGAATATTTTTAGAATTTTGAAAAAAGTTTGATTTTATTTAATTTTTACAATATTTTTGGAATTTTGAAAGAAATATGAATTTGTGGCTTTGTAGGCCATTTGTGGCCTACATGTACTCTAACAAAGTTATATTTGATATACATCGCTGCCCAAAACTAAAAACTATGTCCTCATAAAAGTTTTTTGCCGAAAACTATATCAAAATCCTTAACCCAGACCGAAGTGTTGATATCTCAGAGCCTTGAGATTTCAGCCCCTTCATATTTTATTTTTTAGTTCGTTTTCAATAAAAGTGTGTTTTTTAAAATTTTTTTTTCAATGTTTTTGATTTTATAAATTTTAGCCATATACTTTTTTTGAGTTAGTTTTTTGAATTTTATTTTACCTAAAAATAAACTTACCACTTTAATATCACAGAAAATTCATCTTAAGTAAAACCAGTAATTAAATCACTTACCTAAAATTTAATTTTTTTTTTAATTTTAATTTAATTTTAATTTTAATTTAATAAATTCTTATAAAATATGCCGTATTCGTTTACTGCATAAACACAAACAACAAACGTTTGCCATAATGTTTACTTACGTTTGCTAACAATCAGTCTCCACCAACCAAACATTTTAAAAAACAAATGTTTGCTAACATTTGTTGAAGTTCCGAAAATTTGAGATGTTTGCGATGTAAACTAGAACATTAAATTCTTTTCATACAAATACTTAAACTCTTAAGCCGTATTGTTGACATACAATGAACCTTTCATATGCTGAACCTCTAAATTTGTAGAATATTGTATATTGTTTATGGTTCACGGGTTTTTTGTGCTAAAACACAATCAGGCTTAGCATAATGAGGGTTTTGACATTATTATCTTATATAAATAACGATTATTACTCAAACGAATCGTGAATAAATGACTTTTTTCCCCGAAAAAAGCATGACAGTTGTAATCAGCTGATTTGTATTTCGAGAACTTTAAATAATTGTTATTTCTTTCAAATCAAGATTGTTTTGTATTGTTTTTAAGTTGTTTTTACTGTAGTTGCTTTATTATCATTTTTGCGATAAATGTTAATACATAATTACTGATTTCTAATTATCATTGCTGTATGTAATCTGTCAAATACATACACCAATAAAAAAGGTCTATATAAGCTTTGAAATCACAACGAAATGTCATACTTTGATCTTTTTTTTTATTCATTATATATAATGTAAGGTCTTTTATCCATATAAAAATGACATAAACATGTATGATTTCCTTGATTATAATGATATACACAGTATTACCGAAATTCCTACGCTCAAAAGGGGTCAACCAGATTATGAGGATTTCAGTGCAATTGTTTAAGGTCTCATTGTAATAAAGAAAAATTTGAATTTTTTTTTCAGTTTTACAAAGTTTTTTGCTTTAAAACTTTTAGAAACACGTACTGACTGCTTCAACAAATTTGTCTTTTAAATTTGGGACTAATCACATAATGGGAAGTTAATGAAAAATTGATCACAAAAGAGAAACCAACACAACTGTCAAAACTCAAGTTAAATAAAAGTGTGTAATAAAAAAGTGTGTAAAAATTCGATTATGTCATATTGTTACGATTATATTTAATTATTGAAGAACTTTTAATTTAAATACCGTCAACTCTAATATTTTATGCTTTGGAATAAGTTAGGAATGTTGTTTACATGTTATTACCACATCGATTAGTGTAAAGGTGTTGGACAATAATAAGAAAGAGAAAATAATAAAGAAGAGAGAAAAGAAGAGGATAAGAAAATAATAAGATTTCGGGAAGTACAGTAGCAATGACAGAAGATGAAAACGGATCGAGGACTATAATTTTAGATAGCCAATTAGTAACAAGGACGCTGCAATAAGGTTTTTATTTAGTTTCAAAAACTTTGGAAGCAATCTGTCTTGTTCGCCATATTTTTCGTTGTTCTATGTATGTTCTACACCATGCGGTTTTATTTGAGAAAAGCCTAATGCGATTTTCTATAGTATTATTTATTACCTCTAACAATTTACAGTGCAATATGACACTTGGAGCGTTACAAAATGTATTTAGATATATATTTGTGGATTTTATGGTTATAATAAAAATTCGAAAATTTTCCAATTTTCCAATTATTTTCCGAATTTTCAATTTTTGGGTGGCGCGTAAATTTTCCAGAGGTAAAACAACCACACTTATCGACCAAATGGCATCCGTTATCAAATTTTGGTCTAAAAATCATGAAATTTGTCATTTTCAAAGTACTTATTGAGTAATGTCTGACTTTTAAAACTTATAAAACTCATAATTATTTCAATAAAAATCATGTAGAGGAAAACTTATTAAAAATATTTTTAAAACATTACAATATACAACTGAAATAAACCAAAATATTCGTTGTTTCATCTTGTAGCGTGCAACTTCAGTTTGTTACAACAGCACATTTAAAACATAGCTATAACACATTTGTCGCCTAATTGCGACCAAAGTTGTATCAAAATATACCGCAAATTCTGCTTTTTCTGTCGCAATGGAGCTACAGTTGAGTTACATATCTAATCTTGCGACTCTTTTATTTGTTACATTAGCTCTATTGCTACAAGGGTTAATCCCAGTGCAGTGAAATTGAGCAGACCTTTTTTTCAGTGCATATGGCAGGCAACCCACTCATTTGGGTCAAAAAAGCTTTTTTTCATCCTTCCCCACTCTCACGGGGAATCCGGGAAACCACTCTCACTCTCCCCACTCACCCCCTTAAAATAGAGAAATATAATTATGTGACACTTCACTATAGTTTAAGTTCTGAGTTTATAAACTGCCTGTCTCTGTGAATTTTTTAAAAATTTTCTGTCAACTAAGCTCGAAACCAAAGGAAGGACCAACTTTAAGTTGCACTTTTTTAGCAATAAATCAAAAACTGTGCACTGCATAATTTTAAAAAAATTAAAATGTTTCTCAAATTAAGTGCTCTTTCAAATGATATTTCACTTGACTATGTTTTAAATGGTACTTTATCCTTTCCTCATCTCCCCCTCAATAAATACGGTTATGATTATGTTACACTTCGCTATATTTTTGATAAAAAGTTACTATTTTTCCTATAATTTCAAAGACTTTTGAGGGCTTTTTATCAATTAAGTTCGGAACTAAGTAGGGAAAGAAAACGTAAAAAACGTTATTATTCAAAAAACCGTAAGGTGAATTTTAAAATGCATTTTCAAGGAATAACTGGAGTAAAGACTAAAGATATGATACTCTACTTGACTCTATAAAAAAAGCATTTTCTTAAAGGCCTTACATCGCAGCCCTGTAAAACAAAGGAAAACTATTTTGTCTTGAGTATAGAAAGGTTAGTTTTATGCGCATCTCAAACTTCAGGTCCATAGCATTTATAGTTTACATGATAAGCGATATAATGAGCAAAACACGTCTCACCCCACCAATAGTGTGCCGAATAAAAAGCGGAACCCGAAACAGTGTGTAATTGGACTTATTAAGTCTGTAATCTGTATACTAGTTTCTTTGAATAAATTAAAATAAAATAAATACACATCACTGCCCGAAAAGAAAAGCAATTACACCATAAAAGACTACTTCCAACAACTATTTAAAAATCCTCAAGACAGACCGATGTTTTGATATCTCACAGTCTTGAGATGTCCTTCCATATTTTTTTTTATTATACGTTGTTTGACTTTTGTCGAATTTTGTTAACACTAAACGTACCGATACTTTTGGTATACTTATTCCTACCGCAAGGGGGTCAAATGACCCATTTATAAAATATTATATATTTAGTACAATTTGCTGTATTAATAAAACATTTTTCGTCAGCGAACCAATCCAAATTGTTTATTTAGTAAATTAATAAAAGGGGGGGTCCAGGGTTAGACAAACATGAGTTAGACATACCCGCCCCCAGGGCGGGTATGTCTAACTCATCTCATGGAACTTTACATTAATTCAGCTCGAAATTGATCGAAGCTCGTTGCTGGGTGGTTTGGGGGCCGCTGAACACGAATATGATGTCGGTGATGACTAGGGCTTCCAGTCGTCCCGATTTCAGCGGGATTGTCCCGCCGTACTAGTTTTGTCCCGACGTCTCGCTTTAGCACCAAAAAATCCCGCCTACCAATCTACTAAACTTTATAAAGAAAAATCTACCAAACTTTATAAAAAAAAATCCTGCGGTGTATGTATATATTGCGTGCTGTCGCGGTTAAATAATTTTCTGATGGTTGTGTTTCAGACTAAACGATAAACTACAAAATGCATACTACATTTTTATATGAAAAACGCTCAGCGACAACGCTATAATTCTGTGAGCAAAGTATGTTTTTCATATACATATTCTAATTTGGCATCCGATGTATTTTGTAGTTGTCGCTTTGATTTTGAATGATGATAATGAAAATTGTCAAGAGGATATTTAGTTGGTGACGGTGATGTTGGTGTATCCGAATCCGATATTGATGAAGAAAGTGCTGCATCTTCAACAGTTAAGAAGCATAAACTTTAAAAGCAGAATGTAAAGTTTAATAAAAATTGATTGACTCTTAACTGGCCCAACATAAAATCACATGACTAAAAATGACATAAACATTCTAAGTCTCAACTCTCCACGGCATATTAGAAATTTGAAAGAAAGTTTGTCTAAACATCATTTATACCAGCAAATAGTAACATTGGCCAAATAAATGTCATTGTAGCTGTGACGGGATTTGCGTATCATGCTGTAATGTATTCCCAATCTTATGTGGCTACCGATTGTTCAGGAAAATTATTTTCTTCATTATTTAAAGATTAAACCATTAGGTTGAATTCAACCATTAGGTAGCGGTAGATGCGGTAAGAAAAAGTTAAGAAAAATTGTTTCTAAAGTTTTAGGTCCATAGTCTAAAAACTAATACGTTAACAAATATTTATATTTTTCTATAAGACAACGTGCGTCTAATTAAGAGAATAACTTATAGTGAATTCTTATATATAGTGAATTCTTTTCAACTGTACCGAACAAATTTCAGTGCAGTTCCAACACCGAATAATAATTTTTGTATTGAAATCCAAATCCAATTCAAAAGAATACAAAATTAGATAAATCGGTGTTGGAACTAATTCGGTACAGTCGAAAAAAATTGACTATAATAAAAATATTCTTCCAATTAGTTTTAACTGCCACATACTTTTTAATACCGTAAAAAAGGGTTTTTCATCTTTTAAAAAATTTGATGTTGATGTTAAAAATTGATATAATTGTTAATAAATTTTTTAATGAATTAGTGCTTTCACTAAATGCACCACAGAACTTAAAGAAATGTTGAATGGATCGGTACTGATTGGTTAGAACTACTTTGTCATGTGTCAACAAGATATGACTTAGTCTAGTCTATCTCCTGCTATAAAAAGACTAATTAAAAATTTCTAGCCTTAAAAAGTTACTTTTTGACAAAAAAAAATATTTCAAATATAATTAAATGTTTTTCCATACCAAAAAACACATTAAACTTATAGACCAGTCTGGTACCTTAAAAACAGGCAGAAAATGGAAAAAATTAGTAACAGGATGAAAACTATTGGATAAATAAGAAAATATTGCACAGATGTTGGGAAACATAAATTAAAGGTGATCCGAGCTACGAGGCTGAAAAATGGGTGAGCTTTTAGGGGTTTTTCATGATTTTCAGCGAAACTAGACCTTCTATTGAAAAAAGTTTAAAGTAAAAGTTGTAGGTATGAAAATGGTATATAACTTTTATGTGCTTCATTTTTTCACATAACCTAAAATTTGCCGTAAAAATAGGAAAAACCGAGAAAAAACGTCTGCATTTTTAACTTTTATCTCCCACAAAACATTTTTTTTTCACACAATTTGGTGAAAACGTACCTAATTATGTCCCTAATAGGCTGTATTTTTTTAAAATCAAAATATTTATTTTATGTTTAGTTTTGATTTGAAACCAAAAAAGTGACCTCATTTTCACACGAAAATTCACACGAAAAATGGAAAACTGTTTTAAAAAAAAAAACACTAATCATTATGTTTGTTGAAACGTCTACTTTTAGATGGTGTAAAAAAATGAACATTACCATGGCAAAAGTTTATATTTTTCAAGGATTTCAACGATAAATTTTAAGAAATAATGAATATTTTTAAACAATCATTGAAAAATAACTCTTTAAAATCAAGTTTATTCAGTTTTTCGCATTTTCTGGAAAATGTTTCCGTGTTAATGTTATGTTAATGTTTATTTTTTTTACACCATCTAAAAGTAGACGTTTCAACAAAAATAAAGATTACTGATTTTTTTAAAAAAACTGTTTCCAGCACAGGAGAATATTCGTGTAAAAATGAGGTCACTTTTTTGGTTTAAAATCAAAATCAAACGTAAAAATAGATATTTTGATTCCAAAAAATTACAGCGTATTAGGGACATAATAAGGTAAGTTTCCGCCGAATCGTGTGAAAAAAAATTTTTTTGTGGGAGATGAAAATTAAAAACGAAAAAGCCTTTTTTTCTTGGTTTTTTCTATTTTTACGGCAAATTTTAGGTTATGTGAAAAAATGGCCGACATAAAAGACCTTTTTTATAGACCTTTATAGACCTTTTTATTACCTACAACTTTTACTTTAAACTTTTTTCGATAGAAGCTCTAGTTTCGCTGAAAATCATGAAAAAGCATTTTCTACCCCTAAAAGCTCACCCCATAGCTCGGATGACCTTTGATCTATGTTTCCCATCATTTGCGCGATATTTTTTTATTCATCCAATAGTTTTCATCCTGTTACTAATTTTTTCCTCACAAAAAGGTATTTTGACTGGTCTATTAATCTATATTTTGTTTAATCCTGCTTTTATGGGATAGTTACAATTCTAATTATTAAATAAGTAAAATTTTAAATAACATGTCTCTTTTCCGACGACTTTTACATTTATTCACATTTCTACATATTGTCCCGCCGAACAACTTTTGAAAACTGAAAGCCCTAGTGATGACCCTCGGAGTACCTAGGGCCCAGGGCGGGTACGTCTAACTCATCTCTGGAACTTTCCATAAATACAGCTCGAAATTGATTGAAGCTCGTTAATTGGGGATTTTTGGGGTCGCTGAACACGAATATGATGTCGGCGATGACCCTCGAGTACCTAGGGCCCAGGGCGGGTATGTCTAACTCATCTCCTGGAACTTTCCATAAATACAGCTCGAAATTGATCGAAGCTCGTTACTCGGGAGGTTTTGCGGTCGCTGAACACAAATATGATGTTGGTGATGACCGTCGGAGTACCTAGGGCCCAGGGCCGGTATGTCTAACTCATCTCCTGGAACTTTCCATAAATTCAGCTCAAAATTGATCGAAGCTCGTTACTCGGGGGTTTTTGGGGTCGCTGAACACAAATATGATGTCGGTGATGACCCTCGGAGTACCTAGGGCCCAGGGCGGGTATGTCTAACTCATTTCTTGGAGCTTTCCATAAATTCAGCTCGAAATTGATCGAAGCTCGTTACTCGGAGGTTTTTGGGGTCGCTGAACACGAATTTGATATCGGTGATGACCCTCGGAGTACGTAGGACCTAGGGCGGGTACGTCTAACTCATATCCTGGAACTTTGCATTAATTCAGCTCGAAATGTCTGTGATCGAAGCTCGTTACTGGGGTCGTTTGGGGGCTGCTGAACTCGAATATGATGTCTACGATAACGTTCGGCGTACATAGGGGCCAGGGCGGGTTATATACACCTCATCTCCTGGAGATTTTCATAAATACAGCTCGAAATTGATCGAACCTCGTTACTCGGAGGTTTTTGGAGTCGCTGAACACGAATATGATGTCGGCGATGACCCTCGGAGTACCTAGGGCCCAGGGCGGGTATGTTTAACTCATCTCTTGGAACTTTCCATAAACACAGCTCGAAATTAATCGAAGCTCGTTATTCGGGGGTTTTTGGAGTCGCTGAACACGAATATGATGTCGGCGATGACCTTCGGAGTACCTAGGGCTTTTTTTCTTTTATTATATTCGCCGAATAAATAAGATATAAATAAATAAGATTGTAACAAACAGATGGAAGCTCTTTACTCCAGGATTTTTAAGTCACTGAAGCTCGAGCCCTAGGTACTCCGGGGGGTCATCATCGACATAATGTTTGTGTTCAGCGGCCCGAAAAGCCCCCGATTAACGAGTTTTAATCAATTTCTTGCTGTATTTATGGAAAGTGCCGGGAGATGAGGTGTATATAACTCGCTCTGGCCCCGAGATACTCCGAAGGACATCGCAGACATCATATTCGTGTTCAGTGACCCCAAAACCCCCGAGTAACGAGCTTCGATCAATTTCGAGCTGAATTAAAGGAAAGTTCCAGGAGATGAGTTCGACATACCCGCACTGGGCTCTAGATACTCCGAGGGTCATTGCCGACATCATATTCGTGTTCAGAGACCCCAAAAACTCCCTAGTAACGAGCGTCGATCAATTTCGAGCTGAATTAATGGAAAGTTCAAGGAGATGAAGTGTATATAACCCGCCCTGGTCCCTAGGCACTCCAGAGGTTTTTTTGCCGAAAAGTGGCTATATTCAAAAACATTTCTGACAGCTTCCTGAATCGAATGTAAAAAACCGCATCTTGTCCCATCTTACTCTGCCAATTTGCTAAGGTTTAGTGCTTTATTTCCTCGTCTATAGTGATACACTCGTAAAAAAATTATCAATGGCAACGCTTCTTCCACACTCTGTGAACAGTTCTAGTAGCTTAAGAACTACGAATTCCCCAAGTGCAGCTGGCGAATCTCTGTTCTCATCCTTCCCCAAATATGGAAATCCATTTATAATAAATTTGGTCTTGACGTCAGACGCTAGCCAGAATTTGATTCCAAACTTATCTGGTTTGTTTGGCATATACTGGGTAAATCTGCATCTCGCTTTGGTTGGAAAAAGCTGTTCATCGATAGTTACATGTGGCCCAGGCTTATAACAATTTTTGCTATTCTCGATGAATTCGTACCATACTTCTAACGCATAATTTCACAGAAACAATTACTACTTATGGTTCTTGAAAAAAAAAGCATGGCCCCATTTCTTTTGTCAAAGATATGATAAGTCTAAATTTTTTGCCTCATATGCGCCACGTGCAAATAGAATTGCCAACAATGTATTGAGTTTTTCAGGAGCTAAAATCCATTTATATCCTACACCCGAAATGCCTCTTCTTCTGTGCATTTTATTCTTTTGTCTTCTGCGAATATTCAAAATATTATCGTCTTCACTTACTTTACATGAAAACTCACTTCCGCTTGTACTGCCAGATGAATCAATATTTTTTCAGTGTTATTCACTTCACTTTCAGATGGTTCCTCCTCAGTGAATTCTGAACACACATCTATTTCATTTATTATTTTCAATGATTTTTGGTATTTTGAATTTCAAACTACAATTTTCACATAGAGTAGAGTGCTCTTTCTAATTATTTCATCACCAAATGAAGTAAATGATGAAAAACAGCAAAATAGAAGATGCAATAGCAAAAATAATTTTTTCAAACAATTACACTTTCAAATCTTTATGAATTTACAAAAATTCACCCAGGGGTCCAATGACCCTTTGTGGTAGGTTAGCCAAATTCAATTTTTTTCTCGTTTAAAAAGTAGTTAAGAGATGAAGTAACGTTGTGAAATAATTCAATTTTAATTTTCAAAAAAAGTAGTGAAAGCAAATAGTGGTTTAATAATGTCATTTTTACGAAATTCTAAGAAATTTTTTGAAAAGGGTCATTTGACCTCTGACGGTAGTAATAGTGTTAAAGACACTTAGAATGTTTTCACAATATTTTTGGTGATTTGAATAGAAATAGAAATAATTAATTCCCAGAAGGAGCATTCACAGAAACCAAAAATATTTAGCAAAATGAAAATAAAGTTTAAAAGTGGAAACGATGTCTTTCAGATCATCAAAATTATTTACATATGTATATTGTATTGAAACAGCTGTTACTGTTTGGCGAAACATAGTAATTAATATTTAATTATTTACATTTGTCATTCCCATTTAAGTAAATTTTATATTTTCAAATATAAATTTTTAATGCACAATTTCCACTGTGGCTGACCTGGTAAAACAAGCCAAGTTAAAAAGTGATAGTGATATAGGTACACTTTGTTTTCGATAAATAAAGTTTGGGTGTTTAATTTTCACTATTTCAATTCAGTACTCCGAAATTGGCCGACTAATGGTTCACCAATTTTTTTTAAATTGCAATGAACACAACACAAAATTTTGACAATCTATTAATAGATCTTTGTACTCGAACTACCTAGAACAGAAATCTATAGGCAACGACAAAAACTCCATAGGAATTTCCAGGCCAAATGTGTCTCTTTGGAGTTTTTGTCTTAAAATTTATGCTGATTTATAAACAAAATAGTCCATTTTGCTACAAGAGATGAAAACGCTGCTTTTTTATGAGTGAAAATTTGTTCACGAGACGCGTAAGCGTCCAATGAAGCAATTTCCGTAACGTGAAATGTTTTATCTCGCGTAGGAAATACAATTTTTTCTGTGATACTAAATAAACTGAAAGAAAAAATTCGGTCACTACAACCTCTTTTGTGCCAACCGAATGTTTTCTGCCAGAATAACCTCAAATTCGGTTGTCTTCTCTTCAAAAACCAAATTTGAAGAAACAAGTACCCCGACAAACAATTTCACTATTTGTAACCATAAAAAGTCCGAAATGTTGCCGGTGACTGTTATCGGGCCCAAGTGGTAACGCAACTGATTTGTTACCATATTTTGGTCAGACAATAGGCGGTAACGGTAACCGAACGGGGTTACATTTCAGTCTTCGTACCGTTACTATATCTGTTACTTTTTAGTTGATTTTAGTAATTTGACGGGCACAATTACGGTTATATTTCAGTTATTATGTGGTGTTTGTTTTAGCTACATTTCGGTTGTTTTTAGTCGTTTGACGAACATATTTACGTTTACTTTTCAGTAATGGACAGTCATGGTTTTGATTAATATAAAACTCTGGAAATCTTTTAGTTTTTAATATTTATTTTTATTACTTCGGTAACCTAAGTATTACATCCATGAGTTAAAAGTGAAATTCTTAACCCCTCTTTTTTGGCATTTCTCGACGTTTTAGGACATACTGATTCTAAAAAAGGAAAAACAAATGTATGTCTGTCTGCCGGCCGTCACAACCGACGAAATCTAGAAAACGCATGAAGAGATTTTAAAAATTTTGGTTTCTAAAATTAGGTATACTCAAAGGACGAGGTGTTCGATAACTATACCGGAAGTGTGTCAAAAAAATCGTCAAGTGTGTCAAAACAAGGAAATATGCATTTTTTGCTTAAAAAACGTTCATTTTAAGTGATTACGAGTAGGAACAAAGAATGCGGAGAAATTTTGATGGTCGGGATTGGTATGTGATACCAAAAACTAGATTATTGCATTATAATTTTGTCAAAAAAATGTTGTCAAGTGTGTCAAAAGAAAGATTTTTATTTATTTTTTACCCAATTTTTTGGAAAGAAATAAAATTAATTATTTGTATGACATGAAATTTTATTATTATTATTAAAGAGAATTATGGTATTATAAGCTTGTCAAAAAAATGTTGTCAAGTGTGTCAAAAGAAAGATTTTTATTTATGTTCTACCTAATTTTTTGGAAACACATTAAATTAATTATTTGTATGACATGAAATTTTATTATTATTATAGAGAAAGAATTATGGCATTATAAGTTTGTCAAAAAAATAATGTCAAGTATGTCAAAAAATGATTTCATTTATTTTTTTAGCCAATTTTTTGGAATAAAAAATGTAGCTGTTTTTATGACGTAAATGTAATTGATCATGAAATTGGACATAGAAATTTTTGAATTTGTTATAGTTTTTGAAATATTTTTGGAATTTTGAAAAAAGTTTATATTTTGTAATAATTTTTGCAATTTTTTTAGAATTTTGGAAAAAGTTTTAACTTTCGTTTTCGTTATAATTATTGCAATATTTTTAGAGTTTTGAGAAAAAATAGAACCAATGTTATAGCTCTGTTAATGTTTTATATAGAAACACAAAAACATCAACAAGCTAAACAACAAGAAAAAAATATTGACCTTCCAAGGCTTTCGATTGTAATGTAAAACCACTTAACCAATTCGCTTCCTTATTTTAAAACACAAAAACAGATCTAAAGAAGACAACAAAACGAACAAATTATGAAAGAAAAACAATGAAAAAATTTTTTACACCGTTACACAAAACAATAATTTTAGAATTTTGAAAAATTTCAAATTTTTGATTTTATTATAATTTTTGAAATTTTAAAAAAAGTTTCCATTTTTGCAATATTTTTTGCAATATTTTTAGAATTTTGGAACAAGTTTTAATTTTCGATTTTGTTATAATTTTTGCAATAATTTTAGAATTTTGGAAAAAAATAGAATTTGTATATATTTTTAGAATATTGAAAAAAGTTTCAATTTTTGATTTTGTAAGAATTTTTGGAATATATTTAGAATTTTGAAAAATTTTAAATTTTTGATTTTATTATAGTTTTTGGAATTTTGAAAAAGTTACAATTTTTGCCATATTTTTAGAATTTTGGAAAACGTTTTAATTTTGGATTTTGTAATAATTTTTGGAATATTTTGAGAATTTTGAAAGAAAAATAGAATTTATACATATTTTTAAAATTTTGAGAAAAGTTTCAATTTTTGAAGTTGTAAGAATTTTTGGAATATTTATTATTTTTAGAATTTTGAAAAATTTAAAATTTCCGATTTTATTATAATTTATTTATTATAACAAGAGGAAAAAAAACATTTTCACAAGGGATTAAACCTGCTTGAAAATAGACTTTTCATCTGCTATTATAGGAAAAATAAGTTTTCTGGCTCTACCATATTTTGTTGAAAAACGTGTCAAAATTAATCAATAGCTCTAATCAAAAGGACGCGCGCCGGTTCGATCGTCGAACTGGAATTGAGATAAGATTTTGTTACGAATTTTTCCCTTTTCAAAGTTTTTCATTCAATGCAATTGGATACATTCAGTTCCAAATTGACATACGAACACTTTGACGCCGTTATTTTCTTGGTTTTAAAATTTTTGTTGATTTAAATATGAAAAAATGATGTTGATTTAAGCATATTAAATATTTACCAGTGTAAATGTTTAATAGGTCAAACTGATAAAACTGATATTAAATATGAAATCTACCTAAAAGGTATAAAAAATTAAAGTTATTGTTATATGTATATCAACCACGGCAAAACACATCATAACCAGTATTTTCTTTTTCTTTCCAGATGCAATAACACGATCAACACCATTTTTCTTGTTATCTGGAATAGTTTTAATTATAAGTTATATTTTATTATTGCTTGCGATGTGTTCACAACAACATGGAATTTACTTTTTTACATCCGGAATATTATTTATAATTGCTGGTAAATTATTTGCTTTAAAAATAATTGTTTTTGCAAAAAAATGTTCCCATCAATTTTTTTATTCCAACCTCATTGATTCATTCTTATGCCCTTTTTGAATTTGTTCTATTATTTTAGGTCTTTTAATGTTAATTGGATTAATTATGTACATTTCCATCTTTAAAGCTGAAGTTGGTTTTAAATTAAGACCAAAGTCAACACTACAGCCACCATTATTTACATTTAAATATGGACAAAGCTTTTTAATGTATGTCGTTGGATTTATAATTACCGAATTTGTTGGAATTTTAAACGTATTTCTATATATACGGTTGCAGCATATTGTTTATGATAAGGTTGGTTGTATTTATAATATTATTTTAATAAGTTTAAAAGTTATTTGTTTAAACCAACAAATGGTTAATTGTTTTGTAATGCAGTTTACTATGGTTCGTTGGCCCTTTAAAATGCAAATAGGGCAATGAGTACTTCCTTATTGTCTTAAATAAAACTAAAATAAAAGAACAATTTTGTAAAAACAAATTTAGTGAGCGTAACAAGAAAATTATGGCTATCATCTTGATAAGCTCACGACAAGAAAAGTTTATTCATTGGCTTTAAGTCGTCAAATAACAAAACTATTACAAAATGTATATATACTTCAAACAATAGTCAAACAAAACCACGATCTGACATCATAAGTCAAATCTTTAAAATAAATCACGTACCACGTTACAGCAAATGATGTTTATGTTTTTTTGTTGTTATGTACTGCAAATTTGATTTATTTTCAACTAGAAACTTAATACGACATAGCTGCAACACAATCAAATTTATTAATGTTACCAATTTTACCAATTGAAGAAACCATTTATTCAATCAATCGGCAAAATGAAATGAAAAGAAATTAAAGATATGAAAAGAAAATGAAATTCTATCTCGAATTTATATTTATTATCGTTCGAAATTTGATTTTATCATTTTTTCAACTTTTCTTTTATTAAATAAAAAAAATGTTTATAATATTGTATTATCGTTTCTCACTTGTTTATCATCCGAAAGTTTTTCAACTCAATTATATTTCTTTACCACACTTTGGTTTGATAAGTCATTTTGCTTTAAGGGATGGATATCTATCAAATAAGATACATAACTTCAATAAACTGAAAACAATGTAATTATTTTTTTAAAGGGGATATGTCCAATTTTTATAACTTTTCAGGAGAGACAAAAAACGAAATATTGAATGAAACGATAAAGATATGATTTTGAAATTTTCGAATTAATTTTTAATAGCTTATATGTGTATTTAATAGCTTTAATAGCTTATTTGTCAACCTAATTAGAAATAAAAATGTCTTATAATTTTTAAATTTTTTTTTTTTAAATAAAAAATGTTGTGTTAATTCAGTGGTTCCCAAAGCGTGTTCCGCGGAACCCTGGGGTTCCACGAACAAAATTAGGGGTTCCGTGTGACAAATTTAAAAAAAAATAAAACTGGTGTTGAAAATATTCACATTTTCCTCGCAAAGTTTACAATCGACTACAAAATTAAATTTTAATTTTTTAAATAAGGCGACTGAAAACACAAGCATCGGTAGGGCTTCTCATTTCCCGCTAAATTTTGTCTCCCAGGATAATGAAATAAAAAGAAATCTCAGGATGACGGGATAAAATCACATATATCCCAGGATCCAGTGATTTCCCGGGATAAAATATAAGACAGAATAAATTAAATGCCAGTTTAATCTAAAATAGATATATTATAATTGTTGGAGTTCAATTTAAAAACACTTTTTGGATATCTTTATATTTATTGTAAAACGATCGATTTCGAAAATTAAGCTTTTCTACTCAAGGAAATCTAAAGCCTTTCCTAAGTAACAATCTTTCCCGACTAGCAATTTGTCCAAGTATCCCCTATTATGATCCGGGCCGGATCAGGGTGTAATAAGGTAAATCCTAATAGGGCATTTTCATCCGGCCCCTATCAGAAATCTCACTTGATTTCACTACTAGGGCGTGCCGTATTTGTCCTGATCCGGCCAGGATTTCGAAAACCTATCTCATCCCTAGTAGTAAATGCCTTACCAGGGCCGGATCAGAATCATATCTGATTTTAAAATTAAGGCATGCCCTATTTGTCCGAATCTGAGCCCTATTTCATTTTAATAAATTTCATTTGGTTAAAATTCACTAGAGTATTATCCATTTTAGATATACATAGTTTGCAAAATTTATCATATACTTTAGTTATCGCTTCTCTGTGTTGTGAATACATATATAGGTATAAGTATAAAGTTAGAATTTTTTTTTAAATATTTTTTTAATGTATGCAGTAGTAAATTTTCTAATGTATGTTAAAGAAAACTCCCTATTTTAAATTATCCGGTGCTGGTCCGTTTCTAGTAGGGCTGACTAATCCGGTTTGGATAGTTTGAAGCGTAACATTACTAATCAGGACCTGTTCAGTGTGCCTGATACGGTCTCTATCAGTAGTAGGGAAAGCCGTATCCGGTCCAGATCTGAGCCCTTACAAAATGCTAGTCGGGTTGTTTACAAATTATTTACCGTATATTTACTCTGCATTCGTAAAATTACAGTAATAATTGTACCGAAAAAGTGCAATAATTGTTTCGTATACATTTTGGGGAATAATTTTGGTTTATAATTTATGCTGAACGTTTACGGATATCGATTCGCGTAAGAATTATATTATGTATGATTACAAACACGAACGTATTGTTAGAGAAAGCAAAATGTATGCGATTTTTTACGACTACGGATAATTTACAAATAAGCTACAATCTCATACTTTAATACGGAGTTTTAGATGATTTTTTGTAAACAAGAAGTATAAATAAATCGTCGCAAAAACAACCAAAAGGTTGTAAAAAAGCCGCGCCATGTTTTTCTTTAGCTTGAAACTATCATTTTAACTATAAAAAATTAAATTCTTGTATCTTATTCTTTACAAAAACTTCTCAAATCATACAGCACTAGTTATAAAATTTCTTAATGGCATTTTGTTTTCTAAACATCTAGCTATATTATATAATTTAAGTAATACTCTAGAACTACATATCATAATTCTAAAATATATAATAAATATGCACATATATTAAAATTTATTTAAGCAGAGGAAATATAATTTATTTTTTTTTCTATAAAAAACCGCTCACTTTCACTTACATATTTCTTGAACAAAAACCTTGGTGCGACCTTTTCTTAATATGACAATAAAGCCAACCGCATAGTGACTATGGTTGACTCATAATAAACATTATATTGAAATAACCATAGATTAAATAGCAATCTTAAATGAATATCAATGAATGTTAAAATTCAGTACGAAAAGAAATTTATTGATAATGTTATTTCATAGTCATCGTTATATTGTTATAGTTGCCATTTGCTAGATATTCTTACAGCAAATCATGTCTTACATAAAATTAATCATACCGTAATAATATAAAGGGAATTTCAAATAGATTACTATACTTCAGGAAAATTGTAGAAAATATGATACTGACTTAATTAATATAATTAGGCTTTTCACAGTCGTCTGAAAATAGACCTTAGGAATGACATTATTAAATTAATTGAGAAAAGGTCGCGCCAAGGATTTTGTTCAAGAAATATGTAAGTGAAAGTGAGCGGTTTTTTATAGAAAAAAAAATAAATTATATTTTCTCTGCTTAAATAAATTTTAATATATGTGCATATTTATTATATATTTTAGAATTATGATATGTAGTTCTAGAGTATTACTTAAATTATATATTATATAATATAGCTAGATGTTTAGAAAACAAAATGCCATTAAGAAATTTTATAACTAGTGCTGTATGATTTGAGAAGTTTTTGTAAAGAATAAGATACAAGAATTTAATTTTTTATAGTTAAAATGATAGTTTCAAGCTAAAGAAAAACATGGCGCGGCTTTTTTGCAGCCTTTTGGTTGTTTTTGCGACGATTTGACTGTTTTTTGTAAAGTTATAATATAATATGGGAGAATCAAATTATTATTATCCATATAAAATGTTTTCTACAGAGAACTTTACTCTCGATTTTTTATCAATCTAGGACCTAGGTGCAATATTTTAAAAAATAAAAGTATCGTTTTTATGTAAACAGGTCTCAACTCATGACATGAACAACTCATGAAAAAGTAAAAGAAATATTCGAAAATAAGTCTAAAGCAATGCATTCGAAAATTAATAAAATTATTACATACAACGGAAACACACACATAAAAACTATAGTCTTTGACTAATAATTTTAAAAAATTAACATAACAATTTTATAAAAGATCTTGAGGATAGCATAAAAGCTCAAATCGATTGTTATTTACTCAAAATAAATAATAAACAAAACAACATTGTGCGAAAAAAGATGTGAAATTAAGTGTTTCGCAATTAAACAATTTTTGTAAAAATTCTTGATTATGTTCAGCCAAGTACCATTGGTGTCTTCCATAAACTTTATAGTCTATGATTGACTGAAAGTTTTAAAAAATTTCAGTTTTTACGGTTATATATCACCTCAATCTCGAAATCAACACATATTTGTCATTTTCGCCTTATCTTACCACATAAATATACGTAAATACATATATTTTCATTTTCAGTGAGAAAGTCGTTGTGAATAATGGATATTAAACAATCAAGTCCTCACCATAAGGGTTATGTTCTATTTTTTCAAAGTACGGAACCCTTAAAATAATAATAAAATTTTCTCAAATTCTTTTCTTTATATCTCATAAAGCTTAAAAACACAAAATTTTAAAGCCTACTAAATTATTTTTTAATCTCATCACTTTAAAATAACTACCAACGTTCTAAAATAAAATGAAATAAAAATTAAAATTTATTATCGATCTAACATTTGTTGGGTTCTCTCAGATAACAAATTTACATAATAGACCAAATACATGTTTTCACAACATCGTTTTCTTAACACATCAATAATAGGTCTCTTTACTGAAAGCATAGTCTAAATATATTCTTTTTTCTAATATCTTTATAATTGCCAACTTCCATTTAATATATTAATAAAACATTTGATGGGTTTTCTGGATACAAACATATATTTGTTATCGAAAACAACTATATGTTTGCAAACTAATCTGAGTTCGTGTTTAAGTTTTTTAACTGTTGTTAAATATTACCAATATTGAGGGATAATAAATTTCAATTCGCATAATTTTGTGTTTTTCAATTCTGTACATTTGGTTGGTTTTTGAAAATTCGCCAAAATGATACTAAATTACTACATTCATATCAATGCTACCAACGTGGTATAAAAATTTGTAAAAACATTTTAATTTTACTAAAAGTTTGGGAAAGCAAAATTTTGATTTTATAAACTTTCAGAAAAAAGCATGAATGCTGACTTTTTTTTTACTAATGAGAAACATAGAGTTAAATAAGATATACTTTTATTGATAACTTTGAATACAGTTGTAGAAAAAATGCAAATTATTCGAAATGAAAATTTTAACCTTTAAAACCTATCCGGTGCACAGTATATATACTAGTAGTGTCTTTCAAAACATGGCGCGCAAGACACTACCGCGTCTCTTGATATTGATATATACAAATACAATAATATATTCTACAATAATGCTACAATAATATATTCAATACAATAATATATTCAAATACAATAATACATAGACCAGTCAAAGCTGGCCATATAGACCAGTCTTAGCTTTTTTTGAGGAAAAAATTAGTAACAGGATGAAAACTATTGGATGAATAAGAAAATATTGCGCAAATGATGGGAAACAAAAATTAAAGGTGCTCCGAGTTACGGGGGTGAAATGGGGTGCGCTTTTAGGGGTAGAACATGCTTTTTCATGATTTTCAGCGAAACTAGACCTTCTATCGAAAAAAGTTTAAAGCAAAAGTTGTAGGTAATAAAAAGGTCTATTACTTTTATGTAATCCATTTTTTCACATAACCTTAAATTTGCCGTGAAAATAGAAAACACCTAGGAAAAAGGGGCTTTTCGTTTTTAATTTTTATCTCCGACAAAATTTTTTTTTCCACACAGTTTAGTGAAAACATACCTTATTATGTTCCTAATACGCTGTAATTTTTTGGAATCAAAATATTTATTTTTTCGTTTGATTTTGGTTTTAAACCAAAAATGTGACCTCATTTTCACACGAAAATTCACCTGTATAGCAAACAGTTTTTTCAAAAAGAAACATTAATCGTTATGTTTGTTGAAACGTCTACTTTTAGATGGTGTAAAAAAAATAAACATAAACGTAACATAAACACGGAAACATTAAGCAGAAAAAGCGAAACGCTGAAAAACTTGATTTTAAACTGAAAAATATGGAGAGGCTGAAATCTCACAGCTCTGAGATATCAACACTTTGGTCTGGGTTAAGGATTTTGATACTGTTTTTGGCAAAAATCTTTTATGAGGACATGGTTTTTAGTTTTGGGCAGCGATGTATATCAAACACAACTCTTTGTTAAAGTACAAATATTTTGTTATCTCTGTTTAGAAGTTTATTACAAAACTAACACGAAACATCAATACGATGTAGGAAAATTATAACACACACATGGCCAAACCGCGGCTCGCGAGCCGCATGCGGCTCTTTAAAAGAATAAATGCGGCTCTCGAAAAGAAATGAAAAAATTAAATAATATTTAATAATTCATAAAAATTGTAACAAAATTAGGAATAATACATATAATTTATAATGCTGTTTAATATAATATGAAAATATAACAAGTAAAATAAAATATTTAAAATAATAATATAATATGATTTAATGCAATCATTTTATTATATTTAGGTCCGTCCTGTCGAAGTTACTACTATTGGAGTTTTTTGCGACTTTATTTTAGTTTGATACTACTTTACTTCGCGAATCAAGTTTAAGTATAATCCGCTGTTATAAATAAATTTAACTAATTTTATTATTTAAGGTTATACGTTTAACATATTCTAGTGGACTAAAAATAAAATCACCTGTATTCGTTTCAAATTAATGCACAAAAATCTTTCTCAAAATCAAGTTTTTCCTTTTGGATTCGTTTGTTTTTCTATGATTATCTTTTTCTGCAATTTTTTTATAAACAATATTTTTGATATTTTATCTTTAGGCAATTTGCCGACGTTAAATTTAATGTATCCTTTAATATTCCAATTAAAAAATGAATAAGTTCATAATTAAATAGAATTAAAAACACGTGCAAATCCGACATATGCTACCTCAACCGCTTCTACATCTACGACAGTAAGATATTACCCTAAACCAAAAACGAAATTAAAAACTTAAGGAAATTGCAAGAAAAAAACGGTGATTTCATCTCTTGTAGCGAAATATAATATTTTGCGTGTTTTTTATGAATACTCGGTTTTTTAATTTAACTGCTAAATATGTCAGACCACAAAAAAGGAGATATGACGGATAAAATCGTAGCTTCAGGCAAGAATGGGTTGAAGCCAGGGATGGTTAAAAAGCCGGCTTTTTTCATTTTGACCTCTCCAGCTGGATAAAATCCGGTTTTATCCGGATAATATTAAAAAAGCCGGTTAATTTATTTTTGTATAAAAAAAGATTTTTTTTGTCAAATTCGAAAAGCACACAGCACCATTTATTCATATAGTTTTTTATCCTCTTAAATTAGATCTTTCTCTAGAGTCTAGATCAGGGTTCGCAACTGAATTTTATTGGCGTGCCGAAACAATTTTTTTTCTAATAATCGCTATTTTCGCCTGCCAATCCAATTATGAAAAAGTACATTTGGCTACAAGAGATGAAAACGTTGCTTTATCGTGAGTGACACTTTTATTCACGAGACGCGTTAGCGTCGAGGGAGACAATTTCACGGACGTAAAATGTGTAAATAAAAATTTTTTCTTGCAAAGTTTCTAGTTTTAGAAATTTGCCGTATTTTCCCAACTGTAGCACAACGCAAAGAAATTCCAGTCTGGAATCGCAGTTAATATCTGTCCTCTCATCAACTGCCAATGCAACGACTTCAACCACATGAAGATCAGATTTGAACTGTTTAGAAATATTTTCACGTATTTTTATAAAATATTTATAATCTCTTACGGTATTTGCACTTAACTGCATACTTTGGCTACAGGTGAGAATTTTATGTTTGCTTTTAAAATTTTTGAAAAGTGTTCCACCACAACTTAAAAGAGTTGATTTAATAAATCCGTAAATGCTTTGCCATGTTTGGCAATATCTCTTGCTACTTTAAAACTTGCGGCGGTAATATTATTCGAAGATTTAGTATATATTTAGTAATTTTATTTGATTGCGTTTCATGTTCATAAACCTTTTTTGAAATATTCTTTTCGAGAATGCCTCTTTTATTTAAGAAGAAATTTCGGTAATAATATTACTGTTGTATTTGATAGTTATTATGAACAAAATATGGTGTTAGAAATAAACCATCGTTCACAAAAGTTTTCCTCATAAGAATTATCTTTGCAGTCCATCAGAATGCAAAAAATTCTTATGTATTCTTATGAGATATTAAAATCTTTTAAAAATGATTTTCTGTAATTGCAAAAAAGGATGTGGTGCATTTTGTAGCTGTCGAAAAGTTGGACTTTTTTGCAACGCAACTTGTAGTAGATGCTCCAGCAACATCTGTCATAATAGTGCTCCGATTTTAGATGAAGAAAAGGAGGAGATTGACAGTCATTATAGTTCTCATGAGGATACCATGTTCTAAATATTAATGAAAAAACATTCAAATTTAATGTAGTTAAATTAAAAAAAAAAGTCAGGCAAGTGCGAATATAATTCGCTCGCTGAGGGTTCCGTGTATATAATATGAGAAAAAAACAGTTTTTGTAAGTATAGTTTCAAGTTGGGTTGAATCTTACCCAAAGCTGTTTATGGTGGCTAAAGAAAGCTTCAATAACGCCAGCTTCTAAATTATTTATATTGGAAAATACATTATCAATTGTGGTAGCCTCAACTGTTGTTGGTTCATGAATTTTTCTTTGTAAATTTTTTTGTAGAAAATAGTTTGAGAGCCAGTTTTGAGGATTTTTATTGAAACCAACGGAAAAAACGGAGAAAAAGTGTCGTCAAATTATTTCCAACGAGTGCATTGTTAACACAGTCGAGTGATTTGTCTACTGAACATTGGGGAGATCGGTATAGTATACCAACAGGAATTGTACTTCAGCTAGTTGAACATTCACAATGACTGCCAGCAGAGCTAAACTCAAAGTGATGGTGGCTACTATTTTTCTGCACTGGTGGTACTGTATCAGACTTAACGAAAAGAACAGATCCCCAACCTCGATTAACTTGACTGTAACAATTTTCTAGTTCAACAGTAGTTCAATAGTTCAAAAATTTCAAAAATGTTTGTAATTAGTGATCAACTTCACAGAGAACATTTGCAATGCAACCATATTAAATGATAATCTATCGAATAGCAAACAGGTATCTGGTATGTTATTGCATAATTTTTCAACCTAACGCCTTTCGCCTGAAGTTTAGTTCATCTGACTTGTTAAACTGTGTTGATCTAATCTGATCTTGTTTGTTCATTTCTTTACTTCGTTTCACTCAATATTCACTATAATATACATTTCCTACAACGTAGTAAAATTTATCCT
Organism: Diogma glabrata; assembly: GCA_963693315.1. Taxonomy (NCBI): domain Eukaryota; kingdom Metazoa; phylum Arthropoda; class Insecta; order Diptera; family Cylindrotomidae; genus Diogma; species Diogma glabrata. The sequence continues at coordinate 285,464,295 of OY856187.1, read as the reverse complement.
CTTCTACGATTATTTTACGTGAATAGTCCTTCACAAAACACAATTTTAGAATTTTAATCAAATGAATCAAAACCGAAAAAAACGAAAACTACAAAAAAATTGTTTTGGACTAGAAAAAAATTCACCTTTCACATGCCGAGTGGGGGGCATAGTCAAAAATTATTTTTTGTCAAAATTTCCACTCTCAACCCCCTCAAAATAACATTTGAAATGATGATCCAACCGCTATAGTTTTCATTCAATCTTTACAACATTGCCCATAACCATGAATATTTTCAAATATTTTTCTTTTGTAATGTTCGAAGTTAAGGGGGAGGACAGGAATTTTTTTTCACATTTTTTAATATAACTCAAAAACTGCGCTTTTGAAAATTACATAAAAAATTGTTTTGGACTAGAACAAAATCTACCTTTCATATGATACCCCACTCAACAAGGTCAAAAACTAGAAAAAAATTCACCTTTCACATGCCGAGTGGGGGGCATAGTCAAAAATTATTTTTTTTCAAAATTTCCACCCTCAACCCCATCAAAATAACATTAGAAATGATGAGCCAACCGCTATAGTTTTCATTCAATCTTTACAACATTTCCCATAACCATGAATTTTTCCAAATTTTTTCTGCGCTTTTTAAAATTACATAAAAAATTGTTTTGGACTAGAAAAAAATCAATCTTTCATATGACACCCCAATCGACTTGGTCAAAAATATTTTTTTTTCAAAATTTCCACCCTCAACCCCCTCAAGATAACATTTGAAATGATGAGCTGACCGCTATAGTTTTCGTTCAATCTTTACAACATTTTCCATAACCATGAATTTTTTCAAATTTTTTCTTTTGTAAAGTTCGAAGTTAAGAGGGGGGGACAGGAAATTTTTGTCACATTTTTTAACATAACTCAAAAACTTCGCTTTTGAAAATTGCAAAAAAAATTGATTTATACTTGAAAAAAAATCACCTTTCATATGACACCCCACTCAACAAGGTCATAAATAATTTTTCTTCAATATTTCCACTCTCAACCCCCTCAGAATCACATTTGAAATAATGAGCCGACTGCTATAGTTTTGATTCAATCTTTACAACATTGACCATAATTATGAATTTTTTCAAATTTTTTCTTTTGTAATGTTCGAAGTTAAGAGGGGGGGACAGGAAATTTTTGTCACATTTTTTAACATAACTCAAAAACTGCGCTTTTAAAAATTGCAAAAAAATTGGCTTGGACTAGAAAAAAAATCACCTTTCATATGACACCCCACTCACTGAGGTCAAAAATAATTTTTTTTCAAAATTTCCACTCTCAACCCCCTCAGAATTACATTTGAAATGATGACCCGACCGCTATAGTTTTGATTCAATCTTTACAACATTGACCATAACCATGAATTTTTTCAAATTTTTTTTTTTCTAATGTTCGAAGTTAAAGGGGGGGGGCAGGAAAGACAATACCCGTTTATGGCAATATCAAAAAAACTAAGCAGTCGAAAAATCATTGAAATTTTTTTTTGAAATATTTTGAACTTTCTCGATTTTTCTAGACCAAACTCGATTCCTTACAAAAAACTTTTGTTTTACTATCTCCTTATCTATGTTCATAAAATATAGATTAAAACAAATATTTGAATTTTTTTGTTATCAGTAGGCGTGGAAAAACACGTTTAAAAACTGTAGAAAATTTCAAGTTGATAGCACTTATAGTTTGTGAGTAAATTGATTATGTAGAAATTCGGACGGACACCGAAGTCTCACCAATAGGGTACCGTTTTTACTTTTTTAAAGTACGGAACCCTAAAAAGAAAAGAAATTTGTCGCCCGTAATAACTTTTTTTAATGTAATCATAACATTGGGTGGTTTTTAAGGGTTGAGATATGATCTTTATTTAGATCTATTAAGATTTAATTTGTAGCTTAATAAGTTTTGACAATAAGGGGTAGTTTTTGCACCTAAAAATAAAAGCACTAAGGGTAGATTTTGAAATGGAGGGTGTGTTGAGCTTAATTTCAAATTTTCAGGCAAATCGATTCAGGCATTTCAGGCAAATCGATACTGATTCAAAGAATTCAGAGGTTACCTACTATTTTTACCGTCTTTTACTGGACTAACAGTAATATTTAACTTATTACAAAATATCTGAAAAAATCTTTTCTTTATTATGATTCCTAAAACGCGAATTGAAAGACAATTTTGGACACAATTTCAGAATGTTTGCCGTGCCAGAAGAATGTTTGCCGTGCTAGACAAATTTTCAAACGTGCCAAGTCTGACACGCGTGCTACGTATTTGCGATCACTGGTCTAGATTATCTATCTTTTTAATTGCATAACAATTTAGTATATTTGAGATCAATTATAAAATGTATCTGTTTGTCATAATCACTTCCTGAGAAATCACAATAATAAAAAAAACATTTCTTTCATCTTTTTGATAAAAAAATTGTATGAATTAATTTTATCCGGCTAAAATCCAGGATAAAATGAATTAGCCACCCGGATAAAAACCAGTGGATAAAACCGGTTAGGAGAAATCGCTGCCATCCCTGGTTGAAGCATACGCATTCATCGATAAAGGGGGAAAACCTTTGTGTCTTATTTGCAATGAATCACTTGCTCATTATAAAACCAGTAATTTAAAACGGCATCACGAAAAAAACCATAGTAAATGCAAACATTTCCAAAGATAATTATCCGTTGAATACCAACATCCGAACAAATAAAATAAACTCTTTAAAATCTGCATTAAGTAATCAGCAAACATTATTATCATCTTTTAGCTCATAAGCTGATAATACTACCGAAGCTAGTTTTATGATCGATTGGAACATCGCCCGTGCTACACGACCTTACACTGAGGGAAAATTTATCAAAAAGAATATGGAACAGGTGGTTAAAATGCTGGATCCTTTAAATATCAAATTGCACAGATTATTTAGCAATGTTCCAGTATCACGTCATACCACTGAGCGACGTATTACGGAAATAAGTAAAGATATTAAACAGCGACTACAAGTAGATGTAAAAAATAGTGTAGCTTTCAGCTTAGCCCTTGACGAATCAATCGATATACAAGACACCCCCCCCCGTTAGCTGTATTTATCCGATACGTTTCCGAATCTTTAATCGTAAAGGAAGAACTATTGGATTTGGTAGCACTTAAAAATACTACTCGTGGTATTGATACTAAGAGTGCCCTTGATAATATATTGTCAGATACAAATATTCCACTGAATAATTTGGTAAGTGTAGCAACTGACGGAGCACCTGCAATGTTAGGAAAAAATGTAGGCCTTATTGGTCTATTAAAAAATGATCCAAGAATACCCGAATTTTGGCACTTCATTGCATTGTTCATCGTGAACATTTAGTTGCAAAATATTTTAAATACGAAAACGTAATGAAAACTATGCTACAAATTGTGAACTATATTCGGACGAATTCAAAAACCCATCGCCAATTCAAGAACTTTATCGAAGCACTGGACTTTGAAGATCATCCTCAAGATATAACATTTTACTGCCTTGTGCGATGGTTATCCACCTATAATGTTCTAAGCCGATTTGTTGATTTAATGGAACCTATCAGAAATTTCCTCAAAGAAAAAGAAAAACACAATCTGGAATTAAAGGATGATGAATTGATTAATGATTGTATGTTTTTGACTGATATAATGGAAAGGAAAAGATTTAGAAGGAAAAGATAAAGTTATTACTGATCTTATTCAAACGATTCTGAGTTTTATTAAAAAAATTCAACTTTTTCAACGAGATTTAACAACAAAAGTGTTCAACCACTTTCCTCTTCTGAAGAACAGACTCTCTAAAATTAATGATAACAAACTGAGTGAATACGACAGTAAATTAGCAGAATTATTAAAAGACTTTCACTTGTGATTTAATGATCTGAATAATTTAAATATTTCTCTTAATTTACTTGTAAATCCATTTTAAATTAACATTATTAACGAGGGCTTATCGATTCCTTGTTATATTTTGCATGACAGTGCCTTAGGAGAAATGGAATTACTAGAGCTACAGGGAGATCCCATTCTTAAAATGCATCACAAAGCCACACAATCTCCAAATGAGTTTTGGAAACTAGTGTCTCAATCAAAGTACCCCAATTTGAAAAAAGCCAGATTACTGTCCATATTCGGTACAACATATTGTTGTGAATCACTTTTTTCAACAATGAAGTTTATAAAATCAAACCACCGGATTTCAGAAAATTCACGGCCAAGTTACAAACAAACATGCCATCTACCAGCAGGCATGTCATGTAACAAACTTTAAATATGTATTTGTATATATTTATAACCATAAGTACATAATTGTTTTTTCAATAGAATAAATATTTCCAAACAACTGATACTTTTGAAAATTTTTTTTTTTTTGTGGCTCTCGAAACGAGAGATTATTGTACTGCGGCTCAACGTGTAGTGAAGCTTGGCCACCTCTGTTATAACAGATCATAAATTAACATAATTTAGTGAAAAGATTATGCAATCAGCAAACTACTCAAAAACCTCTCCATTTAGCGTTTCGAGAAAATATTTCAAAATCACAAATTCATATTTCTTTCAAAATTCCAACTATATTGTAAAAATTAAATAAAATCAAACTTTTCCAAAATTCTAAAAATATTGCAAAAATCATTACAAAATCAAAAATTGAAACTTTTTTCAAAATTCCAAAAATTATTATAAAATCAAAAATTTAAAATTTTTCAAAATTCTTAAAACATTCCAAAAATTCTTCCAAAATCAAAATTACAAACTTTTTTCAAAATTTCAAAAATATTTCAAAAACTATAACAAATTCAAAAATTTCCATGTCCAACTTCATTTTCAATTACATTTACGTCTTAAAAACAGCTACATTTTTTTTCCAAAAAATTGGCTAAAGAAATAAATGAAATCATTTTTTGACACACTTGACAACATTTTTTTGACAAACTTATAATGCCATAATTCTCTATAATAATAATAAAATTTCATGTCATACATATTATTAATTTTAGTTTTTTCCAAAAACTTGGGTAAAATATAAATAAAAATCTTTCTTTTGACCCACTTGACAACATTTTTTTGACAAACTTATAATACCATAATTCTCAATAATAATAATAAAATTTCATTTCATACAAATAATTAATTTTATTTTTTCTTAAAAAATTGGGTAAAAAAATAAATAAAAATCTTTCTTTTGAAACACTTGACAACATTTTTTTGACAAGCTTATAATGCAATAATCTAGTTTTTGATCTCACATACCAATCCCTACCATCAAGATTTCTCCAAATACAATGTTCCTTCCTACTCGTAATCACTTAAAATGAACGTTTTTTAAGCCAAAAATATGAAAATTTGCTGTTTTTGACACACATAATGATTTTTTCGACACACTTCCGGTACAGTTATCGAACACAGCGTCCTTTTGGACCTGTCCCTTGAGTATACCTATTTTTAAAAAAAAAATTTTTGAAATCCTTCCAGCGGTTATCCCTGCAGCGTAGGTAATGACGGCCGGCAGACAGACATACATTTTTTTTGCTTTTTTCGAATCAGTAGGTCCTAAAACGTCGAGAAATGCCAAAAAAGTGGGGTTAAGAATATCACTTTTGGCTTATGAATGTAATGCTTAGGTGTTTTAGACCGAAGTAAAACTTGATTTTATAGTATATTTTCCTACAAGAGATGAAAACGCTGATTTTTCGTGAGTGAAAATTTGTTCAGAAGACGCGTTAGCGTCGAGTGGGGCAATTTCACGAACGTAAAATGTTTTTATCTCGCGTAGGGAATGCAATTTTTTCTATGATAGTAAATATATAAACGATATTTATTAGAAATTATTAAATTAGAAATCGACAAAATAACATTAAAAATTCATATTCTATTTTTTCATGGTTGCTTTGTTTTAAAAACTTTGTAAAATTATATGAAGATGCCATATGAAATGAACTACAATTTGTTATTCTTTATACACTAGTGGGAAAGAACCCATTTTCACAGGGTATTAAGCGTGATGAAAATAGATGCTATCATAGAAAAAATAGTTATTTTTCAATGATTGTTTAAAAATATTATTAATAAACATCAATGTCAATATACGTGTTCTCATATCTGCAAAACTATGTGAACGGTTTTTTACCCATAACTCGTTTATGTTTTAAGCTATCTTGTTCTTCAAAAAACCATTTTGTAGGTTTTTCTAAGAACTATAAACTCATTTAAATTAAGTTTTTTCTCAGTCCTTATTTTTTGTTTGTGTTGAACGGGCTTGAACAGGTTGTAACATATGCATGCACGACTAACACAATTCATATACAATACATATGTTATACTTCAAATAACAAATTTGTCAAGTCATTTATCAAAACAAACAATCGAACAATATTGAACAAATTAAGTACATATATTCAACTCCAGTTCAAATTACAATATTCCCATAATGTTTTTTTAATTAAAACAATAATTTATTGAAATCTGATGACTATGATTTAAAGCGTTACGAAAATTGAATAATAATAATTGATTTTTTTTTTTTTTTTTATTAATATAAAAGAACAACTGAGCTACGCTCATCTAGTAATTTACATTTCATATTTATAGCACATTTTTTGGGGTGTAACCCATTGGTTAGTTCCATTTACATTATTTTATTAAGTATGCATTTGATTATAAAATCAAATCTAGTGACTTCGTTCTTTTAAGCCTTCTGTCAGCAACGGGCACATCCATTAGCTGACGTATTTCAATATTTTCATGTACGCGAATGCGCGTGGTGTGTTTAATTGCATATTTTTTTATTTCATCCCTTACGAACTCATCCCTTCATCCCTTACGAAGTTCCCTATGGATGTCTTCGTTTCTGATGTACCACTGGGCATTAGCAATGCAACAAAGCACTTTGTTTTGGAACAACTGGATGATTTTCGCGTTCGATTTCTTAGTACAGCCCCATAGCTGGATACCATACGTCCACACTGGTTTCAGTATTTGACGATACAGAAGCAGTTTGTTTTGAATAGATAGTACTGAGTTTCTACCAAGAAACCAATACATCTTTCTAAATTTCAAATTCAGTTCTTCTTTTTTCTTTTTAACATGTTCCTTCCATCTCAGTTTAGCATGCAGAGTCATACCTAGACATTTTGCTGTGTTTGCATAAGCAACTTGTGTTGAGTTTATTTTCAGAGGTATTTGGCTTACTTTTTGGTTAGTGAAGTTAACATGAGAGGATTTTGTTTCATTCAGCTTAATTCGCCATCTTTTCGTCCAGTTGTGGATTTTATTAGTAGCGTATTGCAGTTTGCTAGTTGCTTCTTCTACGGTTTTTCCGGTGGTCAAAATTGCGGTATCATCTGCAAAGGTTGCAATAGTTGTTTTGCTTAGGCCAGGCAAATCTCTTGTATATAGCAGGTATAGTACCGGTTCTAGGACGCTGCCCTGCAGAACTCCTGCATCAATCTTTTTCAATGTTGAATAACTATCATCATATTTGACTATAAAGTGGCGGTCATCCAGATAAGAGTTTAAAATTTCATAAAACTGTTTGGGCAGATCTCTATGCAATTTATACTTTAAGCCATGATGCCAAACTTTATCAAAAGCTTTTGCGTCATCAAGAAAAACTGCGGAGCATACCCTTTCGGCTTGAATCGTTTCTTCAATAATGTTCGTGATCCTGTGCACTTGTTCGATGGTAGAGTGGTTTTCTCTGAAACCAAACTGATGCGAAGGTATGAGGTTTCTATTTTCTATTATTGGCTTAAGTCTTTTAAGAAAAAGTTTTTCAAAAAGCTTCGATATCGTTGGGAGTAATGATATCGGTCCATACGAGTTTTTGTCATTTGGTGATTTATTCGGTTTTAGGATCATAATCACTTCTGCTACTTTCTATTGCATCGGTACATACCTTAATCGGAATGCTGCATTAATGATTTGAAGTATTTTGCGCATACCTTTATCAGGTAGCATTTAACAACTTCACTGGTGATTAAATCGTAGCCTGGGGCCTTTTTTGGAACCAAACTCGTACGTATTTCTTCTTTAAGTTCATGTAATGTTACATATGAAGTTTCTTGTGAATCAGTTTTGTTCGCTTTCGTTACGTTTTCGTCTTCTGTTAGTCGACCAAATGGCTTGAAGGTGTTCTCTAGTAATTCTGCAAATAGATCAGCTTTTTCTTGAGCACTTCTGGCCCATGTTTCATCATCTTTTTTAATCGGAGGGATCTACACTATTGGTCTTTTGAGTCCCTTTGTTGCTTTCCAGAGTGAGTACTCATTGCTTTTATCACCAGAAAGACTTGAGAGATAGCTGTTAATAGATTCATTTTTTGCTTTTTTAATAGCTGTCTTTACTTGTATGCACAGATTATTTAAAATAGTTTTGTGTTCTGGAGATCGAGTTGTCTGAGAGATTTTACGTATATGTGTTATTATGGTTTTCCATATTATTCACTGTCTACACTGTACTTGTAAATAAAAAAAATTAAAAATACACAGTAAAAAGTATATTTTAAATATTGCAGATTTTACGTGCCTTGCGCTTTGATTTTATCAATTCTCTTAATTACATGGAAAAGTTTGCGGTAAGAATATGATTAGGATGCGGTGCTGGAGTACTTGTCGTTGCTGCAAATGTACAGCTTCAATCAGCCTTTCTAGCTCTGTTTCTAGCTCTTCTTGGTTTCTAATTGGTACTTGTAGATCTATTTTCTCTTCTATACACTCACGAAAACATTCCAATTCTAATGCTTATAGGTATTTTTTAATATAAAAATTACCAGAAGACAGTATAAATAACATTCCAATTAGTTTTTACCTGTTAATCTAGGTGCATATGTCCGCTTGATTATGTTTTCACTAACTGTCATTATAACAGGAGAGTGATCTGATGACAACCCTTCTATATTTTGGATATCTATGTAGTTTTTTGACATATTCCTTATAATAAAGAAGTCTATTAAATCAGGTACCTTACCAAGGTCGGTTAACCAATAGGTCAGAAAACCACCGGAATGAAAATCACACTTTTTTATCTGTCCTGCTTCGTACAGTTCTTTGCCTTTTGTTGTGGTGATTCTTGATCCCCAATATGTGTTTCTTGAATTAAAATCTCCACCAATGATAAATTTACTGCCTAGTTCATTGAAGAGTTTGAAGTAATCATTTTTTTTCAAATTATGTTTTGGTGGACAGTATATACCGGCTGCAACAAGGTTTTTATTTTTAGTAATAAGTGTTATCGATGTGACCTGCATTACTTCTTCTTCGACTTTAATACCTTCATGGTGCTTTATCCCGATCAGAAATTTGTCAGGGCTCAATTAGGGTCCTGATCAGGTTTGTCCTAGTCCGGATAAAGCATTGGTAGGGCAGCCTGATTGGGGCCTGATCATGAGTGTAACGCTTTGCCCCATGAGGTCCTGATTGGGATTACCGGATCAGACCCTGATTGGGATAATCGGATCAGGCCCTGATTGGGATATCCGGACCAGACCCTGATATATATTTATATATTATATACATAAATTAATCAAATTAAAATAAAAAAATTACAACGGAAAAAATTAAAACATGCATACCACCTCAATCATTATTATTATAGTCTTTCAGCTGAGAAGCGATAACTAAAACATACATGAAACGATTTTAACTATATATTTCTAAAATGGATAATACTCTAGTGAATTTTAAACAATTGAAATTTCAGCTAGGGGTCAAATACGAAAAACCTGATCAGGATATATTCAAATAAGGTTAACCCTAATAGGGTATTCTAAATCAGGCCCGGATCAGGCCCACATCAGATTGCCCTAATAGGGTTTGCCCTTGTAGGACGGACCAGGCCCTGATCACGCCCTGACTGTATTCAGGGTTTCCCTAACTAATTTCTGCTCGGGATGTTATCCCTGACTAGCATTGCTGACCTCCCCTCGCTTTTTCTGCTAGATGAATTGCATGATAAAGTTTATACCCAGGTATTTTTATATATGATGATTTAACAAAGTGAGTCTCTGATACTAGAAAAATATCTATTTTTTCTAGCTTCAAGAACATTTCAACTTCTGTGGTGTGGTTGCTTAACCCGTTTGCATTCCAGGTTGCTATTCTGAGTGTTTTATTCATATTTAATTTTTCTTGACGATTGGTTTTAAACTTTCTATCTGCTTAATTTTTCGGAATATCGATTCGTTTAAGTTGCTTTGTTCATCTAACCGCCTTAGGATTACTTCCATGCAGCTCTTCATGCTTTCTAATACTTCCGAGTCTTTGATTGACTCTGAGCCTTTTAGTACTTGTGCGTATGCTTTTTCATTTTTCGTGCTGTTAGATTGCTCACACAGTTTCTCTTGGTATCGTTCATTGGATCTACCAGCGTTATTTCGCTTGCGTGTTTTATCTCTTATTTTTTGTAGTTGGATAGCAACTTCGCATCCACGATAGTTTGCTGGATGTTGCCCCTTGCAATTTATGCACTTGGCTATGGTGTCTCTGTTAACTGGGCATACTTGCGTTAAGTGTTTACCGGCAAATTTGACACATACTGGTTCACGTGCCCAGTAGTTTTGTGTATGGTTAAAACCGTGACACTTCTTGCATTGTGGTATTCTCATCGAGTTTTTCTTCAAAGGTTCAATTTTCACTCTCATATTGAGTATCCCTTTTATTTTATAAATTTCTTTTATATTTCGTTTTGTTCGAATGTTAACATAAAAAGAGGAAGTCCTCTTTTATGTATAGTTTTGGATCCGTTTTCGTTGGTTTTTCTTTCTTTTTTGATGATGTTAACAGCATCTAAGATTTTAAGACCTTTACGTGTCAGATCTTCAATTATGATTTTTCGTCTCCGCTTATCATATATATTGGCACTAACATTTTTCCGAAATTCCAAGATGAAGCACATTGCAATAGGTAGATTTTTATATGAAATCTACCTCAAAGTAAGACTGTTACTAGCTCCCTAGTAGCAGTAAAGTTAAACTTTACAGCCGTTTGCCAAAAATAGCTATTTATGTATTAAGGGCGTAAAGTATAACATTTTTGTTGATAGCTAAATTGTTGCTCGGGGCGTTAGGCGCGGGCAACAAACACTTGAAAGTAAAAAATATACCTACTTTATGTCCGAATTACATACAAATTTTTTGGTACAAGCAAGATACTATATTATTACATAGAAAAATGCATTTATTTTATATAAATTAATTTAGAAAAATATTTATCATCATCAAGGAATACTCCAAAACTAAGACCGAGGGTGCTACCGTTGACTGAATAGAGTTTATTGATCTCCAAGCACTCCTGAAGTATCATCTTGTTTAGTTTCACTGCTATTGTCAGTGGTATCTGATATTTCACGTTAAGTCATATGTTAAAAGCAGGTACTGGTGAACGCGGGATTGTCACACCCGTAAAAGTTAAAAAAAAAAATTAAATAACATATAAATAAAAACAGATTCCTCCATGCAAGAAAAACTATATCAAAACTACATCTGTATTTTATGGTTAAATTAAAATTGCATGTAAACAAAGAATAATAAATTCTTGATTTAACTTAAATCTTGTAGTGAAGAACTTCTTTGCGGCATAGCAGGTCGCGCACCTAGATGAGATTTATTTAGCCCCAAGCTAGCTTAAGCCTATGGGATCGAGAAATGATTCCTGCTGCTCCATTACAAATAACACTGTTGTACGCGTATTTCGAGACCAAATGAACGGATAGAAAAAAATAAAACAAGTGAAATGAGTAGACTCTGGCGACCCTTATGCGAAAGAACCATGATCACCACGTCCAACCCCCTCCATTATTCACAGCACATATGCACACGTTCTCACACCTCATACACTAACATGCACACATATATACCCAGACACACTCACAATGTCCGATTAGTATTATAAGCTAGTAATATTACTATTGCTTATATTATCATTAGTTTGGTTATTATTATTATTATCATTAGTTTCATTTAAATGTAAGTGATTGTTTCCAATTAAAATTGTATTCAATTTTACAAAATTATTGGAAAATGTAGATATTTCGTTAAAAACTAGACTAGTAAAATTATGAATATTATTACGGTTGTTATTGATAGAAAGTGGTGCAGGGTTATTTATATTAGATGAAAATATGTTAGAAGTAGTAGAACATGAAATAATAGTATTTTTGAAAAGATTTGCCTGATCATTTGTTATAATAGTATCACTTAGACTTATAAGTGTATCATTAATTTGTGTATTTATTGTTTCAGTTGCAAGTTTCAGTTACTTTGAACTGTTTAGGTTTAATTATACTAATAAATTATTGACATATCCCTTTTTTTGAAGCTGTATATGGTTCTGGTAAACCTCCATAATCAGTACAAGTGCCATCAGGAGCCTTGTAACGGAAATACTTAATCCTGTTAGTAACTCAGAACACATAGTAAATCTCACTATTAGCTATCATTCCCCTTTCTTTTCTTTTACAGTTTCCATCAATAGTTTATTGTTAATAAATGATTAAATCCCATAATATAATGCACTAATGAAAATTTTACATAAAAAAGAAAGAAAACATATACTGGTAAAGTGTCAACTCCTACCATGCCAATTTATAACCTGTAAATTTATTTTCGGAAAGAAACCATAATCAAGGCTCTAATTATAGATTCATTCACCCACACATCCACATCCCGTGCATACACACACATGTACACGCACTCACGCACCCATTCATACATACATTCACACACTCACATATATATATATATATATATATATATATATATATATATATATATATATATATATATATATATATATATATATATATATATATATATATATATATATATATATATATATATATATATATATATATATATATATATATATATATATATATATATATATATATATATATATATATATATATATATATATATATATATATATATATATATATATATATATATATATATATATATATATATATATATATATATATATATATATATATATATATATATATATATATATATATATATTAAAAATGACTCACCCCATGGTTTGTCCAGATCCCACTCTCGGAGTTCAATTCAGTCGCTCATCTTTCACCAGCTCATAAATCGGTAAGTTCCGCACTCAGAATCTTACATTCTTCATTCAGCACACGGGAGGTAGCATGCGGTACACACGGTAGCACATCTTAGCACACGGGAGGTAGCATTCGGTAAGATATCTGAAGTGAATTATAATTTATCTCCTCGACTTGTTCACTGGGTCACTCCACCCTGATGCATGAGTTAACACAGATTACCTCAACCAGCAATTTCTATCTTTGATTTCTATTAGGTAACAGTTCATGTCAGAAAAATTCTTTCGTTTTTAATTTGAATTATTTTTTTTCACGTATATTTATAATTTATATCAACACAGAGTTGTAAATGAATTTTGTTGTTAAGATTACCACTATCAACTATCACAGTTCATAAGAAAACACAAAAACTAAATTGGTAACTTGTATTAACAAGAGTTTCAATAGTTTTTTTTTGTTATCATTACAACTAACCATTATCACAGTTCAGAAGAAAACACAAACACTACTAAATTTGTAATTTATGATTACACCGATGTACACTATTTATAGGTTACAATTATAACTGACATTTATCACAGTTCATAAAACTATTATCACAGATTTTTTCCCCATATATAATCAGTACTAAAAGAAACTATCATTAATATTTACCAAAAGAGTACAGTTTAATCCAAATTCTAGTTTCCTTGGTGGTTTTTTCTGGATTATATTTCAAAATGATTTCTTTACGCAAAAACATGTTATGTATCTCCGTCAAAATCAAAAACAGCTGTCAACTTTTTAGATATTGAATCGAGTAATCGTCTTTAGACAAAAAGTCGAATTATGATTGATTCATATGAAATGTTGTTTTGATTTTCTTAACACGGCACAAAACATGTTAAACTTTTTGGTTTGTTTTTAGATTTTACATTTGTAATGCCCAATTGTAATAATAAAAAAGAAACCATACGGCTAATGAGTGCCGGCTAATGAGTTAATCGGAAATGGGTAATAAATTCTTTTGTTGTTTTTAAATTAACTAGCACGGCACAAACAGATAGAATTTTTTTGTTTTTTACTAAATTGAAACTAATAAATTTGCACTAAATAAAAAAAATGTTGACTAATTGCACTAGTTATTTTAATTTAATTAAAAATTTGCTACTTAGACCGAACTTAAAATTAAAATAGCAAAAGCGTGAATTCAATAAAGAAATCCGATCTTTTTTGATATTCACGAGAGATTTTTTCCAAGCAATAAGAGACCGAAGCTATCTATCGCGTTCTATTTATAGTCTAAAAAATGGTAGCATTAACTGGTAGCATATTTTGCTGACTGAAAACCCATTAATGAATCTGTACAACTAAATTATGTTAAAAAAAACATTGATTACAAAACGATGTTAGGAAATCTATATGGAAACAACACAATTACGAACTAATGATATTGTACAACTGTTTTATGCTGATTTTATAGCGATTAACGATTACAAATTGAATACAGAAAATTACATTGGGAAATAGCACACAACTGGGTTATAACAATTTTTCAACGGAAACCATTGCAGCTGACGACCACGGACCGAGTATCAGAGACTATGTTTAAAGGAAAACGAAAACAATTATGAAAGTCTCCGCCAATGCAAGATTAATGCGTGTGAGAAAGTACTGCATCTCTAAATCAGGGAACTACACAACTGCCTCGTTGATCACCAGACTACTTCGTTACAATCTATATTACTGTTTATACGAAAGACAATGGGTGGAGTGAATAAAAATTAAGCAAATGCTTTTACTAGCAGTTTAGAACAAAATATGTGAATATAATTTTAAGTATTTGGTTTTGCTTGAGTACTAAAATTTATTTCAGCATTTGCTACTTGATTCAAATTTCCCTAGAAGGTTCTTAAATTTTTGTGAATAAAACCTAGAATGTACTTAATTTTTCAAGAACATTCTGAACATTTTTTAAGTATGATCTGAAGCATCTTAAATTCTACATAACCTAAGAAAGTAAAGAAATGGCAGAATTTATCAGAATACGTAAAAGAAAATTATATTGTGAAAGACATGAAAATAGTGTTAACGACTACAAAAAGTTGCTCCGATTTACCGAGACGAATGTTGAAAAATTATCCAAGCTGTTTTTGAACACAAGCGTTGAAACCAGAGGTGGAGCATTAATATCAAAACAAAGAATGAAAATATTTTTGAGGTACATGGCAGATCCTGGATTTCAAATTGGTGTAGAAGAGGAAAGTGGGGTACACCGGACAAAATAATGATGAAGATCGAGAAGTTTATTAAGTTCCCAAAAACAACAGAGGACATAAGGGTCGCAAAATCCGAATGGAATGCTAAATTCAATTTTCCGGATGTTATTGGAGCTATAAACTGTACATATGTCGCGATTCCCAAGCCAAAATATCATGGCGATGAATACGTCAATAGAAAGGGTTTCACGAGTCTAAATGTACAAGTTATCTCCGATGCACAAGAAATCTTCACAAGTATTGACGCTAAATGGCCGGGTTCATAACACGATAGCCGGGTTCTAAAAACCTCGCCATTGAAAGTTTGTCTTGCAACAGGTGAACCATCGTACATTATTCTTGGTGACTCTGGGTATGGAATACGGCCTTCGTTAATGACCCCATTTAAAAACCCAAAACCTAATACAGAAAAGTGTTACAATACGGAACATGCAAAAAATCGGGTTATAATAGAGAGATGTTTTGGGCAAGTGAAATGAAGATTCCCCACTCTTAAATACGGTGTTCAAACGTCATTAGACAAAGTACCAAAACCAATAATGATTTGCTTTGTACTACATAATATAGCAAAAGATTTGCAACAACAAAAACAAACAAAAACTTCAAAATTCAACGTTAGTTGTCACATAAAAGCAAATGCTACTAGATTATTCTAGGTAATTAGAATATACTTTAAAGGGAAATTGTTAAATTTTATAGCAAAAGGTCGAAGTAAAAGCATTTGATTATTCACAATATTTTAAGAATATGCTTTTAGACCAAGATCATACCTCTAGCAAATGCTTTTGCTTATTCTTTATTCTGCTAGCATTTGCTTAGTTTTTATTCACTCTACCCAATGTTTATGTACACTGAACTGATTTTCAATTCGCTAGAGTTGAATTTAAAAACGTACTCCTGAAGTAACGGATCTTGCTATTCGCCAGAGGATAATCTCAAAACCCTACCCAACAATTTAAAAAAAAACTTGTAAAAATATGGAGGGTCTGAAATCTCAAGCTCTGAGATATCAAGATTTCGGTCTAGGTAAGGATTTTGATATAGTTTTCGGCAAAAAACTTTTATGAGGACATTGTTTTTAGTTTTCGTCAGCGATGTATATTTAGCGTTTTGAGAAAATATTACAAAATCACAAATTCATATTTCTTTTAAAATTCCAAAAATATTGTAAAAATTAAATGAAATCAAAAATTTAAACTTTTTCCAAAATTCTAAAAATATTGCAAAAATTATAACAATATCAAAAATTGAAACTTTTTTCGAAATTCCAAAAATTATAATAAAACCCTAAAATTTTTAATTTTTCAAAATTCTAAAAATATTCCAAAAATTCTTACAAAATCAAAAATTGAAACTTTTTTCAAAATATATTTATATACATATATAAAAATTCAAAAATTCTATTTTTTCCAAAATTCTAAAAATACTGAAAAACTTATAACAAAATCAAATATCAAAACTTTTTCCAGAATTCTAAAAATTTTGCAAAAATTATTACAAAATCAAAAATACAAACTTTTTTCAAAATTTAAAAAATATTGCAAAAACTATAACAAATTCAAAAATTTCCACGTTCAATTACATTTACGTAATATTCCAAAAATTAGAATAAAATCAAATATTTAAATTTTTTAAAAAATTCTAATAATATTCCAAAAGTTCTTAAAAATTCATAAATTCAAATTTTTTCCAAAATTCTAAAAATATTGCAAGAATTATAATAATATCAAAAATTGATTTTTTTTTCAGAATTCCAAAAATTATAATAAAATCAAAAATTTTTAATTTTTCAAAATTCAAAATATATTCCGAAAATTCTTACAAAATAAAAATTGAAACTTTTTTCAAAATTCTAAGAATACATATAAATTCTATATTTTTTCAAAATTCTAAAAATATTGCAAAAATCATAACGAAATCAAAAATTAAAATTTTTTCCAAAATTCTAAAAATATTGCATAAATTGAAGTTTTTTCAAAAATTATAATAAAATCAAAAATTTAAAGTTTTTCAAAATTCTAAAAATATTCCAAAAATTCTTACAAATTCAAAAATTGAAACTTCTTTTAAAATTCTAGAATTATATTTAAAAAGAATTCTATTTTTTTCAAAATTCTAAAAATATTTCAAAAATTTAATCAAAAACAAAAATTAAAAGTTTTTCCAGAATTCTAAAAATATTGCAAAAATTATTACAAAATCAAAAATACAAACTTTTTTTCAAAATTCCAAAAATAATTCATAAACTATATCAAATTCAAAAAAATTCTATTTCCAATTTCTTTTCAATTACATTTACGTCATAAAAACAGCAAAAAATTTTTTTGCAAAAAAATGGCTAAAATGTTAAATGAGATCATTTTTTGACACACACATTATTGTTTTGACAAACTTATAATGCCATAATTCTCTATAATAATAATAAAATTTCATGCCATGTTTTTCCAAAAAATTAGGTAAAAAATAAATAAAAATCTTTCTTTTGACACACTTGACAACATTTTTTTGACAAAATTATAATGCCATAATTCTCAATAATAATAATAAAAGTTCATGTCATATAAATAATAAATTTTATTTTTTTCCAAAAATTTGTTTTTTTTTCTCCAAAAAATAAATAAAAATCTTTCTTTTGACACACTTGACAACATTTTTTTGACAAACTTATAATGCCATAATTCTCAATAATAATAATAAAATTTCATGTCATACAATTAATTAAAAAGAATTTATTTCACTTTTTTCCAGAAAATTGGGTAAAAAAATAAATAAAAATCTTTCTTTTGACACACTTGACAACTTTTTTTTGACAAACTTATAATGCCATAATTCTCAATAATAATAATAAAATTTCATTTCAAACAAACAATTTTATTTTTTTCCAAAAAATTGGGTAAAAAAATTAATAAAAATCTTTCTTTTGACACACTTGATAACATTTTTTTGACAAACTTATAATGCAATAATCTAGTTTTTGGTCTCACATACCAATCCCGACCATCAAGATTTCTCCACATTCTTTGTTTCTACTCGTAATCACTTAAAATTAACTTTTTTTAAGCAAAAAATATGCCAATTGTTGTTTTGACACACTTGAGATTTTTGCCACACTTCAGGTACAGTTATCGAACACATCGTTCTTTCGGCTCGTACCATTAAGAATACCTATTTTGAGAAACAAAAGTTTTTGAAATCACTCCAGCGGTTTTCTAGATTTTGTCGGTTGTGACGGCTGGCCGGCAGACAGACATACATTTTTTTTTGCTTGTTTAGAATCAGTAGGTCTTAAACGTCGAGAAATGCCAAAAAAGTGGGGGTAAGAATTTCACTTTTAAATTTCATGCCATACAAATAATTAATTTTTTGTTTTTCCAAAAAATTAGGTAAAAAATAAATTCTTTATTCTTTATTCTTTATCAATAATAATCCACAGGATTTTTCATCCCTAATGACTATACAATAACAATTTAGCATAGTAATACATAATTACATAGTTTAGGTTTAAAACAGATAAGCCTAACCTTAAACATAGAAATATAAAACAAAAAACACAATTTAAAATGTCTCACAAAGAACTTAATACTATGAACCATAAAACTTCAATTAAAATATAAACTAAGCATTGACTAGAGTAAGTGTCCGATTTCTAAAATCATCTTTCATTTTCTTTTTAAATCTTTCTTTAGACATACCGAAATCATAAAGATCATAAAAACTATTAAAGTTCGCAATCATAAAATTTATAGACTCATTCGCCGCATAGTTCGAGCGACGAAACTCAGGAACAAGCAAATATCTATTTCTTAAAACCCTTCCTGGTATATAAATGTTTAGATGTTGAAGTATAAATGGGCTATCAATTCTTGAATCTAAAACATCAGCAGCAAACACTGCACCAGCAAAACATTGTCTAGAAGACAATGTTTCCAAATTTAATACGAAACATCTTGTATAATAACTAGGAATATTTACTACATTTTCCAGATATGTCAGATTTCTATCTATATAAAACAGATTAAATTTAAAATAAATTTGCCTTGTAAACCGTTTTTGAACTTTTTCAATGCGTTCAATATGTACCATATAATAAGGAGCCCAAACAACTATTGCATACTCTAAGTTAGAACGGACTAGCGATGAATATAAAGTCTTAAGGGTATTTTTGTTTCTAAAATCTTTGGATATTCGATTAATAAAACCGAGCAATGATGATGATTTAGCTATGATTTGGTCAACATGCTTTATGAAACTTAATTTAGTATCAAATAATACACCTAAATCTTTTATTTGGACCACGCGGTTGAGATTATTCTTATTCACTTTATATTCAAAGGTAATTATAAATTTTTTCCTAGAAAAGGACATAATATTGCACTTATTAATATTTAGTTGCAAATGATTTAAAAGACACCAATCATATAATGCATCAAGGTCTGACTGAAGCTTCAATGCATCACCTACATCCGATATTCGACGAAACAATTTTAGATCATCTGCAAACAAAAGCCCCTTGGAAAATGTTAATACTTCCAACACATCATTCACAAAGAATGTGAATAATAGTGGACCAAGGTGAGATCCTTGCGGCACACCCGAGGAAGCAATAATTACATCAGATTTGATACCATTTAAATTGACATACTGCGTACGTCCAACCAGATAAGATTCAACCCAAGCAATAAATCTTTTCGAAAAGCCAAACAAGTGGAGTTTCAGCACTATAATCTGATGTTGGACTGAATCGAACGCTTTTTTGAAATCAGCATAACCAACATCAAGTTGACTAGAGGATTCAAATGGTATCAATTACTTCTCGTTGAAACTCAACTAGACTAGTTGTTGTAGAACGACCTTTAAAAAATCCATGCTGACTGCTTGAAATCAAATTTTTGGTGTTAAAAAAAATGTACTTTGTAAGAATTGCCTCGAAAAGTTATGGAATTGCAGACAAGATAGATATACTTCGGTAATTGGATACATCAGACCGATCACCCGACTTAAAAATAGGAGTGATGGAAGAGATTTTCCACTTCCGTGGAAAAACTGCAGTGTTCAAAGATTTCTGAAATAATAATTTTAATGGAAGACTCAGTTGATTTTTAAATAATTGCAATACCGAGATAGATATTCCGTCAGGACCACATCTGTTTTTAAGTAAACTCAACTCTTTTAAGATTTCTGCCTCAGTTACAATTGGTACATCAAAATGAACGAGAGGATTACCTATAACTTGATTGGAGTTGCACTTAAAATTTGAACAATCTTCCAGTTTATACACACTTTGAAAAAATTCTTTAAAATATTCCACGATAACACGCGCATTAGAGCTCTCCTTATGTTTGTAATGAAGAGCTTTCTCATTGGCGAACCAATGAGAATGGCATTGCAGGAAGCGTACCTAGCGAGATTTATTTTCTTGCCCCAAGCTAGCTTCAATTCATGGGAACGATTAAGAAACCCTGGTACTTCAGCACAAATACAGAAATGTACGCTATTTACGAAAAGTCACAGAAATGAATAAAAATACAAGTGGAAAAGGGAGACTCTGGCGACCCCGTTTGCGAAAGACCTACGATCAGCGCGTCCAACCCCCACAATCACTCTCAGACGCCCACACACTCACACTTCACACATACTAACATTCACCCACACATTCAGACGGCGAAGCAAGACACTTAAGCTCCAAGACCCGCAGCACGCATCGCAAGTGATAGTAATCAAGATTGAGTTGTATTGCTGTCACATGAGCACCATGGTACAGCCCATAAACCACTGCCATTGCTGGTAAACCGTAGATCGAATCTTAGAGCACTGGTGAACGTCACACGCTATATTGAAAGTCGTTATTGAATACTTCCCCTTTTCTTTATTAATAACATTTAAACATGAATTTTTAAAACCATAGGTAATTCCCAAAACAAAAATAATTACAATCAAAAAAAAATTATAATTTTATTGGTAAGTTAGATCCTCATGTCCAAACCAGTTTATTTCCATACCTGCAGTTTACAGTTGGTTAGTTTATTATATAT
Organism: Diogma glabrata; assembly: GCA_963693315.1. Taxonomy (NCBI): domain Eukaryota; kingdom Metazoa; phylum Arthropoda; class Insecta; order Diptera; family Cylindrotomidae; genus Diogma; species Diogma glabrata. The sequence continues at coordinate 285,442,921 of OY856187.1, read as the reverse complement.
TCCTTGAACCTAAAACATAACAAGAATTTGGTTTTCGTTTTTTTTTATTGTAATACAGGTTGATTGCGAATGATTCTTGGTTTACAAAAAAATATAAACTCACAGATCTGGGCAAGATAATTAAAGAAAACGTATTTGGAAGGTTAATATTGAGATTAGAATCATTTCAAATTCAGACTATAGGTGCCTTGTTACACACACCCACGCAACGACTAACACGCCCCCATTCAATCACTAATACGCCCCTTCACACACATTCACACTTCTACGTTAAACTAAGAAAAGAAAATAAAAAAAAATATAAAAAATATAACGTCACTCACCCCATTGATTAAATCCGGCCTTCAAAGTCCTTCGGCCTTAGCCCTCCATCAGTAATGATTCATCCAACAGGTATAGTATTCAAAAAAAAAATTTACAAATAATCCTTAACGGTTGAGTTGAAATTCGTTAAATAGATGATTTGGTATTACTGTTGATTGGCAATAACATATAGCGATAACCGCAGTACTTGGATATTAAACGATGTTCTCCAATAAATGCCACATACGACAAACAATAGTAAAATTTTGATGTAATTAGCAGTAATAACAAAAACTGGATGCAACTGATGCGTCTCAATAACTGCAATATACGACAGCAATCGTAAAACTTTGATGTAAATGGCGGTTGATAATATGTAGTAACAGAAAAAACTTGATATAAATGACTTGGTTGGAATACGTAATATTAGCCACACTTTGACATCAATGTTGCGATGCAATATGTAAAATAGATGAGAGCAACAGCAAAAATCTGATACAAATGTTGATTTGAAACAGCAAAAATTCAATACCAATGTTGAGTTGAAGCATATAAAATATACGACAGCACCAGTAAAAATTTGTTATAAATGTTTAGTAGAAGTATATAAACTATACGATAGCATCAGCAAAAATGCTTTACAACTGTTGAGTTGAAATAAGTAAAGCAGATGATTAGATATAACTGTTGAGTTGATAACGGCAAAAAATTCAACATCAATGTTGCGTTGAATTTCAGTTGTAATTACAGCAAAATCGGAGGGCAGTTGAAATATGTACCACAAACGATAGCCACAGCAGAAATCTGACATAGATGATACGTGTCAATAAGCACACTCCACGGCGGCAATAGCAACACCATATATGTCAGCAATCGTAAAATTGTGAGGTAAGATGTTGGTTGGTAATATGTCGTAACAACCAAAACTTGATACAACGGATGCGTTTCAGTAACTACCACACACGACAGCAGCAGCAAGGCTTTGATGTAATTGTTGGTTTATACTATGTATCAATAGCAAAAAAAATATTTGATATCCAAGTTGCGTTGAACTATGTACATTGTACAATATCCAGTAGTAATAGCAAAACAAAAAAAATTTTGATCTGAAGGATGAGTCGAACCTCAGTAGTAATCACACCAAAAGTAAATATCAGTTGAAATAGATAAAAAGTACGATAGCAACAATTTGATATAGATTACTCGTTTCAATAAGTACAATTTATGCCAGCAATAATGAAACTTGGATGTAAATGTTGCGTTGAAAATAATATCCGGTAGTAATAGCACCACTTTTACATAAATGTTGCGTTGCAACATGTACAATATACGGTAGTAATAGTATAAAAATTTTGTGTTAATGTTGCGTTGAAACAATATTTATGTTGCATAAAGTAAGAAAGTCCAGCAACAATCCAACTACGGTGGTATTGGTAGTTTGGTTTTATTTAAATTTCTTTTATCGTTAGGTTTCGCTTACTCACTATACAAAGCATTAATTTGAATTTTTTTATCTTTTGGTTTTTTTATTAAACAGAATATTCAACGTTATCAATAAATCAATTTACAATTTAAACTTTTACTACGAAACAAGCAAGGATTTACAGTTTTTCGTTACTAAACAATTTTCTATTTGAATTTACTATGACACAAGCAAGAATATACAGTTTTTTTCACTAAACAATTTTATAATTTGAATTTTCTACGATCATGCAATAGTTTACCTTTGTTTATCATTAGGCGAGGCATTAAGTTAAATTCCTGTTTAAACCAGCAATAAATTACGGTTTCCCCAAAAGGTCATTCGTTCAAATTTAATACGGCAAAAGCGATAATTTAAATTTTTACAAGGCATTAACGTGGAATTTTCACTAGACCGCCGCTTACCGCGCAGTTAAAACAAACAACATATAATGACACTAATAAATTTTACTAACTTTTACTAATAACATTGAAACCGAACATGATTAAAAAAAGCAAATCCCCATTCTTCACGCGAATAAAATAGAACTCACAACATGAACGTCAAAACACCCGTTCTAATCAGAAAAAAACGAATGGACTGCGAGACGTCAAACACACGGATCAAAATGTAATAGAATAAGAGTAATTTTTTTTTATGATTTTTTGTAACTTGGTTCTACCGCACAAAACATGTATGATTTTTTTATTATTTTGTTTTCAAAAAACACAAACATATAAATATTTTTTTTTAAATTACACTAACGGGACGGAACATTTAAAAAAAATTTGAACTAATTGAACTAATGAAAACTAAATTGAGGCTAATTAAAATTTGCACTACTTAAATTACACTTAATTTTAAGGAAAAAAAGCATGAATGCAAAATTTTCCAACAATTTCGACATTCATGAGAGAATAATATGCTGCACAAGAGACTGAACGATTGTATATCATGGCTTTTATATTAATTTAATATCGAAAATATTGCTACCAGTTTCGTAGTAGGGGAAATAATGTTAGTACATTTTCCGTAAGAAACAAGAACACAGATTGGTATTTTGTAATACATAAAATGGCAAGACGATTTCACGAACTAAGTTATTTCCAACGCATTGGGGAGGAATATCAATGTATTAGAATGGATTAAACGTAAGTTTAATCGATTTTATGATGTTTATGTATCATGAAACAACAACTTACAACGGTATTACAGTAAAATTTAATCCATCAATTTAATCCAAATCCATAACGGAAAGATAAATTGATAAAAACAACCATATAAGAAATATAATACGTTTCGAAGACAATTACCAAAACTGTTTGTAGGATGATAATTTTTAGCTATTGAGACGATTGGACAAATATGCACAGGTGTTTGAGGCTTGAAAACATTTCAGAGCAGCCACGGTTAAGGTCCGAGAATTCAAATTTTGGTAGTACGGTAAAAAAATCTCATGCGTAAAAGATTTTTCATCAAGTATATACACAATATCAATCAACTACATATTTGAATATTTGTTTTCTTGTTGTAATCAGTGAATAACTTGTATGGTCAAACTACGTTATTTTAAATTATTTAAAAAAAACTTTCTTTAATAAACATCAAATTGTGGCGTTAAAACCGAAAGAAAAATGCTGGTGAAAACGCAGTATGAACCAATATTAGGGAATTGCAAAGTGAAATATTATGATTAATGGTGTTGTTATAAAAAAAACTATGTGTAACGGAAATTATATAGAACGATAAGCTACAGATTATGGATGAATGAGAAACTATTATAAACTACGTGTGGTAAGCAAAATTGTGAACTATGAGAAAACAGACATTATAAAAATCTGAAACCTTACTGCTCTACGGTTTCATGCTCCAGTCTACATAACATGTTCAAGATACATTGAAGACGGCAAGTCCGACATTTTACGTTTCGAGTTCACAAACTTCCAAAATTGATTAGGATCAACATTTATTTTAAATTCTACAGTACTTATATACTCATTATAGGCTTCTCTATTTTTTATATTAAAGAGCTTATGTGAATCAATTTTCTTAAGCTTATTAGATGCACAAGGGTTCCTCGAAAACATAACCCGACATTTATTTTTATAATTTCGAAGTTTAACAAGCTCTTTAGTGAAGTGAGGCGGATAATTAGGTAATGGTTTGATACATTTTCTAGGAATGAATTCATCAAAACTATTGAATAAACATGTATAAAAATTTTCAACATTCAGATCAATGATCAACAGATCAACGATGATCGTCCACAAAAAGTACCGACCAGTCAATATTAGACAAAAAACAATTCAAATCATTAATGTTTCCATTTTTAAAATCATAATAATAAATGTCATTAGAGGTTAAAAACTGATTAGTCGCATAAATATTAAAGGAAACTTCAATAGCTTTATGATCCATACTATTAGTAACGAAGGGCATGACACATTCACTCAATATAAAATTATTTTGAAAATTTGTGAAAACTAAATCCAAGGATCTATTTCTATTATTTCGAACATTACTAATTTGATATAACCCACAACTTAATAAAGAATCAACAAAAAATACATCATTAGCATTTCTTACACATGTTGGTAACAATCCATTTACTTCTTCATCATAAACCCATTCAATATTCGGTAAGCTACCACATAATTTGATGGAAAGAATTCCGCATTGATAATAGACTCATGAAACCATGTTTCAGTAATAATATAAAAATCATATTCCGACCCAATTACGAAGTTATAATAATTTGACGGTTTAGTTGACATGCCACTAACATTTTGATAATAAATTGAAATATTTTTAGATTGCAAATTTAAACATGGATGCACTGTTGAAAATTTTAGTCTAAAATTGATACTTTTTTAATAACGTTCTCTTTATAAAGTATATGTATGCGAAAAACGGTATTGAATTTTATAAAGGGCAAAGTATTCAGATAATTTATAAGTTGAACTTCCCAATTTTACACCAAACAATATAAACTCAGGTAAAAGCAATGTTATTTCAATGTGCCGAGCCGCGTTTATTAATGTTTGGTAAACAATTTATTTTCTAATATTATAAAGTATGGAGATTTATAAATTGAAACTATATCATTTCTATATCCAACTAGTGTAATATGTTCAAGTTCCCAATTCTATACCAAATAATATAAACGGGGATAAAAATACAGTTAGTTACAATTTGCCGCGCAGCGTTTATATATGCTTGGTATTGAATTTATTTTCTAATCGTATAAAGTATGGAGATTTATAAATTGAAAATAACCATTTTTATACCAAATTAGTATACGATGACAAAAAGTACCGTTATTTTTATTGCGTTAAACGCGTTTGGTATAGAAATTGAATAAAATTTCATTTCTGAACAAAGGTGTGAGCAGTCATGATGAAAATAAAAGCGGAATTTTTAACACATTTTTGCATGGCATAAATGCACGCGTAGTGCAAGTAAATAAATTCGGGAATTCAACCAGCACTGCGGGTTTGGATTACTTCGATTTCCTATATGCAGGTAAGAGTTTTTGATATAATTGAATTGAATAAAATAGTCCACAATATCGTAATGTCAAACAATGTGTGATTCTGTTTAATTTTAAAGTAAAAATGTACTGATCCATGCTTAGACGGGTTGTTTTTTCTTACGTGTTTCAGGTAGCCTACATAGTAAATCATGAAACATATTGTAAAGCGACATCGCGAGAAACCAAAAAACATACATTTTAACAAAAAGAATGTTAAGTAAAATATTAAGAAAAACGCATAATGAATATAATGAATTTTTTGAAAATAAAAATGTATTTTAATTAACATAAAAAAAAATTGGTATATATTTTATACCGTTTGGTTTAGAACTTTTAGAATGGTAGGTATAAAATTTATAAATTATATTTATTAAAAGACACGTATAAAGTGTAGGTATAAATTTAATATATATATAGATTATATACCCAACGAATTTTATTTCTACAGTAGAAAGTTTCTACAACTTTTCCATAGGAAAACTACACAACGATTCTATCTCGATTCTTTCTATAAAATTTTAACGAATTTTGATTGGTTAATTCTCTGATTAGCCTGCCTTCTTGAGAATAGTTTTACGAAACTGAACTAAAACAAAAAAAAGCAACAATCAAACATTCTATAACTTTATAGTTTATTATTGTTTTACCGTGAGAAAATTTAATTTATTTATTAAAACGATTTACTTAATTAATATTATAATATATTAAGAGTTTTAAAAGTGTATATAAACATAAAAGTGTAAATTTATATCTTAAAGAAAAAATATGGAATTTTTTAAAAAGTTAAATTGCGAGGTGAGAAAATACAACATGATTTCTACTCCATTTAAAACATTCTGAGTATACAAATTTTGCTAAAACAATTTATGTAAAATTACGTTAGTTGGATTAAAACACATGTTTAAAATAATCATGTTTGCTCAAATTTTTACAGAAAGTCAACAATAATCGCAGATGAGAAACAAGTTCATGGTAATAATAACATGGCGGAAGAATGCAGCAAAACAAGTATGTACAAACTTTTAAATCAGATCTATTCGGTAATTTATCAAATGAAAATTATTTTAAAATTTAAGTCAATAAATTTTTTTTATATTTGCAGATGCATGAGGAAAAGGCTATACGCAACTATAGAATTACATTTTAAAAAAATATAACATCAATTTAAAATTTTATTTAATTTTTAATCAAATTAAACCCTTTAGCTATTAAACTAAATTAATATGTAATTAACTAAATAAACGAATTTATATGTAGATATAAATAAAATCCTTCATAAAGAAAATGTGTTTTAATTATTTCAATATTTTATTCAATTTGATTCTCGGTTCTACCTATAGAATCGAAGGTGAAAAATAACAAAATTTCTATAAAGAATCGTTATAGAAAATTGTTGAAATTTCACAATAGAATCGTGATTGAATATTCCATAGCGATTCGAGTGGTAGTATTACATGATGAATCGTAGTAGAGCATTCGTCCACGAATCTAGCGGACATTTTATTTTTTTTTATATAAATTTCCATACCGTTTCCATCACGATTCTACAGCTCAGAGAAGAAGTTTCTTCAACGATTCATGGACGAATCGATGACATTTAATTCGCTGGGTACCGCACTAATAAACTGATAATAAATAATTTATACTAGTTTTTATTATACCAAACCAATAAACTCATGGTATATAATTTATACAAATTTTTATTTTACGAAACTCATAAGCTTATGATATATAATTTATAGCAATGCATATAAATGATCTTTATACATAAATATATGCAATTTATATGGGGCCATTTATGAACTTTTATACCATCGAACTTTATTTAACTAATACCATTTCTTTATGGATTTATATAAATACCATTTTTTACCAATTTCATACCAATATTTTCAACCGTGTGAATATTATCCTTTATTACCCTGGAAACGGGTTGGCAAATTTTACAGGGTTACAAATTTTTTAAACTGATCATCGGTTGTTGCAGGAGATATTCTTGACACAAACAGCCATTTCTTTGGAGTAACAGCAGATATAGACATAGAGGTATCTGATGATAATTCAGTAGTTGCAGTGCCGATAAAAATGTTCGGTTCATTTCGGTGTAATGATGATGATTGATGATTGGATGAGGTTGCTTGATCAATTTGAGAATGCATTCTCTTTGAAGATTCATTTTTACATGAAGAATCATATATGTTTTTCCCAATACTATCACATAGATTTTTAATGAGTTCACGATTCGAGGAAATTTCCTTTTCCAATCGTGAAAAATTTTCTGAGAAAATATCTTGTATTGCTTCTCCTCCCTTTTTCGTTATATTTGCAAGCAGTGTCAGGCAATTGTTAGACACCCATAGAACATTAGCATTCTTACCGATTGAATTATAAGTTGTTCTATCCAAATTAACACAATCAACATGGAAAACGAGATCACAAAATCCATAACATGTAACAGTTGAAGATGTTGATCCAAATACATTTTTACATTTACCGCAATTTTTTTCAGATCCAGCTCCCATTTTATCGTACTCTTCTCAATTATTTTTCCTTGATCAACAAAGAAGAAACTTATTTGATAAAAAATTTGATAAATAAAAATCTTTCTTTTGACACACTTGACAACATTTTTTTGACAAAATTATAATGCCATAATTCTCAATAATAATAATAAAAGTTCATGTCATATAAATAATAAATTTTATTTTTTTCCAAAAATTTGTTTTTTTTCCAAAAAATAAATAAAAATCTTTCTTTTGACACACTTGACAACATTTTTTTGACAAACTTATAATACAATAATTCTCAATAATAATAATAATAAAATTTCATGTCATACAAATAATTGAAAAGAATTTATTTCACTTTTTTCCAGAAAATTGGGTAAAAAAATAAATAAAAATCTTTCTTTTGACACACTTGACTTTTTTTGATAAACTTATAATGCCATAATTCTCTATAATAATAATAAAATTTCATTTCAAACAAACAATTTTATTTTTTTCCAAAAAATTGGGTAAAAAAATTAATAAAAATCTTTCTTTTGACACACTTGACAACATTTTTTTGACAAACTTATAATGCAATAATCTAGTTTTTGGTCTCACATACCAATCCCGACCATCAAAATTTCTCCACATTCTTTGTTTCTACTCGTAATCACTTAAAATTAACTTTTTTTAAGCAAAAAATATGCCAATTGTTGTTTTGACACACTTGACGATTTTTGCCACACTTCCGGTACAGTTATCGAACACATCGTTCTTTCGGCTTGTACCATTAAGAATACCTATTTTTAGAAACAAAAGTTTTTGAAATCCCTCCAGCGGTTTTCTAGATTTTGTCGGTTGTGACATACATTTTTTTTTGCTTGTTTAGAATCAGTAGTTCCTAAACGTCGAGAAATGCCAAAAAAGTGTGGGTGAGAGTTTCACTTTTAGCTCATGAATGTAATACTCAGGTCTTTCAGTCCGAAGTAACTCTATTTTTTTGTTGTTCACTTGAATGATCATTGTAATCTAATGAATTGTTAAGTTTTAACATATATACATTTTTTGTTAATTCAATTAGACAGAGACATTTTGCAATAAAATTAAGGTAGATCTGATTATTATCTTATTACATTGGTATAACGATTACTGCATAAACTATATCATTTCATCTCCCACATAGGCGTTTTTACTTATTTGTATAAAATGCTCGTTAATTTTTAATTAATCTGTTTGAAGCCTAAATGAAAAAGTCAGACAAGTGCGAATAAAATTCGCTCGTCAAGGGTTCCGTGAATGTAAAAGAACACAATATCAAAAATTATTGACAAAAAGTTGTGTTGTAATGTCCTTATATTTCCAGACCATAAACGCATAACAAAATAATTAATGTTTAATCGTAAATGTCAATAGTAAAGTACAATCAAATCCACATTGATCAAAAATAACTCAAAAAATTAGGTTAAATCTCATCCATAGATGTTCATGGTAACTCAAGAAAGATTCGCCAGCTTGTAAATGGTTTAAATTTGATTATTTTTTCGGTCAATCAAGTGTTGAAATTTAGGGGGGGGGGGGGGGTAAAGAGGCTACATACTAAAAATATTTTTTTTTTTTAAATTGTAATGTTTCTTAAATTAAGTGCTCCTTCATATGACACCCCATTCGCTTGGGTCAAAAGTGGTTTTTTACTCTCCCCACACCCATCCCCTAAGCACACAGAAATATAGTTATTTGAGACTTTGCTATGATTTTCATTCAAAATTTACAAATTATCCTGTCCCTGCGAATTTTTTCAAATTTTTCTGTCAATCATCGTCGAAACGTAGGGAGCGAAACGATCTGAAATTTGCACTTTTTTGATAATAACTCAAAAACTTTACATCACAAAATTCTAAAAAAAATTGCAATGATTTATAAATTAGGTGCTCTTTTAAATGACATCTCACTCGCTTGGGTCCAAAAAGATTTTCTTTTACCCTCTTTACACCGGTCCCTTAAACACACAGAAATATAATTATTTGAGACCTCTCTATAATTTTCGTACAAAATTTACTAAATTTTCTAGCTCTGGGAATTTTTTCAAATTTTTCTGTCAATCAGTGTCGAAACATAAGGGGGGGAACGGTGTGAATTTTTCACTTTTTTGTCCATAACTCAAAAACTGTGCACCGCAAAATTCTAAAAAAAATTGCAACAAATTTTAAATTAGGTGTTCTTTCAAATGACACCCCACTCGCTTGGGTCAAAAAATTTTTTTTTTACCCTCTTTACACCGGTCCCCTAAACGCACTGAAATATAATTATTTGAGACCTCGCTATAATTTTCATACAAAATTTACCAAATTTCCTAACTCTGTGAATTTTTTCAAATTTTTCTGTCAATCAGTGTCTAAACGTAGGGGGGGGGGGAACTGTCTGAAAGTTGCACTTTTTTGAAAATAACTCAAAAACTGTGCATCGCAAAATTCTAAAAAAAATTGCTATGTTTTCTAAATAAAGTCTTCTTTCAAATGACACCCCACTTGACCCCATTTTAAATAGTGATTTTACCCCTCCTCATATCCATCCCCTTAATAAATCTAAGTATGAGAATATGACACTTTTTTATATTTTTTATTAAAAACGTACTAATTTTTCTATCATTCCAAATACATTTGAAAATTTTCGATCAGTTAGGTTCGGAGCTAATTGAGGTAAGAAAACACGAAAAAAACGTCATTATTCCAAATTATACAAAAAATGGTGAGGTGTAAAATTCTAAAATAAATTTTTAAGGAATACTGAAATAAAGCCCTTTCATATGATACAAGACTTGAATCTACAAAAAAATATATTTTCTCAAAGGTCTCACATCGTACCCCTGTAAACCAAACGAAAACCACTTTAGTTTTATTTGTATCCGTCATTTTACGTCAGCAGATTAGTTTTATACGCACCTCAAATTTCAAGTCCATAGCATTTATAGTTTACGAGATAATCGATATAATGTGAAAAACTCGTTTTACTCTCACCAATAGTGTTCCGTATAAAAAACGGAACCCTAAAAACAAAACATCTCGAAGAGAGGATCAAACTTACAATGTTAAACACGTTGTAACAAATTTAGAGCAGCATTAACAAACAACATCAAAATGTATGATAAATCTAACGGTGCTAAATTTATGCTTGGAATATTGTTATTTTTATTCAAATTAAAATGGACATCATGTCCTCAATTAACTCCCAAATATTATCTTTCTAATATTAATGAATATTATGAAATCCCTTTCAGAGTGTGCCTTGTTTCAACTACTACGGAAATTCTAGTATAGTCAGGAATACTGAAAGATACAGTTATAATCATACAAATAACCGAGTGTCTGTGTATGGCTGTAAAAAACATTCAGTTCCATGTTTTCAGTCAATAGGGGAAGGACGGTAATTTTTTTTATATTAAAAAAATTTCATCAAATTCTTATTAAAATTATTTTTAATAAAGGTATTATTTCGATAAACCTCATCCTTGTAACATCCATAAAAAAAACTTTGCGAAAAGCCTTAACGAATTATATACTGAACCAGCGCCACCTGTATCACCATACGATTTTACACCACGATCACACTCACTTACCCGCAGTGTATCAACAACAACTGATATTTATAATAACAGTGGTGGTTTCTCTACATCGATACCAGATTTTCGTGTAAAAAATTCGAATCATAGTATTAATAGTAATGTTTACACAAATGTACGAAAAAGTAATTTAGTAAACAGAAATCACGTTGCATGTTCAAGTGACAAATTATTTAACGAATTTTGCAAAAGAACTGGATCTCGACAAAAACCAAAAGATATATACTACATTGACAATAATATAACAGAACCTAATCAGAATGTTTATATCATAAATCCAGAACATCAAAACTATCCTATATGTAATTCAAACCGATCGTTGGCGCATCAAAGTAATCAACAAATTTATTCTAAACAATTGTGTAATGGTGGCAGCTATAACGATATAAATATGGGTATTAAAAACGAAAATTACTCTCCATCTCAAGCAATCGATGATCGCAATACGTACTCTAGTAGAACGCTGCCACGAAATTTCTTAAGAAAAAACTGGGATCATTTAAATCAACCTAATCGAACATCATCAAGTGGTTTGTACGTACCATTTTCGTAAGTTTTATTATGTTATCAATTTTACAACAATAATTTGATTTTAATTAATTTCAGGGACAACGATCAGTATAAACAGTTCCAGAGAACAATTGATGGTTTTGATTTCAATGACAAAGGTTATGCGAATGATTTCAATCATCAAACTGAAATTATAATGCCCACAAAATGGCCAAGTATAATCGTGAGATCTCCATCAACATACTCACTTAGATCACAAAATAATTGTTCAACACAAAATAGTGTGTATGTAAATAGCTATGACGAAAACAAACGTAGTCCGCGTAAAAGTGATGTTGGAACGTTCGATCTAGATAGAATAGAAAAGGAAAGAAGAAGATCACATGCGAGCTTATTTGATCTGAACATTAGTTATATAGATTCTTATGATTATGGTAAAAGTACAGCAGTTTGAATGAGTTTACTAATTTTATTTTATTTTGAGTGATTGCAATTGAGTGATTTATTCTACTCATATCAAAAATAACCTCTTTTGAATATAATATATATTATACTAATCCGTTTGCCTAGTTTACGCTTGACGGGTAGTAAAAATTATATTTTATTCCTTGCTGTTGATATATAGTAAAAATTATAGTTTATTCCTTGCGGTTGATATATATTTATAAACATTTTGGGAATGAAAATGAAACCAAATGCGGTGTGTAACAAGTTATGAGCTTCATACAAAAATCACAACAAAAATTACCTTGCTCAAGTAGTACAGATAGGATAGCTACGAAAATGTTCTTTGGATAGATGCTCATTGCTCACATAGTTATAGCCAGTTGAATCTCGAATAAAAACCCGGGCATTATGGGGGGATAATAATGTCAAAATTTTAAAATATATAATTAAAAGATATATTATCAAAATCAAATATTAAGCTATACTAGATATCAAAATCCCAATTCGACTATTATAAAACGCCTTCAAAATCTCGACGGTAAATGTTTGCTTCCTAACTCCTTTCAATTCAACTGGCTATAACTTTTGCTCCCAAAGGTGCCCACTCATTTTTTCTTTTGGAGCTTGTAGAGAAAGTACCAGGCTTCAATTGGACACTCAAAAATTAGTGAGGACTTTTGCGGAAATTAAGATGTGACCTCTCAAAGGTCACGTGAGGTCAAATTTAAAGTTAACAAACTAGTAAAGTTTTATATCGTTTTTACCATACTTTTGGTCGCTGAATCCGAATCTGAAGTTATTTTTTACCTATCTATCTTGGAAACCCGAAAAACCGAAAATTCGGATCGAAAAAACCCGGGTAAATTTAAAAACTCATTTTTCTACATAAAATGGCTATATAAAACCAAAGGAATCATAAAAAAAACACTTTGCACCTTAACTCCGAAAATTCGGTTTTTTCGGTTTTTCGGGGAAATGGCTGACCTGGAGAAAAAACCGTTGGCAGATTCGGATTCAACGTTAAAAAATACATAAGAATCACTCATAA
>OY856187.1:285392827-285429314 GCA_963693315.1 Diogma glabrata | reverse complement strand
GATGGGTCAAGAACGGGTTTGGGAGCTGTTATGCTACAGAACGGACAGCCAGTAATGTATATTAGCAAAGCCTTAACAAACACTGAAAAAAACTATTCACAATGCGATATTGAACTACTTGCGATCGTATTTGCATGCATTAGATTGGACCAATTTATTTGTGGAAGAAATAATATTACTATAGAAACTGATCATTTAGCTTTAAAACAAATTTTCAAAAAACCGATCTACAAATGCACAAGACGTGTTCAACATTTAAGGTTGAAACTTCAAAAATATGATTTGTCAATCCGATACCGATCTGGAAAGCAAATAATCATAGCGGATTTGTTATCAAGATATCCACTGACTGATGATCAACAAATTCTGAACGAGGAAGAGATCGTAATGAAAAACACATTAAAAAGTTTTGAAAAGATAAATATAATTAAAAACGAAGAAATTGACGACAGTCAAATACAAGAAATTAAAAATGAAACCAAGAGAGATAAATTTCTACAAAAAGTTAAAGAAAATATATGTAATGAATGGGAAACAGAGATCGAAATTTCCGAAGAAATGAAGAATTTCAAATCATGTAAAAGCCAATTATCAATATGCGACGGAATAATTCTAAAAGATGAAAAATTTTGTGATACCTAAAACATTACAACCGAAGTATCTTCATATACTACATTATGGTCATAATGGTATACAAGCCAGTTTAGAAAAAGCAAGAAGAACAATTTTCTGGCCGGGTATAACAAATGATATAAAAACGTTTATTAAAGAATGTCATACCTGCTTAAAAAATAACGACATTGTTTAACAAAAATTACCAATGCTTAGCCATGATATTCCATCATATCCATTCGAAAGAATATCTATGGATTACTGCGAAATATGGTATCAAGGGAAAACAAGAAATATACTAGTAACAGTCGATCACTTCTCAGATTTTATTGAAATGTCAATAATGAATTCAACAGCAACTCTCTCTCTCTCTCTCTCTGGCGTTTACATCCCATGGAGGGATTTTGCCGTCTGTGCAATCAGCTTCCAATCGTCTCGTTCCATGACCAGTTGACCCCAGTTTCGACATCCTATATCACGAAGGTCTTGGATGATGTCATCACGCCAGCGTTGTCTAGGTCTTCCTCTTCGACGAACACCAGCTGGTTGTTGTTGGGACGCTTTTTTAATCATTCTATCTAATGGTGCCCTTTCTACATGACCAAACCATCTAATCCGGTTAGATTTAATGAATCCGATTACATCGCAGCCTCCAAGAAGCTGTCTGATTTCATGATTCATTCGGATTCTATACTGATTTTCAGCAACTTTACATGGACCATAAATTGTTCGTATGACTTTCCTCTCGAATGTTGATAAAATTCTACAATCGGAGGAAGTCAGTGTCCAGCTTTCGCTTCCAAAGGTAAGCACAGGTCGAATTAATGCTTTGTAAAGTGTGAGTTTGCACGACTGCGAAAGATGTTTAGATCGCAAAAGTTTTGAGTATGCGTAGAAAACTCTGTATGCGGCTGAGACACGAGCTTTAATATCTGCCTGCATGTCATTTGACGATGTTATTACAGACCCGAGGTATTTGAAGTCTTCCACACGTTCCACTTCATAGTCGCCAGTATTCAGATTGCCGGGAGGTTTATTCCTGGATGTTGTTAATAGTTTAGTCTTGCCGGTGTTAATGCATAATCCAAGTCGTTTAGCATTTCTTTCAAGCCGAGAGAGACTATCCTTGATATCGCTTGTTCTACGTCCGAGAAGCACAATATCATCTGCATAGCCAAGAATTTGACCAGATTTGTTAAATATACAGTTTTGTGTCTCAATGCGGCTTTTTCTTATCGCGTACTCAAGCGCCAAATTAAATAGTACGGGTGCGAGTGCATCACCTTGTCGAACACCTGATGTTATATCAAAAGAGTCAGAAACTGACCCTTCGATTACTATTCTACAGTTTGATCCCGATGTTGTGAGTTTGCACAGAGAAACAAGTTTCTCTGGAATACCAAGGCATATGAGTGCAGACCAGAGGTTGTCGCGGATGATGCTATCATATGCTTGCTTGAAATCAACGTAGAGCTGGTGAATACTGATGTTGTACTCCCAACATTTTTCCAGAATCATCCTTAAGGTAAAACATTGATCTGTGGTTGAACGGTTGGGACGAAAACCACACTGATAGTCGCCGATGATAGATTCGGCAAACGGGATGAGCCGAGCGAGTACGACATTAGCTAGTATTTTATATGCAGTGTTCAACAGTGCGATTCCACGATAATTTGCACACTTTAGGCGGTCACCTTTTTTATGTAGCGGAACAATGAGAGCTGTTTTCCATTCAGCAGGTAGTTCTTCTTGGTCCCAGATTGCAAGAATCAGATCATATATACGTGAGACCAGAGCTGCTCCTCCATTCTTAAGTAGTTCTGCAGGGATTCCATCGATACCTGGTGATTTGCCATTTTTTAATTTTTTGATGGCAGCTTCCACTTCTGACAAAAATCTCCTCACTTGACGGAGCAATTGCTCGAATAGGATGAACTTCGTTCGTCCTATTCAGTAGGTCTTGAAAGTGGGATCGCCATACTTCCAGCACATCACGTTCACTTGTTGTAAGCTCGTTGTTTCCATTTTTGATGGCTGTAGATCTTGGGTGGAAATCTTTGGTCAGATTCCGCGCATTGGCAAAACACTCTTTCGAATTTCCATTAGCCGCATGTTGGTTGATGTTTTCGATACAGCTCTTCATGTGTTCGCGTTTCTTTTTCCGTAGGAGTTTTGCTGAGGCTTTTCTGGCGCATAGATAATCAGTTTGGGAGCTTCGGGTATTTCTTGTTAACCATTTTTCTCGCAGTTTTTGTTTGTGCTCAATGCTTTCGCGGCACTCGTCATCAAACCATTCGTTACGTGATTTCGGTGGTCGTTTTCCGATTGTAGTTTGTGCTGCGGATATGATGGTTGATTGAAGCGTTTGCCATTCTTCTTGTATGTTTAATGGCATCTCAGATGGGATGTCATGCTCTTCTATGTTTTGCGTTACAATTTCCTGATATCTATTCAGTGTTTCCAGGTGTTTAAATGCTTCGACATTCCAGCGCACGGTCTTTTTTGCTTGCCTATTAAATGTAGATGATAATTTGCACTTATACTTAAAGATGACAAGCATATGATCGGTGTCCATATCAGCACCTCTGTATGATCGAACGTCAGTTACACTTGTAGAGTGTCTCTTAGAAATCATGACGTGATCGATTTGATTTTCAGTTCTTCCATCATTTGATTTCCACGTTGCTTTGTGGATTCTCTTATGAGGAAAGAAAGTGCTAGATATTACTAGATCATACATCATAGCCAGTTCAGCTGTGCGAAAGCCGTTATTGTTACTAGCATGATGCAAGCTGTTAGGGCCGACATGTGTTTTAAGTTCTGCACTTCTACCAATTTGCGCATTGAAGTCACCTACCACGATTTTTATATCGTGCCGCGGGATGTTATTGATGACTTCTTCGAGTTCTAGGAAGAACAGGTCTTTAATGTCATCTGCTTTGTCTTCAGTAGGTGCATGAACATTGATGATCGTTACATTAAATTTTTGCGTGCGGATTCTCATTGTGCATATCCGCATATCAATTGGGCGAAAGTCGATAACATGTTGATTCACGCGACGATCTGTGAGAAAGCCAACTCCAAATTCTCCTCCGTTTTCATGACCGCAATAGTAGAGAGTGTATCCTTTGGCTGTTTCGTGGATTCCACTCCCTGGCCATCTTAGTTCTTGTAACGCCACTATATCCAGTGTATAGCTATTGATTTGGTTTGTAAGTTTCAGTAGATCTCCTGGTCTTCTAAGGCTTAGCACGTTCCAGGTTCCCATTTTTAAATCGTAGTCCGGGTACAGTTTCCGATGTCGTTCTAATAGTGAATCCGAGATAATCCGAGGCCTGTGTACAGAATTCATGACAAGTAGTTTTTTACGGAAATGGGGTGTTAGCCCTTCGCCCAACCCAAATTTTCGTGAATGGGTTCGTTCTGCATCTTTAGGTCACCAGAAACAACCTTTTTACATGTTTATATAGCGATCCGCTTGATCCAAGACAGACGCCCGCTACAAACCGCCCCTAACATGGAGAACAGACGCTTGCTACACGTTTATATAGCGAGCCGCTTGATCCAAGACAGACGCCCGCTCCAAGCCGCCCCTAACATGGAGAACAGACGCTTGAGTTGCATTGGTTTTGTGGCGCCAATGACTCGCCATGGTGCAGAATCATTGAGTATAAGCAGTATTTACTCTGCCCCTCTCAACTACACCAACCTAATTCTGTTAGCATTACCCAGGTAGCACGGCGTGGACGTAGAATTTCGGATTTCACTACCCCTTCAATTTAGCGATTCGAGAAAATATTACAAAATCACAAATTCATATTTCTTTCAAAATTCCAAAAATATTGTAAAAATTATAATAAAATCAAACTTTTTTCAACATTCTAAAAGTATTCCAAAAATTATTACAAAATCAAAAATTGAAACTTTTTTCAGAATTCCAAAAGTTGTTATAAAATCAAAAATTTAAAATATTTCAAAATTGAAAAAATTCTTACAAACGCAAAAATTAAAACTTTTTCCAAAATTCTAAAAATATTGCAAAAATTATTGCAATATCAAAATTACAAACTTTTTTCAAAATTCCCAAAATATTTCAAAAACTATAACAAATTCAAAAATTTCCATGTCAAATTTCATTTTCAATTACATTTACGTCATAAAACAGCTAAATTTTTTTTTTCCAAAAAATTGGCTAAAAAAATAAATGAAATCATTTTTTGACACACTTGACATTATTTTTTTGACAAACTTATAATGCCATAATTCTCTATAATAATAATATATTTTCATGTCATACAAATTATTAATTTTATTTTTTTCCGAAAAATTGGGTAAAAAAATAAATAAAAATCTTTCTTTTGACACACTTGACAACATTTTTTTGACAAACTTATAATGCCATAGTTCTCAATAATAATAATAAAATTTCATTTCAAACAAAATTTTAATTTAATTTTTTTCCAAAAAATTGGGGAAAAAAAATAAAAATCTTTCTTTTGACACACTTGACAACATTTTTTTGACAAACTTATAATGCCATAGTTCTCAATAATAATAATATAATTTCATTTCAAACAAAATTTTAATTTAATTTTTTTCCAAAAAATTGGGTAAAAAAATAAATAAAAATCTATCTTTTGACACACTTGACAACATTTTTTTGACAAACTTATAATGCAATAATCTAGATTTTGGTCTCACATACCAATCCCGACCATCAAGACTTCTCCAAATTCAATGTTCCTACTCTTAATCACTTAAAATGAACGTTTTTTAAGCAAAAAATATGCAAATTTCCTTGTTTTGACACACTTCCGGTACAGTTATCAGACACATCGTCCTTTCGGCTCTTCCTATTGAGTAAACCTATTTTCATAAAAAAAAAATTTTGAAATCCGTCCTGCGGTTTTCTAGATTTCGTCGGTTGTGACGGCCGGACGGCCCACAGTGGGATTTGTTCATATAATGTTTGGCAAAAAATATAAGGAGTGCTCGTAGAATGTTGAAATTTTGCTCTGAGCCTTTGGTTAGCTCAATTAAGAAAAATATAAAGTTTCATCAAAATTGGCCACGCCCACTACCCACCGCCCATAGAACCCAAAATTTATTTTTATGCCCAAAGTTTTTGAAATTTGGCACAGAGCCTTTTATTACCTCAATTAAGAATAAAATAAAGTTTCATAAAAATTGGACACGCCCACTACCCACCGCCCATAGAACTTAAAATTTTATGATTTTATGATTTTATAAATTTTATGACTTTGTAAAAGATTATTAATTATTTAAACTTTTTTTTTTTTTATTGATAGTATGGAGTCTTACCTTTCATTTTATTATAGCGGGAGCACCTAGCACGACCGAGCAACCTTTTTTTCTTCCAAGGAAGTTTGCAATCACGGCACATTATAGAACAAATTTTATTCTATCATATCTTTTAAACCATATGAGCGAACTTTATAATTTTTTTTTAAATACGCAGAAAAGGCTATATTTGAAAATAATCACTATTCAAATTAGAGCAATAAAGTTATCTTACGTACAAACACCATAGAAGTGCGTAAACAATTTTCAATATTTTGGACCAAAATTTACATGTGACTTTACTTCATTATTTCAAAGACAAATAAACTTTTTTTTGGGATACAATTTATGGATTCTTCATACTGAATCAATTTTCTACAAAACTGCATCATTACATTTTTAAATTTTATGTGTCGAAAAAATTACTTATTGCACAAAAAATCCCACTGTGCGGCCGGCCGAAAGACACACACATTTTTTTTTGCTTTTTTAGAATCAGTAGGTCCTAAAACGTCGAGAAATGCCAAAAAAAGTTGGGGTAACTTTGAGCTCATGAATGTAATACATTCTTTCAGACCGAAGTAATATAGTAAATATCTCTAACAATATTTAGCTGTAATAAAATTAATAGATCCTATTTACTTTAACCTTACCTATTAACTTTACTTTTAGATATTTTCTATCAATTAAGCTCTAACACCATGGCCAGACAAAATCATAATCGCGATAATCTCAGATTGAATTTATAACTTTTACTGAAACACAAAAATACGATTTTAGATTTATGCTAAGCTTCATTCAATGAAATATTCCTTAATAAATTCTGCATGCTAGGTAGCTTACTTTATTTCCAATTTATTGTTATAATATTACAAAGAAAATATTTTGGAAAGTCATTATAAAATAATCGAACAAAAACAAATCATTTGCACACTGAAAGAAAAAAAGTCCGAGCGGCAAGATGTCCGCTAGAAATAGGTAGATTTCGAGATCAGACAGTTTTGTGTACAAGATGTATCACTAAAGCAATTTTTGTAAAAGCACGAACGGTACCATTTGCTTTTCGGGAGTCGATCGAAAGACAATTATACGAATTAGGAAGGAATTGTATAATAACAAAGACGGACGCGACACAATGGGGCATGCCTCTTGTCCCAGTTTTAAAGGAAGACGGAAGGAACAGTCAGAATATGCGCTGACTATAAAGTTACAATTAATAAATTCATCAAAGATACAAATTACCCGATACCACGAATAACGGACATTTTTACGAAGTTAAAATGGTGCAACTTCATTTCAAAAATAAATATTATTTCATGATACAATCAGTTAAAAAACTGGACAATGACTTAAAGCAGTTAGTTATACTTGGAGTACGCATATAGGCAATTATACAGTGAACCGCTTTCCTGTCTCTGAATTCAGAGCATTCTGCGGTTTAATAAATTATTTTGGTAAATTTATCAGTAATTTGATTACGAAGTTATAACCAATTTACGCGCTTTTGCAAAAAGACACTAAGTTTCATTGGTCCGAAAGATGTCAGAAGTCGTTTGATATGCTCAAGCAGGAGTTGGCTTCCGAACATATTCTGGTGCACTACGACAAAGATTTACCCTTAAGTCTTACGTGCGATGCCTAATCGGTAGGATTGGGCGCAATGATATCACATACGTTACCAGACGGCATGGAAAGGCCTATTGAATACGCATCTAGACTCTTGAGAGACTCTGAGAAGAATTATTCCATCGATTCAAAAAGAAGCATTGGCAATTATATATGGTGCAAAAAAGTTCTTTTAGACGCTCTATGTCATTTTACATTGGTCACTGACCATAAACCTTTGTTAGGAATTTTTGGGGAAAATAAGGGTATACCAAAAAATGTCAGCAAGTCGATTACAGAGATGGGCAATCCACCTGTCAGCTTTTAATTATACAATTAAACACGTCAAATCGGAAAATAATAGTGCAGATATGCTTTCACGACTTCCAATTGTAGCTAATAATGAGTTTGATGACGATAACAACGGTGCAGTAACGTATTTGAACTTAGTTACAAACAATGACGATTTAAAATTAGATAGGGTCACGCTTCAGAAAGAATCTGAAAATGACAAAATGTTATTGGAATTAAAAGAAGCTATTTATTACGGAAATTTTCACAAAATAGACAAAATTAGATTTGGTCCATTTATTACGAAGCAATGTGAGTTGTGTGTCGAAGACAATATTGTCATGAGGGGGCATATGATCATCCCACCAATGCGAGAGTCAATTTTACGAAAACACATCGATCTCATATGGGAATCGTCAAATCGAAATCGTTGTTAAGGTCTTACATGTGGTGGCCTAATAACGATAAAGATATTGAGACAATGATTAAGAGTTGTGACGCAAGCTTGTCAGTAAGGACAAATCCACCCAGCGCAGTAAATATCCCGTGGGAAATCCCAGACAGGCCGTGGGGTAGGATACACGTTAATTATGCGGGACCTGCAGTAGATAAGCACTTTTATTGATTGTAGACTCCAAAACGAAATGGATAGGAGTCTTCAGTACAAAAAGTCCGGCATCATCTTTCACGATTCGGCCATTAGAATACTTATTCGCGCGATATGGATTACCTGACAAGATTGTTTCAGATAATGGAACACAATTTACGTCTGACGCATTTAAAGAATTTACAAAGAAAAGGGGACATACGTTGACACCTCCGTGCTATTCAACCACAAACGGGGCGGCAGAAAATGGTGATAAAACAATTGAAATCGCAATTAAAAAAGCAACATTTAGCAAAAAAGAGACGGACATTCAAGACATTTTAAATAGATTTCTCACGGATTATCGTAGTACACCTCATTCCACGACGGGCAGTCCACCAGCCAAAGCTTTGCTGGGTTTCATTCCAAAAATCAAGTTGGATCTTCTGAGACCTGCAAGGGACGAGATACAGTTTAAGGACACGACTAAGAACTTTAATGAGAATTCAAAATTGCGTATGACAGTCAATCATCCAGTTCACATTGAAGATATCAACGATAGCATAAATAAAAGTAAAACTTGTGTTGAAGATAAATTTGTAGTAGAAAATAATAAGAATTATAATTATACGATATTATTTGGACATAAGGTAAATAAACCACTAGAGTTCGTTACTCAAAGTAATGATTTGACTACCAAGAATATTGTAGTAAATGAACTAGATGACATTGATACAGAAACTGTAGTAGTTGAAGGTCTTAATGATAACGGACAGCGGTAGTTACGTCCGAGAGAAAAGTTAGAAAAATCTAGTAGATATTAGGATTATATACAATTTAAAATTAATAATAATAGAAGAATTACATATATAAAAAACAATTTGTAGTAATTTTAAAGAGGGATGGATGTGTTGTACGCGTATTTGTTTGTTGGGCAAAATTATTATTAACGTTACATCAGGCAACACGATGCTGACAAGAAAGACGAACAAATATAATCCGCCATGATGATCATTCCGACACGAAAAGGTGTCAATAAAATTATATAAAACGTGTTATTTCTTTTGAAGTGATTATTTAATGTTATAAACATAACAAATATGAATAATTAATATATATAAAACTATAATAAATAACTGCTTCTCATCACTGGATGACCAACTCCCACCGCTAAACTCGTTATATACCAAAAAAAATTATTTTTAAAAAAAATTTAACGATAGTTTAGATTAAATTTAGATACAGTGACATTTTTTAAAACAATCTATATGATAATCTCTTACTAATGAGCTTGATTCCCTGCCGCACAGACGAAATGTTGCTGATTTGACAATTTTCTACAAATACATTATGGATGAACAAACTTCCTCTGAGATTAAATCAATTTTACCTGAACTAGCAAACTTCTCGCATTTCACCAGAGTCAATACTGTGGTCCATCCTTTTACGGTTCAAATAAAAAGATGCAGAACTTTCGCTTTTCAATGTGACTCTTTTAGCAGATTCTCTCATCTCTGGAATGCCTTACCTTCGTGGGTTTTCCTCGATAGCTCTAATCTTCAAAAATTAAAAGTTAGCGTTCATAAGTTTCTTAAAGAAACTGAATTTATTTAAACAAAATAAGAATACCTAGTTGACATGGTATCTTCGGATATTCATAGACGTCAATTTATAATTTATTATAATTAACACTAAACATGCCTAACTTTATTTTTAAAAAATGCTTATTGCATTTTCGGCACATGAAAATTGTGGGTTTGCCACACCTTTTGAGTTGACACCTACGAGGCTTATTTTTTATGTGACGCACAATAATGTGATCCCCCGAAACATCTGGTAAATGAAGGCGGTGTCTCAAACTCTTGGTCATCCATCTATATTCTCCATTTTCTCGTTTGTCAATAAAAGGCTTTCTGTGACCATTACCTTGAAATCAATTTGACTCAATGTTTTTTTAGTCTTATATTTTGCGATATGAGAGTGCAACTGCCATGCATTGAACATGGAAAAATTAAGTGCAGAGATCCATAGCAGTCAATGCCACTTCTTTTTTCAGTCAATAACATAGCAAATGATAACTTGTGAAATAATTGCCAAAAACACCTCGTGATTCGTAGAAAGCTCTACGTTATGTTATTAATCTTAAGTTATAAATTCTCCAATTTTTCACATAGCTTCTCATATCAGCTAAACGTGCAGAGCTAGGTGCTATATATTTTATTGAAATTATTTTTGGTTTCTGGACCATTTTGGTTTACTAAAAGAAGTCAATGATTTATAATCATATTTCACTTTCTTTTGTCGTTGTTCTTAATGATTAGATGGTTCAGGTTGGGGTTCTTCAACGATAAACTCATTTTCTCCAGTATCTTCAAAAATATTTCTTGAAATTTCAACTTAAACACATCTGGCCACATCGCCGAAAATATCATTGTTAACATCAGGATTCAATAGTATAAAATTATCATTAATATCTTCTTCATCGCTTAATCCATCAACACGATCAGGCGAAAGAATGTTAGTTAAAGAAATATTATCAAATTCTTCATCTCTGTCGTTCCAATTTTCAATAATTTGCCTCAATTCACGCATTGTCAATAGTTTTCGACGCGGCATTATATATTATATACAAATAATAAACATTCGATGTAAAGAATGAACGTTAAACAAACTACCAAAATGTCAGAAAAATTATGAAATCCAATTTTAGTATAAAATCTGGTTATAAGGTTCGTGCCAGTGTTCGATGAAATGTACACTTAACTTAACGTACACCTGGAAGCACCCCAATATTTCCAATAAATACGAAAACTATTCTTATGAGTTATCTCATCCATTGACACAAATTCGTCATTAGTTTTTCGATATTTGTTCGTTTAGTATTTTATATAATTATTCAAAAATATGTCTAACAACAAGGGTGTTTTGGAAGAGGAGGCGTGGTGGGAAGGAGGTGGGGGGGGGGGACTTGGGCCACCATACAAAACCTTATCGTACTAAGGGCACCATGCATAACTATTACTATCATAAGTAAACAATTTTTAGAAAAAAAAAATTTCACTGTTCGATGAAACGAACAGAGGATCGAAATGGATTAAAATATTATATTTAAAAAGTTAAATACTCACCCATCGCTTCGAAAATATCATTCAATTCAGTTTTACTAAATCTATAATGCTCTTGTTTTTCAAAATCAGGTAAAGTGTTTTTATGTGGGGCTTCTGTCGAAAACACAGATAACGAGTAGTGACAGTCCTGTGCGTAAAGGAATTCCGCCACCAACGTATTTAAAGCCAAAATTAATGGCGATAATATCATGCGATGATCTGATAAATATTTGGCTTCAATCTTTCTCCCTACATTTAATTAAAAATTAGAAAACACGAAAAAATTACAAATAATATTGGTTTTTTACCCAAGGCTGTTTTATTAAAATTCTCAATTAGATCATATCGTAATCTAGAATGAAGTTGTTCTGTTATTCCATTCTCACCAATCCACTCCATCAATTGTTTTTTAAAATCTTCTGCAGAAAGATTTTTTATATATTCTAAATTCAATTTTTCTATTCCATCCATTTTAAACTCTTTTATTTAGAATATTCGACTATATCAAACTATTAAAACTATGTAATATACATTATAAAATCGGTAGTCAACCAGAACTGAAATACCAAAACAAACCGACCATCTGGAGGACAATTTTTTCTAACTGAAATATTAGTACTGTTTGAAGCCATAATATTTTGTTTTGGGAAATTTTAATCAAAAAATTTCTTTTTATCTGTAAATTTTGTTTCAATTGACATTTGTTATTATTAAAACCCGTGTTATTTGTGTTGTCATCCGGATGATTCAGTTTAAAAAAAAAAAACATTAAAATTATAAAGCAATGAATAAAAGTTCAAGTGATCTAAGAATAGAAAATATATTAATACAAGTTCGTGCAAAGCTAAATGAAAATGGTGTTAAATTATGGATGTCTCCATATTATGAAGATGTATTAGGTCCTTGTGAAATTGAATTAGAGGTAGAGTTTCATCTTGATAAGAAAAGTAAACAATTTCACAAAATAATGAAATATTATTCTTAATCTCATAGAATATAGCCAATATGTATAGTATACAACTAGGAATACCGAAAGATCAATGCCTAGCAGCTATTCATGAACTTCAAAATAATGCAATAGATAAATTACAATCTCGGAAAGAGTTTGATGAAACGGGTATTTTTATTTATTAAAGTTTTTCTCAGATTTGTATTTCATGTAGTTTTTCTATTAAAATCAAGGTGTCGCTACATTAAAAGTTCGTGTCCCAGATCAACCGGGTGGAACAAAATTATTAACTATAAAACAAGATATAAGTGCAACTGGTTGGGATTTAAAAGAAAATATTTCCAATCAATTGAAAATAAATTTGTCAACGTAACAAATTTTTAAATGAAAACTTAATATTTGCTCAACTAAAATTAAATATTTTTATTTTAGATTGAAACTCATAAGTTCCGGCAAAGTTGTGAGAGATAATGACGTTCTTTCAAATCAAAATATTTCATATCACCATCAAATTCTTGCATTAGTGTTGCCGCCTGGATCAGACGACACTGTAACAGAAGATAAGATTTATCAACAACTTATAAAAACCAGAGAAGACGCCGAAATGTTGATGAACGGTAAAACTAATGTACTACAGGTAAGTTATGTAGTATGAATCTATTTGTATTTCTGTTGTAATTCGGTTATACATAGATGGAGGATCAATCTGGGAATGCTGTACATTTACCACCAAACGTGAAAAGATCTTTAATAATGGCGTTGGCCTTACATGAAAAAGGAAAAGTAGAATTGAATAAAGAAAACTTTAAGGAAGCTTTAATATATTTTTTAGAAGCTGATCAAGAATATGCGTAAGTTTTCGAAAATTTATTATGCGTATGATTTCGTTTTAAATCTACGCTTGTTTGGTTTCCTACATATTTAAAATATTTAACAGACAATGTGAACAAAAATGGTTAGATGCTGTGGATAATTATGCAATTTTAAATTTAGATATTGTTTGGTGTTATCTTTGTTTAAAAGTAAAACACATTTGAATAGTTTCATATACGCCTATTACATAAATGTTAATTTTCAGAGTATAATGCAGTTACCAGACGCGGAGCGCCGTTTAAATTTATGCGAACAAAATTTTAAGAAAAGTTATGGTGCTAATCTGAACCGAGTTATTGAATTAAAAGGATCATCTGGGAATGAAAAAGCTTTAATAATGCGACTTCATCTACTGCAAGCTGTAGTTTATTTCCACCAGAATCGACGTAATGAAGCGCAAGCCATGTTATCTGTAGCGGAAACTGAACTAAATGGACTTAAAATTAATGAAGGAAGTTTAAATTTACTAATGGAAATGGGATATACATCAGCGGAATCACGAATAGGCTTAAGAGCATCTGGTGGTGATATAAATGAAGCAATTACTTATATAACTCATACGAGAGATCAGCGGTCAGAAGCTCGACATAAAGCAAAAAAGGAAAAACAATTAGAAACGTAAAAAATTGTGCGATAAAACAAATTTCATATTGATCAATTTTCTGTTTTATAGATTTCTGACTAATAACAATAAGACCGATGAAAACTGGGTGAATCCTAGAAATTTACATGTTTTAACTGATATGGGATTTTCGAAAACATTATGTGTTTTGGCATTAAAAAAATCTAAAAATGATATATCCACGGCTGTAAATACTTATTTCATAATATTTAGATAATTTATAACATTATTTTTTTTTAGATTCAACTATTAAATGATAATCGTGATGAGTTAATAAAAGATTTAACTATTTCAAAAGATAATATGCAAGAGCTAGAAAAAATGGGGTTCGATCCTGCACTCATAAAATTAGCACTAACATCTAGTGACGATAATTTGAGTGATGCTATAGATTTTTTATTTAAATTACAAAATGACGGAACGTATGATTCAATGCTGCAGAATTTATTATCAAATCCAAATATTGCTGAGATTGCAAAAATTATTGAGCAAGCACCAGGGCCATCCAGTGGTAGTAGAAGTGAAACTGTGGAAGCATTAAAACAAAAGAAAATACTGGAAATCGAAAAAGAAGCAGAGGTAAGAAAAGTTTACTAAAGATAGTGTTTTGCTAGTTTATTCAACTTCAGATAAAAAATATGTTGAAATATCAAATAGGCAAATGTAATTTTGACATACGGGTGCGACAACCTGACGTACGCCAGTCCCAGCTATTGACATAAAAGTTAACGTGAGATATCACATACCACTGACAGCGGCAGAGGGATATCGCTGGCCAAAGTGGTATCCTAGGGGTAGTAACGGATGAACTCTATTCAGTCAACGGTATTGCTTACTCGAAGAAATGAGGCTTCATATAACTCAATATGTGTGCTTTGACAATATGCCAAACCTGGACCAAAATTGAGACCTAGCATATTTTTGGTTAGTAAATATTCAAATGGGCTTTACTTGTCAAAAACATACCTAAGTGTTATTTTCGTTACGCAAACGCATGAAATCTTGATGAAAATTTGGTGTGAAAAGGAGATGCAACCGCAGCCGGGTTTACTCAGTTCTGACATTCAATTTTATTGAAACTTAGAGCATAACATTTTTGTAATGGTTTTAGTAATTCTGCAACTTCCGGTTATATAGCGTTTTTTTTAATTCTTTTAAGGATATCACAACAAAAGTTTACAGTTATTAAGTGTTTTTAACGAATCTTTGGTAAAATTTTTCAGTTAACATGAGAACTAATTAGCTAATTTGGGGGTGCCTTGTGCAAAGTGGTCGATGACTTTCAAACAAATACTGATTTTTAATTCACCGATATATTAGGTCGATCTGTTTTGGATGCATATTTATATCGATATTTTAATTATATCATCATGTGGGCTATAAACAACCACCCTATTGTTTGTGGCTGCATCATTGCCGATCAAGGAAAAGTTGTATTAGTAAAAACAGAAGACACATCGTGAACACCAAATACAAGTGAAAATTTAGAAAAGCTGACCTGACAATGAATAAATAAAACCGATGTGCAGTTTATTGTTATAAATTACGTCGTTTGTAACCGATAATGCAAGTAATATGGTAAATATGCGACAAAATATATCAAGATCCTCCGAAGATCATATAATATCGTACGGATGGGGAGCTCATATGTTGAATCTATTGGTTTAAGCAATCCTGACAAAACCATCACACAAAAAAATTGTTCAATAAGTTACAAAGACAATTAAATATTTTAAAAGTGATGATGCTTTCAGAGCATGTTTCGAGAAAGCTGGCGGACGCTCTTATTAAGTTCAATGGAATACAAACTTCGATTTTCTTAATTCGTTGCAAATTGGTCAATTCTTGCAAAAGTATCAGAAGAAAAAAGTGAAATAAGAGAAAAGGATAATTTTGACAAGAATATCCATGAGTTTTGTCGTTAAACGGGGGTCTGAAGACACTAAAAATACGCTAAAACCCATTGCCATAGCAACCGAATTGTGTTTTGTCTGCGAAAATTTTGAGAAAGCATTAATTAGAGAAAATTTAATTAATGATTAAAATAGCCTCATTTTTGAAGAAATATATGTTTTTTTTGACACCACCCAATTATGTTGCCTTTCTGCTTAGTTAAAAAATTAGGTTTCTTGAAGAAATTACTTTCTTATCAAAGGAAAATAATATATCAAATAATTTATGCAGGACAACTTTAATTTTAATGTGATAAATATAAGGATATATGGGTGAGTGAATCTGTAAATTTAAATAAAATTATACTGACAAAAAAGCCTTTAAATAAAATTATACTGAATGCCGTTGACTTTATTGTAGAAGTTTTTCGTTCATAATTTATTTTACTTCTTTTCGATTTAAAGCTAATTGCTGGCTGATTGTTACACTAATTTCTTCCTTGGTTGCAACCATGTTATTGTTGACTATTTCCATCTGTTGATTGATGTATATGTATATTATGTATTCTTACTGATTTCTTCCATATTCGCAGTCATTTGTTGATTGATGTTAAGACTAATCTCTTTAGTAGCAGTCATTTGTATTTACTGTATTCAATTGCTGATTCTTATTAGTATTGATTTGATTGATAGGTGCTGATGATCAATTAACTGACATCGCAGTTAGTATGTGGTCATGAAGTTATTGTTTCTGAAGTTAGTTTTCTCTTCATCAACTGCAACTGAATCACTGTTTGTTGTGACTTTTGAACTGGTAACTTTCCACTTCTATTCCATTGGCTTCCATAGCTTCTCGAAACCGTAACATTAATTCACTTTTATTTCTGGTTGTTGACAATCCACGTTGTTCTAGTTTCTTCTTCAACTCAGGAATTTCTGTACATGTGTGTTCTATTAATATCTTGGACAAGTTCGTGATTCAGCAAAAACCGACACGTGGTTAAGAAACTAAAGGCTTTTTACTAAAAAAAATTGATATTTTAAAACCGTTATAACGGCCGTTTGGATACAAATATTTAAAAAAAAATTAACAAATTTAGAATCTTTGGAACCTTTTTTTAAACTATTTTAAAAATAGACCCCTGGCATTAGAGGTTCCCGAGTAACCGGCTCCAACAAAAAAGCTTGCAAAAGAAAATTTTTATTTAAACAACCGGCACTCACGGTCGCATTTGTGGAGCCAGATCAAAAAACTTTTTTTTAAAAATGTGTGTTTTATGAATATCTTGGCCAAGTTCGTTAATCAGCAAAATTCGACTCATGGTTGAGAAACTAGAGGCTTTATACTAAAAAAAAAGTTGGCTCCGAAAATCCATTATAACGGCCGTTTGGATACCAATATTTTTAAATACTTTATAAATTTAGAATCATTGGAATCTTTTTTATCAATTTCTTCTAAAATAGACCTCTGCAATTAGAAGTTCCTGAGTGAGCGGCTCCAACAAAAAAGCTTGTAAAACATAAAATGCGTTTGAATCAACCGGCACTCTCACGGTCGCAATTGGGAAACCAGAACAAAATTTTTTTCTAAAAATGTGTGTTTTACTAACATCTTGGACAAGTTCGTAAATCAGCAAAATTCGACTCTTGGTTAAGAAACTGGAGGCTTTCTACTAGAAAAAAGTTGTGTTTTTTTTATACCGCTATAACGGCCGTTTGGATTCTGATATTTTTAAAAACTTCATAAATTTAGACTTTGGAAAATTTTAATCCGTTTCTTATAAATATAAATTATAAACCTCTGCAGTTACAGGTTTTTACTTGTTGGCTTCAACAAAAAAGTTTGGAAATTGGAACATTCCATAACAACAATTTGCAAAAACCTTATAACAATCAATGTTAAAAAAATAAAAAGATTTGAATAGAAGAAATTAATTTTTTTTTCTTAGAAATAAACTATTATGATATTTCGCAGTAATAGAATGTTCAACAACAATTGCATACAATTTTACAGTTGTTTCAGTGGAAATCGAACACGGTCCATGATTTATGATATAGAGTTTGTGGTGTGTTTTTCATATAGTGTCATACCACAGATAAATAATATACAGATGAACTATTGCAACGAAACTTTTGGTTAAGAAATGTGCTACCACTTTACTAATTGGTTTATTTTTTTTGTACTAATTTGCTCACCCAGAGCTCGTTTCTCTGCTAAATATGTTGAATTAAAATGAATGTACTGAAATGTACTGTATAAAACAAACCATTATAACGGCCGTACATTGAAACAAAATTTATAAATAATAAATATTAATATTTGAACATATTTCTATCATTTTCTGAAAAACCATACATCTGCAATATGCGGCTCCTTAGCTTTCTGCAATCAGCAATGTGATTGCGCATTTTTTGGCCCACACCAAAAATATTTTCCTACAACAAAAATTAAATGAAAAGATTGTAAATTGTTGCAAATAAACACAAAAAAAATAATTTTTTTCCTAAATTAAAAAGGAACAAACAATGATATTCATATATAATATAACGAGTCGTCAAATAATAGTCGATTATTTTTCATAATCATTATTACGAATGTCATTTGAGGTTTTTGGAATTTTTGACCTCAAATGGCATGAGTGGTAATGTTGAAAAATAATCGACTAATAATTTGATGACGAGTTGTATTTAGCAGACAATTTAACGAACAGAAATAGTAACATTATTTCATACAACATATTCCTTTGTTGTCAAACAAAATTAAATATTATTTCATCTTAGTAGGCGCATAAATGTTATAAATTTGTAATTTATTTTTGAAAAATAAACATAAACATGCAATCATTTATGAATGAAAACGGACATTTTTACTATTTGCAAATTGCATTTTCACATAATTTTGTATATGCATTTTGGTTTTAAATTAATATATTAAAGTAGGCGGAAAATATTCGAAAATATTCGCTGTTCCTTCCTAACAGAAAAAAATAATCGAAACAAATCGTTTTGATTTGCTAAAAAATAGTAAATGAAGCGTTTTGATTGGACCTTATTGAAACTTTTGTTTTTGAGTTGAATTGTCATATATAATATCACGAGTCGTCAAATAATAGTCGATTATTTTTCATAATCATTATTACGAATGTCATTTGAGGTCCCGAGTGCGCGTAGCGCACGAGGGAAATTTTTGACCTCAAATGGCATGAGTGGTAATGTTGAAAAATAATCGACTAATAATTTGATGACGAGTGGTATTTAGCAGACAATTTAACGAACAGAAATAGTAACATTATTTCAAACAACATAATCCTTTGTTGTCAAACAAAATTAAATATTATTTCTTCTTAGTAGGCGCATAAATGTTATAAATTTGTAATTTATTTTTGATAAATAAACATAAACATGCAATCATTTATGAATGAAAACGGACATTTTTACTATTTGCAAATTGCATTTTCACATAATTTTGTATGTGCATATTTGTTTTAAATTAATATATTAAGTAGGCGGAAAATATTCGAAAATATTCGCTGTTCCTTCCTAACAGAAAAAAATAATCGAAACAAATCGTTTTGATTTGCTAAAAAATAGTAAATGAAGCGTTTTGATTGGACCTTATTGAAACTTTATTTTTTGAGTTGAATTGTCAATGATATTTAATTCTTATTGTTAATTGATTTTAAGTCAAATAAAAAACGTTTCAAAATTGCATAGTTGTGGGTTTGCTCATTAATAATTTTGTTTTTAAAAGTCCGTTTGATAATTCTGTGTGTAATAATTTTTAAACTAATCTGATACAGCTAATTCTACTTGTACACAAAACTGTCTGATCCCGAAATCTACTTATTTCTAGTGGATATATTTGCCGCTTGGACTTTTTAATTCTAATTGGTTTTTTACACTTACACGAAAACCATTGTTCAGCCTTAAGAACTATCAATTTATTTGGAATGAATTTGCGCAATTACTCGAGAAAATTTTCGGAAAAATTCACAACAGCAATGTCAGGGTTTTGATCAGCAAAACAAATAAGTTTCCAGGTTTAAAACTTTATTTACTTCTATTATATACTCTCTATTTACTTTTATTTGCACGATTTTAAATGCACGGTAAAGCGTTTCGTTTATGTTGTTGTTGTAGCGACGGCTTAGGTGCTAATCCTCCGGCTCCATGTCCAGGTTCAGGAACTCCGCTACTGCTTTTGGGCAGTACCATAAATCTTCCTTCGTCAGGTTAGTTGCATTTTTAGGA
This sequence comes from Diogma glabrata, assembly GCA_963693315.1. Classification (NCBI taxonomy): domain Eukaryota; kingdom Metazoa; phylum Arthropoda; class Insecta; order Diptera; family Cylindrotomidae; genus Diogma; species Diogma glabrata. The sequence continues at coordinate 285,409,225 of OY856187.1, read as the reverse complement.
CATCTGAATAGGTCGTCTACATCATGCGGCGTGCCCTCACATGCGGGACACTTGTCAACAATTTCACTATCAATTCTACACATGTAGTTATTTAGGATGCGAGACCAACCGGATCTTAGTTGAGCTAAGATGAATCTGGTGCTACGGGGCAATTGAGCCTCTTCAGCAGCGACTTCTGGTGGCTTTTTATTTAGAACTCTATTTGGCGCGTAGTTCCTTAGAGCGTCCTCAACAGCTTTTGTATGAAGTGCTTTTAGGCTTGTTCTGTAAGTAACCTCATCGATGTTACCTGTTACTTGATGGTCTCTCATCTCATGCAGAAAGCATCTTGCTGTCTTCCTTATGTCTCTCGGTGGTTCAATTTTCGATATCGTATCATTACAGGAATGCCGTTCTTTATGACAGGCCAATAGATATTGTTTAGTTAGCATCTCATTATGTTCACGGACTGGAAGTATGTTACATTCCTCGTGCAGGTGATCTCGATGGGACATCAGATGACATCCGGTCGCAGTTCGCAGGGCAGCGTTTTGTGTTGTTTGTAGCTTCTTCCAGTGCGTGTCCGCAACTTAGGGTGTCCATATGGGTGCAGCATAGTTTATAATAGGCCGACCTATTGTTTTATACGTTGTAATTATTGTATTTTTATCCTTGCCCCATGAACTACCTGCAAGTGCTTTCTATGCATTATTCCTGTTCTTAAGTCTGGAGTTCACTTGTTGTGCATGAGCATTAAATTTCAGCAGTGGGTCGAATGTTACCCCCAACAATCTTGGATTTTTTACTGTAGGAATAAGTATATTGTCAATGCAGATGCTTAGTGTTGTGTTTACCTCCTTCGTCCATGTGGTGAATAGTGTAGAGGTGGATTTTTCTGTGGAAACTTTCAATTTCCTTGTTTTAAACCACTCATTGAAGATGTTAAGGTAGGTGTTTAGGATGTTGGTGAGTTGTTCTAGGTTATTATCTGTTGCAAGCACTGTGAAATCGTCTGCATATGACGTGATGGTTATTCCTTCCGGCGGGGCAGGTAAGCTGCTTAAGTAGAGATTAAACAATGAAGGTGATAGAACTCCGCCTTGTGGAACTCCTTGTCGAAGTACTCTCATCTTGGACTTACAGTTTTGAAACTCGACGTATGTTTGGCGACCTCTAAGATAGCTGCACAGCTTTATAAGACCCGGCAAATCGGTCTTTAGGATGTCATCTAGTAGTGCGGCGTGCGAAACTGTGTCGAACGCTTTTGATAGGTGCAACTAAAATTGTTCTAGCACAGTTTTGTTTTTGGTTCACACCATCACTGATCTGATTTTGCATTCTGTGGAGAGCGGTGGTTGTACTATGTGCTGTCCTAAAGCCATGTTGGTGTGCCGCCAAATTGAAGGATCCGGTTAACCGAGGTAATAGAAGCGCTTCAATCAGTTTTGTGACCGATGAGAGGATGGAGATCGGTCTGTAGGATTCTCCCTTTTCTTCAGGTTTTCCAGGCTTCAAGATGGGGCTTATTCTTGCCGTTTTCCAGATATTTAGTATTTGTAGCGTATTTAGCGATGTGTTGAGTGTGGTAGTGAGATAATTCAGTCCTTTGGGTCCAATATGTTTCAGCATGATGGCAGAGATGCCGTCGGGTCCAATAGCTTTTGATGGCTTAATCTTCTTTATGGCATTCTCAACCTCTTCTTCCGAAAATATGATTTCCTCTAAATGTTCAGTATTGAGTTTGCGCAGATGTCTCAATACTGACCTAGATTGTTTTTCATGTTTACGTGGCTTTTCTGTAAACTGTGTGTTGAATTTTGTTGCGCATTTTCTGTGGTTTTCAGTTGGGATATCATCGAAGGAGATCATGCAATTGTTACCTGGTTGTCGAGGATGGGTTAAGCCTTTTATGACCTTCCAGAGACTTTTACTTGTGCTAAAATTTGAATCACTCACTAGTTTTCTCCATTTATCACGTTTGTGTTCTGCAACTAACTTATTGATTTTTTTATTAAGCTGGATCTACTTTTCGGATGTCGTCTCTTTGGATGGAGAGTACACAAGCTTCCTGTGGGAAGTTTGGTTTCACCTTTTGTATTCTGCCCGATGGTATGTAGCGAGATCTGGCTGTATTAAAAATTTTTCTAAAATTTCTTTCCCCTGAGAGGACGTCAAGTGGTAAAAATTGTTTACTGAATTCCATTTCAGTAAAGTTAGTAAAATTTTGCCAGTCTGCTTTGTTAAAATTAGTATTTTTTTTTAAAATAAAATGTGTTGTGTAATAGGGTTTAGAATATGTGTCACAGCAACACATAAATACCTTTTAAGACCTAGGTCTAGACCTGGATCCCACAACAACTGGCGTTCTAAGGTGTAGATTAACGCTTTTTTTAAACATCTGCGGGTTGAAGCCACCTGAGACTAAGTGTTCCGGCAAACTATTCCATTTGTACGCAGTTCGGACAAAGAAGTCTCTCTGCGATCTGCCAGTATGACAGCGCGGGATCTTTACCGTTTCACCGGTTGCGGCAGCCGATTGAACGGGGGTAAGAATAAGTTTGAGGCATGATGTCGCTGATTTCATCTGAGCACTGCTGATGACGATATTTGTAAAAAACAACGAGGTCAGCAACAGTGCGACGATGTTGTAGGGAATCAAGTTTTGATGTCAAAGTTTGATCACCCACAATTCGTATAGCTCGCTTTTGAACAGAGTCCAAGAGGGCCAAGATGGAAACAGAGGCAGCACCCCAAACTTGACAGCAGTACTCCATACAGGGACGAATATAGGACTTATAAACATGGAGCAATTGGTATGGAGTGAAAATTTTTTTGCATCTATTTAGGAGGCCGAGTTTTTTAGACGCGCTTTTTGCCATCGCCATTACATGATCGTTCCAGAGTAGGTCATTTGAAACTGTGACACCCAATAAACGAATGTTTTTACATTCACCTATTGGTTCATCACACATACGGAATAAAATATCTTTGGGGAACTCGGTCTTTAATCTGGAAACAATCAACAGCTGTGTTTTGGTAGAGTTGAAATTGACAAGGTTTTGGTCACCCCAGTCGGCGACTTTATTCAGGTCTTTGTTCACGTTTATGGCAGCGTCTCTTCGGGCAGGATTAATTCGTTCGTGCATTTTACCTTTTGAAGGAAGGGGCTCGAACGACTTGTGCAGAGTACTATCATCTGCAAAACTATTTATTGGGTTACTGGTTATTTTCAACAATTCGTTGATATAAATCAAAAATAGGGTTGGGGACAATACTGAGCCTTGGGGTACACCAGCGTTAATTAGTTTAGACTCAGAAGAAAATCCGTCTAAGGAGACCGAAATGTATCGGTTGGATAGAAAATTTTGAATCAGCCTCACAACATTGGGATGAAAACCGTACGCAACGAGCTTGTTGATTAAGTTGGCATGCCAGACTCGATCGAATGCCTTGGAGATGTCTAAGGCGATAACGTATGTTTCACCACCTTTATCAAGTATGCTGTTCCAACAATGCGCTACATAGTTTAATAGATCGGTAGTTGATCTTTTGTTTCGAAAACCGTATTGGCTGTCGGATATTAAATGATTTTCTTCCAGAAATTTTGAAATATATGTATTAATATAATGCTCGTAGACTTTGGATAGGACAGATAGTAAAGCTATTGGCCTATAATTTGAGATATCGGATTTTGGTCCCTTTTTGGGGACGGGCTGGACATTCGCCAACTTCCAGCACGAGGGAAATATACCAGATTTGTAGGATTGGTAGAATATTTTAGTTAAAGTTGTGCAAGTTCTTTGGAAAAGGTTTTTTAAATAATGGGTGGAATATTGTCCATTCCTGAGGCTTTGTTGATGTTTAACCCCTTTAAAAGTTTAGCGACTATTTTGGGTTTGAAGACTGGATTTGGGCTATTTCTTTAGGAGTTTCCAAAACAGTGGAGTTCAGAGCAAAGCGTTCAGCGAACAAGTTAGCTTTTCTTGCGGGATCATTGACGATTAAGTCACCATCAATAATAGGGGAATAGAAAATTTTGTACCAGAATTTAAAGAATTAAAGGCACGGTAGAAACTCTTGTCAGAAACAGACATAGACGTAAGTTTTGAGGCTTTCGCTCTGTCAATTCCAAATTTTTTGTTTGAGATAATCCGGTTAGATATTTTGTTGGCCTCTAGATATTGGGATCGATTAGTGGGAGTTTTGTTATGAATCCAAATATTAAATGATTTAAATGTTTCTAAGTGCCGTTTTGGCAGCTTTCGAATACAAGTATTTTTGTTTGGGTTATACTATGGAGAAAGGGACAAATTTATTGATAGCAAATTGGATGGTTTCTGTAAAGTTTTGAGCAGAAACATTTACATTGTCAGTGTAAAAACAATGACGGTCGAAAGAGAAACCATGGAAAAAATTTTGAAGACCACTCTTATCCATTTTTGAGTAGTGAAATATTTTACGGGGTTTGGGAGCTGTAGTTTTAAGTAAATCAGTTTTGATAACTGATGAGATTAAATAATGATCAGAATTTCCAATACTACCTTTCGCGACATCGACACTCGTAATATCTGGCATTGTGGTAAGGAAGAGATCTAAAAGAAAACTATTATCACCGCCATTACGGAGAGTGAAAGTCTGGCTTTTACCAATGTGGAATAGGCCCTGAGACGCGGCTAAAATTTCTGCCAGTTTTCCACTATTGTCAACATCGTCGGTCGATTTAGAGAATTCCAACCATGATTTGTTGTGGACGTTGAAGTCACCTGATTCAAGCCTATATTTGTAATTAAGCGATTCTATAAGGGGAAAATATTCAGAAACTTGTGTTTCTGTAAGGAATAGAATGTTCGGTTTGTCGTGCTCAAGATGATGTTGCACGTGGTCATGGTTAGCGTTCAATCCGCAGATGTTTTGAACATGTATTTTACAATTTTTTATTGATTCATATATGTGTTGTCCCTGCAAATTCTGTGGACGTGCCGCTTTATGGGCGGGTGGATTGCGCAAATTTGCTTTACCACTTGCAGACTTATTTTTTTTCGGTTGTACTGCCATATATATATCAAAAGGTTTATTTTATTTTTTTATGTTTTATTTTAAAATGGATAACTAAGTAAAAAGTCCTATCATACAACAAAATATGACATATGCTAATATTTCATGATAAGATGAAGAAATAATAACAAAATAATAAGTGAAAAACAAATTGTGAGAAATTTGCAGAAAACAAAACAAAACTAAATGCCAATAATCCAGCTGATGCAGCGAACCCCAGACGCACCGCCCATCACCTCAATCGAAACACAAAGCCCACACATAACTACGTGTTGGTCCGATTCCTCGGAAGAGCTAATGAGCGGTACCGCTACGGAACGCTGACCAGCTAAGACTGTAAGTGCTGCCGTTGACTAATTAAAGTTCGTCCGCCAGCACCCTAAGATATCATCTTGGCTAATGACATCTCCTGCCATTGCCAGTGGTATGTGATATCTCACGCTAACTCATATGTCAATGGCAGGGACTGGAGTACGCAGGGTAGTCAGACCCGTAGATCAACATCGATCATAATCGATCAAAATCGATCCCTCCTGCAGTATAAGTCTTCTTCTCAGATTTTATTATGTTGATGGAACAGCTTAAGTTGATTATGATCGGCACGTGGTCTGATCCCAATGCAATATCAGCTCTCCATTCTGCAATTGGCATTAGTGACATGCTGACAAGGGAAACATATGGAGAAGAATACGAGTTATTTGTAACCCTTGTTGGATGTGGTTCGTTGAGGACTCCAAAATTGGAGCCGTCAATTTGATCAGCAATGTTTTCACCTCGTGAATCGGTGTTTAGGTGCGAGTGCCATAGATCATGATGAGCATTCACAACGCCGAGAATCAGACAGTCTTTTGTATAAAATAAATGTTCTATGGACGGTTCATAACCGGTATCACAGCTGCTTACTGGTGGAATATATATTGACTAGAGTTATCTTCGTGTTGCCGGATTTTATTATAATACCCAGTTGTTCTAGGTGTTTATCAGTTCCTGGTACTGTAGGTAACATGGTTGTACGGTAGATAACGGTTTTGTGAATGATAAAGGCCAGGCCACCACCTTTGTCCTTCCCTCTATCCAGCCTTATAATTTTGTAATCACAGTAATTATCACTAAGCTTAGATCTAACATTTAATTTGGTTTCTTGAAGAACCGTGACTAGAATGTTGTTATTGCACATATAATTTATAATATCATCTATCTTGTTGGTGAGACCGTTGCAATTCAATTGCATAATTTTGACATCACTAGAAGTTTCCGGATGCGTGTTCATTCCTATTGTGTTTTGCTGCGAGCTCGCGTTGGTTTGTTGGCCTGATAATTGACAGCATGGCGCTATGTAGTGTTTGGTCCAATGTTTATGTGTGGCTAAACCTGAGCAGTTCTTGAGGTGACACCATTCTTTACAGGTATTGCACTGGATAGATGTTATGTTTGCCCTTAAAATGTTTTTACATATTGAACAATGCCATGTTTTAGTTGGTCCCGGATTTATTTCTATACCAGCCATGACGAGGAGTATTTGAAGCAGAGAGGCCGTGACAGCTGCTTCCTAACCCAAAAATGGAGCGACGAATTTGCACCTTTCGTCGAACTTGTTGTGATGGTCCTTGGTCGGAATTGGATTCCGAGTACTTCTGGGGCGTAAACCCGTCCATCTTGAGAAGCGCGTTTCGTTTATAATTAATTTCACTTAACATAATCGCATTCTAAAATAAAACTAATTACTTCTGTCTGAAAAAAAACAACTGTTTAAATACTATACTCTTAAATCTAAAAAAATCGATCGTTATTCTAAAATCTTTAATCCGGAATATTCCTTTAAACAGAATAAGAAATAATTTTAGCATGTCCCTTAACTGTTAATACAACAACAATTACATTGATTTCATTCCTTTGTTGTTGTGTTTTGTTATGATTTTGCTATAACCGAAACAATTACTATATACAAATATGTATCCCATTAACAAAAATGCTTTATATCATTAAATTTTTTTAAACCGCAATATAATACATTACTATTGGCGAATGTCAAAAGTCTGTATTTGATAGTGCGACTGGCGTCTTTGCTTTGAGTTAAACCTTGAACTTAGTTTTATAATGTTTGAATATCAAATGGTTGATATCATTCAAACCACTTATTAAGTATTTCTTCCATTTGAAGAAGTAATTGTTCTACAGATGTTTCTGCATACATTAACACTGCATTATCAGCAAATAGCTGAATACGCCCATTCAATTTTAATAAGGTGTAGTCATTGATAAAGAATTTAAATAAACAAGGGCCTAATATTGATCCTTGGGGTACTCCCTTACTTGTAACACATTTCTCACTACATATACCATTAATCAAATACCTAAATAAATATTTGAAGTTAACTAAAACAAAATAACCCGCCACAGGAAATTTTAGTTTTTTCTAATAAGAAAATAAAAAAAAAACTGCAGTTATACAGTAGACTATGCTATAATACAGTAGGCAATTAAACAGTTTTAAACGCATAAAAATGATAGCGTACAGAAAATATAATGTTTTAATTTCGATATTTCAATATTTTGATTTGATCAATACCGAATTGTATAGCTCCATCGAATCGAAACAATATGTTTTAAATCATTCTTATACTGGATTGGATTTATATTGGATTGGTATCAGTAGCTGAATTCCAGTCCTGTGATATGGCTTCAGTCCTCCAGATTAATTGATTAAGTTCAAACAATCTTGAAATTCATCTAGTTTTTCAGTGCAACTTTTAGTTGTGATAATCGTTTTTTGTTTTGTTTTTTGACAAACATCAAACAGTTTTGAATCACAATACCCGGTTTGTTGCTTCTGTTATACAATTTTTTCACTTTTTATTTAAAAAAAAACAATTTCGTTTACGTACTAAAAAAAGCATATAGATGAAAAACGTGATCTACGCAGGTGAAAAAGTCGAAATTTGAACTTGACCATTTTTGATTTTCCTGAAACTTGGCATATAAGTAGTATGGACAAAATACAAAATACGACTTATTTTAAAATTTTTTTAAAGTGTATAGTTTAAGCATAGGGGGCACCTCAACAAAAATCTTTAAAATTAAATATCTCAAGAACACGAATTAATGCCTCTTTGTAAATTTGATATATTTTAAAGGAAGGTTAGAACTATATTTAAAAAATAAAAAAAGGTAAAATTTAATTGATTTTAAAATTTTTTGTTAATGGAAGTTGTTTGAAAAAATGAAGAAAAATTCGAATTTCAGCCGTACTAAAAATCTTTAAAATTAAATATCTCAAGAACAAGAATTTTAGCCTCTTTGTAAATTTGATATATTTTAGAGTAAGGATAGAACTATTTTCAGAAAAAAAATTAATTAAATTCCAATTGATCTTTGACCCTAGCGCCATCTTTAAAAAAGTTTTTTTAATATTTTTATTTAAAAATTAATTATAAAAACAATAAATTAATTTTTTTTCAAACGACTAATTAATCATCTATCAAACAAAAAAAAGTTTGATGAAATCGGTATAGCCGTTCTTGAGCATTTTAATTTTAAAGTTACATCGGATTGGTAGAATTTTCATTTTTCTCATGCATGTTGGGGTGCCCCCTATGGTCAAACTATGCACTTTAAAAATATTTTAAAATAAGTCGTATTTTTTATTTTGTCCATACTACTTATATGCCAAGTTTCAGGAAAATCAAAAATGGTCAAATTTTCACAACTCTGTCTAGAACACGTTTCTCATCTATATGTAATTAAGTTTAAAAATTTATAGTCAATATGACAAAATGTTAAATGTTTGCTAATTTACCAAAAATATTTGAAATTTAAAAGAAATTTATTTAGAAAAACTAATCGATTTTTGATTTTAAGAAAATCATTTGTAAACAATATAAAAAACTTTGTGTGTTGTATATATATACAGTGTAATTCGCTTATAACGACATTGAAAATGACATCAAAATCCGTCGTTACATTCGAGTGTCGTAATATGCGAAGTGTTCAATTTTTTATCAGAAACAATTTAATGACAGTAGATAAGTAGATAAGACTGAATCTAAAAAAATATGGTGTGTAATTTATGAAATTTTTTTGCTATCCACAAAATTGTCGATCGATCTAGTTTCGAACCGATAAGAACTTTTTATTACACTTAAAAAAATATATCATTCTCATCAGGGCTAGCCGACTAGATACACTACCAAAAAAATTTTTAGCTATATAAACCTAAAATAGGTCACTACTCTAGCGAAGTATAAGAAACCAAAAAACTTTCATAAACATATGTTTATTAGATTCAGGTTTAGTCAATTTGTTTCTCTAGTTGATCACTATTGTTGTTATACTCTTACCAAGTTAAAATTGGATAACAAACTTGTATCGGTGAGAAGAAGATGACCATCTTCACTTGTGTCTATCGACACATTATCTACAATTAATTCAATGAATTATTTGTGATATTACATCACTCCGATGGAAATAATCCCATCATGAATAATAAGACTGAATCTAACAAAATGTGGTGTGCAATTTATGAAATTTTTTTGCTATCCACAAAATTGTCGATCGATCTAGTTTCGAACCGATAAGAACTTTTTATTACACTTTAAAAAAATATATCATTCTCATCAGGGCTAGCCGACTAGATACACTACCAAAAAAATTTTTCGCTATATAAACCTAAAATAGGTCACTACTCTAGCGAAGTATAAGAAACCAAAAAACTTTCATAAACATATGTTTATTAGATTCAGGTTTAGTCAATTTGTTTCTCTAGTTGATCACTATTGTTGTTATACTCTAACCAAGTTAGAATTGGATAACAAACTTGTATCGGTAAGAAGAAGATGACCATCTTCACTTGTGTCTATCGACACATTATCTACAATTAATTCAATGAATTATTTGTGATATTACATCACTCCGATGGAAATAATCCCATCATGAATAATAAGACTGAATCTAACAAAATATGGTGTGCAATTTATGAAATTTTTTTGCTATCCACAAAATTGTCGATCGATCTAGTTTCGAACCGATAAGAACTTTTTATTACACTTTAAAAAAATATATCATTCTCATCAGGGCTAGCCGACTAGATACACTACCAAAAAAATTTTTCGCTATATAAACCTAAAATAGGTCACTACTCTAGCGAAGTATAAGAAACCAAAAAACTTTCATAAACATATGTTTATTAGATTCAGGTTTAGTCAATTTGTTTCTCTAGTTGATCACTATTGTTGTTATACTCTAACCAAGTTAGAATTGGATAACAAACTTGTATCGGTGAGAAGAAGATGACCATCTTCACTTGTGTCTATCGACACATTATCTACAATTAATTCAATGAATTATTTGTGATATTACATCACTCCGATGGTGATTGGTGATATTACATCACTCCGAAATAATTCATTGAATTAATTGTAGATAATGTGTCGATAGACACAAGTGAAGATGGTCATCTTCTTCTCACCGATACAAGTTTGTTATCCAATTCTAACTTGGTTAGAGTATAACAACAATAGTGATCAACTAGAGAAACAAATTGACTAAACCTTAATCTAATAAACATATGTTTATGAAAGTTTTTTGGTTTCTTATACTTCGCTAGAGTAGTGACCTATTTTAGGTTTATATAGCGAAAAATTTTTTTGGTAGTGTATCTAGTCGGCTAGCCCTGATGAGAATGATATATTTTTTTAAAGTGTAATAAAAAGTTCTTATCGGTTCGAAACTAGATCGATCGACAATTTTGTGGATAGCAAAAAAATTTCATAAATTGCACACCACATTTTGTTAGATTCAGTCTTATTATTCATGATGGGATTATTTCCATCGGAGTGATGTAATATCACAAATAATTCATTGAATTAATTGTAGATAATGTGTCGATAGACACAAGTGAAGATGGTCATCTTCTTCTCACCGATACAAGTTTGTTATCCAATTCTAACTTGGTTAGAGTATAACAACAATAGTGATCAACTAGAGAAACAAATTGACTAAACCTGAATCTAATAAACATATGTTTATGAAAGTTTTTTGGTTTCTTATACTTCGCTAGAGTAGTGACCTATTTTAGGTTTATATAGCGAAAAATTTTTTTGGTAGTGTATCTAGTCGGCTAGCCCTGATGAGAATGATATATTTTTTTAAAGTGTAATAAAAAGTTCTTATCGGTTCGAAACTAGATCGATCAACAATTTTGTGGATAGCAAAAAAATTTCATAAATTGCACACCATATTTTGTTAGATTCAGTCTTATTATTCATGATGGGATTATTTCCATCGGAGTGATGTAATATCACAAATAATTCATTGAATTATTTGTAGATAAGTAGATGTATCTGTAATTGTTGGAGACGAAAAATTTATGGTATCTTCACTTCAGGTTCATTTTGAGTATCTTCTATACGTTAACGTATACGTTAATATTAGCTAAATTTATAATATCGTCGACAGTAGCTTTTATTGTGGGCTCTTCATCTGTGAAATAAAATTTATCAGCCATGATAAAAACATCCCAATTTTCATCACCCCTGACAGAAGTTGTTACCGAGGAGCAAGACTTGGCCTATCCGATTAGTGGAATATCATCATCAGCATCGTAACTCACAGCGTCAGTATTTTCATCATCATCAATTTGCAAGAAGTCGGTATGTCTAAATCAAGTTGAAATACGACGTTTACTTACTAACACGATTTCTTGTGTATAGCATCTACCAATTCTGTTGACAATTCTATTCTGTCGACAGTGATTTTAAAATATTTTATTACATCATTATCCTTCGACTGAAGAGCAGAAGACGTGTTGAGGGACATAAGCACTAACTTAATAAATTTTAGATTGTTCAAGTAAATATGTGCAGGCCAGCAGCCAAATTCTGTAACTGTGAAGTGTTAAAAATTTCTTCATTTCGATTTTATCATTAATTTTTTATCATTTTACCATTTTTGCGATTTGAGTGTTAAAAAATCTAATAACAAGCGCCGAACTGTCAAACGTCAAAAATACATAAAATTAAATGTTTATTTTAACTTTTAACACAATTTAAACATAAATTTTTACAAATTTAAATATATAAAAATATTTTAGAAATTAAATTTGAAAAATTAATCTGTATTTAATTTAGAAATGCAATTTTAAAAAATCATATCGCATTGACTTTATGGTTTTTTATGACATAACAATAACAACAAAAAAAACGATTTTATTTTATTGCCAAATAAAAAGTCAGTGTTAACTTTATAGTTTTAAAACTTCACTCACTTGGATATTTTTGCGTGAAGTGATAAAAAATTTATCACTTCACCGCTTCACAGTTACAGAATTTGGCTGCAGGGCAATTATCCAACAGTTAATTTTTCTTTAACTCGGTGTCCCGTTTTCTTAAAAATATTCATTAATATTAGAAGTCATCTAGGCCTTTGTATTTCCTGTTTTGTCCAATGGTAGAGCCTGAATGTTTCTAAAAAACCTTGGTGATTTATTTTTTCCTATCACAAGCCATTCATATTCGCTCTCAACTTACACATTTTTACTGTCAGGACCTCTAAGATACCACCTTTGCTAAGATAACACCTTGAAAGGGTGGAACGTTCTTAAAAAAATCTGTTTACAATGACTCATCTTGGTGTAGCATAAGCTAGTAGTATTTACTCTGCTATGTATCAACCTAATCCTGTCAATTACCAACTGTCCTAATGCTGTCAATTCTGCTTTTTCTATCGGGTGTCCAATGTCCATTATCTGCCTTAGATTTTTTTTTAATGAAATGTGTAGTGTAGCAGAAACTACAATATGTCACAACAACACATAGAAAACCACACATTAAGACCAAGGTCCCACAACAACATGTGTTCTAAGGCGTTGATGGACGTAAATCTGTTTTTTTTTGTCTTTTCATATTTTTTTCTTAAAGAACAAACAATAAATCTTATCACTTATATAAAATCTGTTGGTGTATGATATCTCATGTAAACTCGTATGTCAATAGTAGGGACTGGAGTATGCGTGGTTAGCACACCCGTAGATCAAAAATAAAACAATTTACAAATAAACAATAACTGATCTTTCCATGCGGAATAAATTTCATTTTTTTGTTATTTTGTAATGGCTTTAATCTTTTAGTTGATTTTGATGAACTTTTATTTTTGCGACCACTTGTAGTGAGTCTTTATGAGCTCACTATATTATAATTATTAAAGAAACGTACAAGGTATATTTATTTCTTTAATAATGAAAGGCAACGATAAGCAAAATATGCTTAGCGTGTGCAAGCGAGCACCGGAAAGCAAAAATTATATTTTTTGTAACACATGCACAAAAAAAATTCAATTTTGTTCTAGAATAACATAAAAGAAAAATCTTTTCCGCACATATGACCATAATAGTAGATTGTATTACTAGTGCGAATGCGTTTTCCAAACAAGAGTCAGTTCGCTACGCTACGCTGGTGCTGCAATCAGTCGCGTTTGGAAAACGCATTCGCACTAGTAATACACACTAGTTTTTGTAACAAATGCATAACATTTATAAATATTTATTTAATTGTTAATTTAATCATTTATTTAACAAAGTTATAAACAAATATAAGATATTTAAATAATTAAAGTGCGCCATCTTCGTTGTAATAGTTGTAAATTATAGTGGTTCGCTGCTAAATTGATCTAAACTGTTAACATTTAAATAAAATAAACATAACAATCCAGCTACACACAATTAGGATTTTTAAAAAACAATGTAATCCACGTACAATTTTGACAACTGGTTTTTTTGAAAACCCAAAATAATTGTTTTTTCTTGCAATTCAAATGACGTTGGGTTATGTTTAAGTTGTTTTTACTACATGGTAAGTTATTTTAGTTATTATTTTGATATTTTGGTACTATAAAAATATAACCTATTTAGGATAGATTTAACTACAAACCTCACATGCAGGCGGGGTGCGTGCCAGGCATACAATAGTACTTTGTGTATCTAGTTGCACAAAGTTGATTTTTTCCGTACGCGTCGTAATTTTTGGTTGCGTCGTACGCAACCAAATTTTTTACAATCAACATTCATTATTAAAATATAAGTAAACATTTCTATTATCAACTTAGCATTGAGACAATTTTCTATGAAAAATAAAACAGTGCTGCAAAATCTCACTTTTTGATATTGTTGATAATATCGAAATACGTTGAATTGTGATTCGGAATTGCAAAAAATATTTTGTGGTCATATGTGGTCATTGTGGTCATACCATAATAGTAGATTGTATTACTAGTGCGAATGCGTTTTCCAAACAAGAGTCAGTTTGCTACGCTACGCTGGTGCTGCAATCAGTCGCGTTTGGAAAACGCATTCGCACTAGTAATACACACTAGTTTTTGTAACAAATGCATAACATTTATAAATATTTATTTAATTGTTAATTTAATCATTTATTTAACAAAGTTATAAACAAATATAAGATATTTAAATAATTAAAGTGCGCCATCTTCGTTGTAATAGTTGTAAATTATAGTAGTTCGCTGCTAAATTGATCTAAACTGTTAACATTTAAATAAAATAAACATAACAATCCAGCTACACACAATTAGGATTTTTAAAAAACAATGTAATCCACGTACAATTTTGACAACTGGTTTTTTTGAAAACCCAAAATAATTGTTTTTTCCTGCAATTCAAATGACGTTGGGTTATGTTTAAGTTGTTTTTACTACATGGTAAGTTATTTAAGTTATTATTTTGATATTTTGGTACTATAAAAATATAACCTATTTAGGATAGATTTAACTACAAACCTCACATGCAGACGGCGTGCGTGCCAGGCATACAATAGTACTTTGTGTATCTAGTTGCACAAAGTTGATTTTTTCCGTACGCGTCGTAATTTTTGGTTGCGTCGTACGCAACCAAATTTTTTACAATCAACATTCATTATTAAAATATAAGTAAACATTTCTATTATCAACTTAGCATTGAGACAATTTTCTATGAAAAATAAAACAGTGCTGCAAAATCTCACTTTTTGATATTGTTGATAATATCGAAATACGTTGAATTGTGATTCGGAATTGCAAAAAATATTTTGTGGTCATATGTGCGGAAAAATAGATTTTTCTTTTATGTTATTTTCTTTTATTTTATGTTATTGGGCATGTGTTACAAAAGTATTTTGAATGTTTGGCACGCACGCCGCCTGCATGTGAGGTTTGTAGTTAAATCTGTCCTAAATAGATTATTTTTGTAGTACTAAAATATCAAAATAATAATTTAAATAACTTACCACATAGTAAAAACAACTTAAACATAACCCAAAATCATTTTAATTGCAAGAAAAAACAGTTATTTTGGGTTTTCAAAAAAACTAGTTGTCAAAATTGTACGTGGATTACGATGTTTTTTTATTAAATCTAAGTTGTGTGTAGCTGGATTGCTATGTATATTTTTTTTAAATGTTAAAGCTTAGTACAATTTAGCAGCGAACTACTATAATTTACAACTATTACAACGAAGATAGCGCACTTTTATTATTTAAATATCTTAAATCAATACAGTCTACTATGGCATATGCGGTGTCAAATATAAATGCTTAGCTCGTTAATCAATTTTAAATCAAAATATGCATTATTAAAATAAGTACAGTGTTTAATAAGACGTAAAAGTGTACACGCCTGAAATAAATATTATTCGATTAAAATTAATAAACACTAATAAACATATTAAAGTGTTTTTATTATAAATAAATAATATGTATATATTAGACTGGTCGTTAAAAATTAAATTTTTCGAGACGCCCCTTAAAAATTCTTTATGGTCAATAAACCACGAGGGCATTTTTTTTTTAAATAACGTGCCGCAAAATCATCGAAGTAAATTTTTTTATAAAATCGTTAATATTTCCTAAAATATGCAGATTTAAAAAAATTACCATCGTTTTTGAAGGAAACTTAATTTTTTACAAAAAAGCTCCACGTCATTTTTTTCCTAAAACGTATATTTCTGATGATGTTTTGAAATAAAACTCGAAATTCTTCGAAACTCGTTAAAACAAATGATGAAAATTTTGACGAAAAAGTACTAATAGACTAAGAGCCCGCGACGGCCAGACCTTTGTTATTTTATAAAAGCTGAAAGTTTCTCTGCGCATACCCCTTACTCAGGAAGGAACGATAAGCGACATATGAAGTTTGGATCATAGTGGCTTTGGCAGGGAGCAGGTAACAAAGGGGCCTCCTAAGTTTCGTGAAAGTATACTTTAAAGTTAAAGGGTGTCTGGCAGGCGGTTTCTACGATAGTAAGTGTCTGGCAATGGGTGACGTGACTTCTAACACTATCCCGAAGAATATATAAAAAAATTAGCTTTTATACTTTCACGAAAC
>OY856187.1:285228405-285392627 GCA_963693315.1 Diogma glabrata | reverse complement strand
GGAAATAGAGCATAGTGGCGTAGCTAGCATGGGTGGCACCCGGGGCGGATATTGTGGTGTCACCCCAAAAATAAAAACTGTCAATAATAATAAAAAGCCGATAAACGTAATTTATAATTTTTTTTTAATTAATACAAATGAGCATTATTATTAATAAGCTACATTGGGTCATTGTTGCCCGCAAGTAATTTTTAATTAATTTTAATTTGTTGAAACTCCTCTCACTCGAAGCCACTAATACGCAAATAGTCATAAATAACTTTAGTGCGACCATAGGATTCGGAAGAAATTCTGAAAAATCCCATTCTACGATGAAATTCAAAAAGTCTAGCTACACCCAGTAACATTGGCCGCTTTTACATGCCTCCTCAACCTTGGTATCTCTATGAGGAGTTCTGTTGCCGATACGTCATCATAAAAACTGGTAAATTTTGATACAGATAATTTCAACTCTTCACTGTTCGCCAAAAGCTAAGTGTTTGTCTGCACAACCTCGAACAATGAAGCTAAATCTTGAACTGACTTAAGTCTAGTTCGGAGTTCAACACTGAATTGGTCAAGACATTCCAACATGTCCTTTTTAAGTTGAGCTCTCAGTGTCAGTCCAACATCAAGGGCAAACTCACCAGCCATTGGTTTTTTGCGTTTTTACGACGAATTCGGCTTTCCATTGGAATGTCATAGTCCTCCGATTTTTTCGCAGCAAGATCTATTGTCTCTTCTACAATGTGACTTCGTTACGAATTGACTCTATTTTTGTAACTAATTGATCAATATTCAAGCCCTTGCTTTGCAATCCAATCTGAGCACACATATTATTTCCCTTAGAATATCATTTTAAAACAAAAGATAGCAAAGAAACGTAAAATCATATGCTGCATGGATAAGGTTCTGTGCAGCGCCTCTAGTGTCTACATTTTCTTGTTGATCACTTAACTTCTCAATTGCAGCCACAATCAAAATTTTCGGCCAATACTTTTACTGCAGCATAATGAGCGCTCCAACGCGTTGTTAAGAGTCTTTTAAAAGTTGCTTTGTTGTGTATAACAAGCACTTCCCAGCGGCTAGTCGAAGCAGAAAAACATGTAAAAAATAGCTTCCACTGTTCCGAAAAACGTTACACAAGCTACATTTTGTGCAAATGAGTGTTGGCCACATAAATTAATTGAATGATCTATGCAGCCGACAAAAATTGCTTTGTTATTTTTTGCTTTAATAATAGCTTGCACTCCTCCATGTATACTACTCATAACAGCTGCATTATCATAACCTTGGGAACGACAATTCATAACATCTATACCGTCATTTTCAAGATTTTTACACTGAAAAAAACATGTCCTATTTCCAATCGAAATGCATTTGTCTCAACCTCACCGTGCGGGCAGATATGGCGAATCGATCTACGATATTGATTCAACAACTATACAATTATAAGCCGAAAATCACATGAAATATTTATGTGAAAATAAAATATAGTTCAATTAATCTCAAATACTTAAATTTTAAAATGAAAAATTCATGATATAAGGTCAAAGAAATATGTTTTCATGGAAATAGTTATTAACTTTATTCAACTACTGTTATATTGGATATAACACTTTATATTTTAAATAAACCTCATTCTGTTGTCAGGACAATGTTACTGACTACTAAGTAGTTGTCCCAATCACGGTGAAATTGTTTGTAAATATCTTTGCTTTGCATGAATAATAAACTGCCAACTTCGAGATGAGGTTGTCATCACTTCAATTTTTTTTTCAGTGTAAGAATTTCATCGCTTAAATCAGCGGCTTTTTTCCATGTTAAGGAAAAAATCCAAGGAATACTTTCTTGATTTTCACTTTTCTACCATCAATTTTCACACAACGAATCACTTCTGACATTTGATCAATATGTGAAATGTCAGGTGTGCTATCAAACATAATTCCAAAATATTTAACCGATTTAATTTCGGTGACAAGCTTAAACTTTACGTGGTTCGCTAAAACATTTATGAGCTCATTTTGTATATCTGGTGACAAATATGATACTTTTGGTGATTTACCATGCTCCAAATTCAAAATGTGTTCTTTTAACACTACATCATACTTTGAAAATAGATTGACTAGTTCTAAAAAATTGCCTTTATTTGAAGAACTTTGTCCTTCATCATGTCAACGAAATGCTAGGATTTGTTTAGATAAAAACAAAGTTATATCCAATAATCTGGATAAAAGGTGTTTCCACTTCTGTTTTTCATTATATATTAATTGCAAGGCTGCGTCTCCTACCGTTTTATGAAATTTTAACCTCATTTCCAAAGTTTGCCACTTTTAAAAATTCTCGAGATGTTCATTTGAAGTTTCATGGTCGGTTACTTGGGGATTTAGTTTCCACCACTTCTGAAATCCAGTCGTAGATTTTGTATTATTACTATTGGTGACAGCTAGTGTTTCTTCTCTCGAAATATTTCTCGAGAATTTCTCGAGAAATTTAACAGAAATCTAATCTCCATTTCTCGAAAAAAATTTTATTTTTCTCGAGAAAAATATGTTTCCTTTATTTAAAAAATTAAACGTCGAATTTACTAAAAACAATCCAAAATATAAATGTTTGCGCTTTTCGGAACAAAAGAGAACTAAAATTATGGTAAGGTATATTTATGCACCATTGCATTTTAAATAGTTTGACATTTTGTATGAAAAACAAAACAATCAAAAACAAAAAAATTTCAAGAAACAACATATATATAGTAAGTAAAATTGTTTTAAAAAATTTAACCATTTGCATCAAATTTCAACCCAAATCAATACGATGATGTTTGGAAACATTTTACCAAAAACAATAAGGATTCATTAAAATTGCAATATTTGTGGTAAAACGATATTATGTAGGGATCTGCAACTACTGGTCTTCATTGACATTTCAATGCCATACATTCTTTGAAAAGAAAACATCCAGAGTCGGGCACAGGTGGAAGAAGTATTCAGTGATATGCAAATCAACAGTGATATGCAAAATATCGATAAATTCATGTCAAGGCAGTTTCCGTCGACGAGTGAAGCAATTGCTCAATTAGTGGCAGTTTATGGGTTTTCCTTCCACAGAGTTACAAAAAAAAAGCTTTATTCGACAAACAATTTTCCGAAAAATCCATCAAATGTAAAAGAACTAATCATTAAGTTTTTCGAAACTAAAAGCTTTAGTTGCTAAATAAAATTAATTTATTAAAAACAGTACCAAAAAGTTTAGCATATCCCTAGACTAATGGACTGACGTCAACAACAAAATATTTATAGATCTTCAAATATATTGTAATATCACTGAATCGGATAATTTGGGATTAATCCCTGTAAATGGAAGTTGTTCGGAATTATTAAACATATTATTTACAATTAAAAAAATTGTTTCATTTAATTTGCATAGTTAAAAAATAAGTGTTAAGATACATTGGTTTTCAATTTGACGTTATAAACAAAGAGTTCTAAGAAAATATATTTCTCGAGATCTCGAGATTTCTCGAGAAATATGTATTTCTAGTTTTCTTTCTCGAGAAATTTAAAAGTCGAGAAATCAGGAACACTAGTGACAGCTAATATACGACAGCAGAAGCAGAAACAGGTTATTATTTAAAGGACAATAAACCATCCATGACCGCAGAATTTTTTCACCATAAGGCGTTATAGATCTTCAAATATATTGTAATATCACTGAATCGGATAATTTGGGATTGATCCCTGTAAATGGAAGTTGTTCGGAATTATTAAATATATTATTTACAATTCAAAAAATTGTTTCATTTAATTTGCATAGTTAAAAAATAAGTGTTAAGATACATTGGTTTTCAATTTGACGTTATAAACAAAGAGTTCTAAGAAAATATATTTCTCGAGATCTCGAGATTTCTCGAGAAATATGTATTTCTAGTTTTCTTTCTCGAGAAATTTAAAAGTCGAGAAATCAGGAACACTAGTGACAGCTAATATACGACAGCAGAAGCAGAAACAGGTTATTATTTAAAGGACAATAAACCATCCATGACCGCAGAATTTTTTCACCATAAGGCACTTTATAATACCATTCTTTAGAAAGATGGCGAACATCACCTTTTATGTCCAACCCGTGTCTAGATACAGTAGCAAACGACCCTTCTCTATTTTGAAAATGTTCACTTCCTTTTTTTATGATTTCAATGCGAACATTATCAGAGACGGGTATATTCCGG
This sequence comes from Diogma glabrata, assembly GCA_963693315.1. Taxonomy (NCBI): domain Eukaryota; kingdom Metazoa; phylum Arthropoda; class Insecta; order Diptera; family Cylindrotomidae; genus Diogma; species Diogma glabrata. The sequence continues at coordinate 285,388,423 of OY856187.1, read as the reverse complement.
GTATATATTTTGAAGGGATTAAATATCTTGATCGAATCGAATCGAAACTAATCATTATATCAATTGTGTGTAATTAATTAATTAAACTAATAATGAGTGTGTTTTTTTCTATATCGGAAAAGTCGGAGCGATAAAATAAAATTTGTATCAGATATATCGTAAAATTTTTTCCTCCGATAATTACTGTCAGATATACATAAAATATATTCTCTGAGTTCTTTCCGCCAAAAAAAATTTATTAAATATATAAATAAATTTTATTAAAAAATTATTTTAATTTGTTTTTAATTGAAACTTTACCTACAATTTTTTAAATTTATACTTTAAACGGTAAAAAGTCGGTAAAAAAAATATCTGTAATATCTGTAAAAGTTTTTAGAGAAAATATATGAACTATTTTCATTATTCATATTGTCAAATTCATCTACTAAAAACTTACAAAACGACATATCTAAATTTGACTGTGTAAAAAATAAACAAGATTGTATTTTTATATCGCATTTTTACCAGTGTAAAATAATGTTATTCGACCATTTCATATTAAATCGAGAGGAAAAAGCAAAAATCTTAGGTGACCATTTCCGATTTGTCTGAAAATGCGTTAATAGATTCGTCTCGTGAAAATAAAAAACTAATTTGACCAAAAAAATTCAATAAGTGGTTTTTCATGAGATATCACCATACAAAGTTTCGCGAAAATCGGGAAAAATCAAAAAAAGGGTCAAATTCAAAAACTCACAGCTCTTTCATTTTTTATCCGATTTGCGTCAACAGTATATCGTTGAAAAGGCAATTCAGTCTACTTTAAGGTTAATTATTCAAAACTTATTGTTGCCTAACGAAAGATGGTCAAAATGTGAGTATTAATATATTTTGATTTTCGGCTCAAAACCTTACCTTTAAATTTTTTTTTTTAATTTTTATTTTAAAGGTCAACAAATTACCTTTCCAACGATATACTGTTCTTGATGGTATCTTGATTCGTTAAGTTTTTATTGAGTTTTTTATGGGATATGCCATGAATTTTCAGTACAAAGTTTTACCGAATGAGTAAAAAATCGACCATATTCTCTATTCGGTCACAGATAACTAACTTCGCTCTTTGGCAATATTGATTGTTTCGACAAAATCTATATTTAAGCCATACAGGTGAATGACCTCTCACGTAACCTTTGACCTCTAAGTTGAACAAATTATCGATTTTCTTGAATTTTCGATTTTATTATCTGTATGAATACACTTTTTATTTATTTATTTAATCAACGATGGCAAACAGGCCGAGACCCAATTCTTGCCCAGTAGTAACACAAATCTTAAGACTATTAAGAACATCAGAAAAATACAAATACATACATATATAGTAAAAGAAAATTAAAAAATTGAACAAATTAAAAATTAAAAAATCACAGAACAGGAAATTATATGATTTAGTTTATTTTTTTTCTATCTGTAAATAGTGTTATGCAAAATCGAAGCTGAGAATCTTGAGACTTTAATTTCTTTGTCGTTGATTGGAGTAAAGCAGTGAAATTTTTGTGTTCCTGCGATAGTTGACACTTTGTCAAATTTTTTTTCAAATCTCTTCAATTTTCTTGTATTCTTCTTCCGGACAAAAGCGAAAGGCAATGGCCCGAGTCTTTGTTCGAAATGGCCCATTGGTAGAGTTCTTTTGCAGTTCTTATATGGCCTTCGAATTTTTTCTGGAGACTAGCTCTTGTTGCGTTGCGCTTAAAGGCACCTCCAATACCATCGCAAGGGCCCTTTCCATGCGCCGTGGCAAAGAAATGCCATTCAACATCGAAATTATGGGCCTTTCAATGTTGACACAATTGAAAGAAATTTTTTTTGTTTTTGTACTGCGAAGGTGCTCAATCCGAAAAGAAGTATATTTTTGTGATGAATTGAAAAGTCTCATCCAAGAATTTAAAAACTTCCTGCTGAAATTGGTATACTGCTTCATAGTTGTGCTTCAGACTCTCGGCAATTATCAGAAGACTCTTGAACTTCAACTCATCTCTCTCATCTTTGAAATAAATCGCAAACGGTTGAAGCGTAACCTGCTGCTGGTTCCAATGTACTGATTGTATTTCGTCCTTAAAAAGTTTCGCATTTAATATAAAATGGTAGATCCAACCAATTTTTCGAATCGATTGGAGATGAATATATACCTGAATAACGCAATGATAATTTTTCGTAAAGTCGGAGATTACAATAAACTCGCCTTGCCGCAGTTGATCCTTTTTCATTTTCAAAAAATCAGATTGTTTCTTCGCGATGAAATCGTGTGGAATCAAAGTTGCCAGCTGCATGCTATACGACCTAATGAAATCATCGGAAGAACGCGTAATATTTTCCAAGCTCGTTCTACCTATTTTTTTAAAAAAATTATTAAAATTATTAAAATAAATTACTGAACGGCGTAATTGAAATGGCGTAATGAATGGCGTAATTCAAAAATAAGCTAGTTCAAAATTTACCGCTTTGATTGACCCATTGTTTGTATGGTATACTCTCCATTTGCTTATCTTCAAGAATTTGTTCGAAGAATTGCTCCATTCCATTCACTCCGGGGCATTTATCGAATTCATTCAAATGGCATTTCACGTTTGGCTCAGCACACAACATTTTGATAAAATATTTATTTAATATAATTTTATTAAAATAATAATTTTATTAAAATTATATTTTATATTTATAGCACTAGCACTTATTTTTAATTTAATTTTATTCGTAAAAAATATTTTATGTCACTTATTTTGTTTTTATTTAACTCTAAAAAGATATTTTAACTAATTATTCTTAAAGACCAATTTTTACTGAATCTAAATTTGAACAAACTAACTTATTAAAATTTATTTTTTCTTATCCTAAGTTCTTAAAACATTGTTTTTATTTTTGAGAGGGTGAGAGATAAAGAGAATTAAAAATAAATAGACATTTCAAAAGGAACAAATAATATTGGCGCCTCGTCGCTCTAACCTTTTACATTTTTAATCGTTTCAGCATGTTGTTACTCTTTGGGATTTTTGGTTTTTAGAGGTTATAGAAAAAAGGGATATTTAGTTAGTTATCTGTGACCGAATAGAGAATATGGTCGATTTTTTACTCATTCGGTAAAACTTTGTACTGAAAATTCATGGCATATCCCATAAAAAACTCAATAAAAACCTAACGAATCAAGATACCATCACGAACAGTATATCGTTGGAAAGGTAATTTGTTGACCTTTAAAATAAAAATTAAAAAAAAAATTTAAAGGTAAGGTTTTGAGCCGAAGGGTCAAAATATATTAAAACTCACATTTTGACTCACTTTTTGTTAGGCAACAATAAACTTTGAATAATTATTCTTAAAGTAGACTAAATTACCTTTTCAACGATATACTGTTGACGCAAATGGGATAAAAAATGAAAGAGCTGTGAGTTTTTGAATTTGACCCCTTTTTTGATTTTTCCCGATTTTCGCGAAACTTTGTATGGTGATATCTCATGAAAAACCACTTATTGAATTTTTTCGGACAAATTAGTTTTTTATTTTCACGAGACGAATCTATTAACGCATTTTCAGACAAATCGGAAATGTTCACCTAAGACCCCCTCTCGATTTGATCTGAAATGGTGACTGAACGGTTTGTCCACGAGACGCGATAGCGTCGAGACGTTTTCATCACTTATATAAAAATCTACTATTAATCATAGTAGGTATCAGCAAAGCATTAATTCTAAATATATTTGTAGGATACATATAGGTCTAGTTCATAATAGGGACACTGTGTTAACGACTAAATATACCGCCAAGAAAATTAATTTATTTAAATTTCCTTGTAACAACTTATATTAAATAATATTTGATAAAATGGAATATACAAATCTTATATTATAAGGAACTATTTAAAAAAATATAAGTATAAAATCCAAAAAGATATTTTATATAAAGAATTGAAACCAAAATTAAATATCCAATTAAAATCATGCTCAATAATTTACAAAATTAAGTGATAAATTAAGTGATTTTTGTGAAAAATTTTACATCGGGAAAACCGGAAAATGTTTTAAAGACTGATTTAAGGAATACCTTCCTAAGAAGAAAAATAAACAAAATTTAAAGTCGATTTTTGCAAACCATTTACATATTTAATAACAATAGCTACACCACTTTTAAAAAAAATTTGAAGGCTTTACATTTATGTAGCCAAGGATCACTAAAAGAATCACTTGATGAATTTGAAATTTACGAGGGATTTAAAACCCAACAAAATGTAATTTTAAATGATAAACTTTCATTTAATTCAAATATATAAATATATAAAACTGAAAACAAACAGTATGAGTATGTATCTACCTATAAAAATTTTCAAAGCTGCAGTAATTGCATAACTGCCATGGTATTCCACAGTAATTATTTTTGTGTCCATTGAAAAACGATCTATTCCAATTTATTCCTTGAGTTTCAAGATAAAGGAAAAAAAATTATTTTGAGATCATTTACAAACACGGTGATGATTGTTTATTAGTTTCCTTAGGTGTTTGCAATTAATTTGTTTGAAATGTAAAACATATATTAGGTAGTAAAGTTAAGCTAATATTTTAGAAATAATTTTTGAATAGAGACATTGTAACTCAAAGGTGCTACCCGATCGACAAAGGGCGCCACATTATCGACGTAAACTAATTTCCTATACATTATTCAGCATATCATTATTCAGCATATCGATCACATGGAGGGATCAGTTTTTATTAATTTGTTAATTTTTTTCTATTTTTTTGATCCACGGGTGTGACAACCCCGCGTACTCCAGTCGCTCCTATTGGCATATGAGTTAACGTGAGATATCACATACCACTGGCAATAGCAGTGAGATATCACTAGCCAAGGTGATATCTTAGGGGTGCTGGCGGATGAACTGTATTCAGTTAACGGTAGCACTCTCAATCTTAGCTAATGAATATTCCTTGATGCTGGAACGCTGTAGCTTGCTCGATGAAACGAGCCTTCATATAACTACATATCTGAGCTTTAATCATTGAAAAATATACTGCGTCCCATAATCAGGGATTATGCCATTGGCTGGACTATTGGCAAACCAATTTTAGTTTTGTTCCTGCAAATTTGTAAAACAAATTTGCTTTTTATCTCTTATTTTATTTTTATTTTCCCTATCCTATCACGAAATATTGGCCTATGTCATATTTTATATGTGATAGGATTTATGGTTTAGTTATCCATTACTTAACAAAAAAATATTAAAAAAAAACAAAAAAAAACAGATTTGCGTCCATTAACATCCTTAGAACGCATGTTGTTGTGGGACCTTGGTCTTAAAAGGTTTTTATGGGTTGTTGTGACACATATTGTAATGCCTACTACACATCACATTTTATTAAAAAAAAAAAAAAAATATGTGTTTTCAGACCTGGTCGTTAAAGAATCATTCTTGCATACTAAATAATATACCGTAAAAAAAAGTCAATATGGTATCTATACGAGTATTCAAAGCTATTGAGTAATTGTGGTGATGGTATTCAATGCTCAACAAGTTAATTTGATTAATATTGTTAAAATTTTATTTCACGTAATAACTCAAAAATTTTAAAAAGTAGAATAGATTCTTTTTGAACCAATAACACATTTATATGACACATTTATAAGTTATCACAATTTATAAATTAAAATTATATGGATAACCTGGTTAAAATGGTTTCTAAGTGATTTATCGTTGAACCATTGTGATGGTTTGTTTAAGTTTTTTACGGTCGGGTGTCACCCCAAAACGGGTGACACCCGGGGCGGACCGCCCCCCCCTCCTAACTACGCCACTGATAGAGCGGTTCTAAATTTCGAGAATTTTCTGATTTTTGGCTTGAAGATTTGTTTTCAAAGATTCATAACTTCGGTTATGGTAGAGATAAACACTTTTTGTCTGGTTTATTTTAAAGAATAGAGATGCAATTTTAAAAAAAAACTTATTTATAAAACTTATTAACAAATTCCTATTGTTATAAACAAATAAAATGTTAAAATCAATTTTTAGTCATTATCTAACAAAAATAAAGAGTGTTTAGTATGACCATCGTAATTCTACTTTCAATTTTCAATAAGAAACGTCTATTTAATTAATAGAGAAATGAGTTTTACGGTTAGAAAGAATAGTTATTTGTCTAACTAGGCAGCAAAGTAGTAGATTGACTGCTGCAGCTGATAGTTCATGGCCGAGCGAAGCGAGGCTAGGAATTCAGCCAAGGCAGTCAATCTACCTTGCTGCCGAGTTGAACATATAATTTTTTCTCCGATTAATTACAATGATATGTAATTTAATAATTATTACTTTAAAAATAAAGCAAAATTTTAAAAATGAAAAAAAAAATCGCAATTGTTGGACGATTTAGTTGTTATGGAAATGTAATAATAATTATAGTTTGACAAATTAAAAAATTTCTGCCAGATTCGTGGAAAAATATATGTTTATTTCTATGAAGTCTAATTATTTTGCTGCCTAGGCAGCAAAGTACTTCGTTTGCTGCCTAGGCAGGAAAAGTGCCACTTTGCTGACTGAAATAAGTCTGCAAAATTTATATTTGCTATCTATCGGAGAAAAAATAATTTATCGAGCGCGAAACGATAAAAAATTTTAAAATTTTTTGTCGTCCGGCGCTGGAAAAATTAACTTATTTATAACAGTAAAACTCATTTTTCCATTAATTAAATATACGTTTCTTATTGAAAATTGAATGTAGAATACGATGATTACACTAAACACTCTTTATTTATTTTAGATAACGAATAAAAACTTGGGTAGTGAAATCCGAAATTCTACGTGCACGCCGTGCTACCTGGGTGGCGCTAACAGAATTAGGTTGGTTTAGTTGAGAGGGGCAGAGTAAATACTGCTTATACTCAATGATTCTGCACCATGGCGAATCATTGGCGCCACAAAACCAATGCAACTCAAGCGTTTGTTTTCCATGTTAGGGGCGGCTTGGAGCGGGTGTCTGTCTTGGATCAATCGGCTCGCTATATAAACGTGTAGCAAGCGTCTGTTCTCCATGTTAGGGGTGGTTTGTAGCGGGCGTCTGTCTTGGATCAAGCGGCATGTAAAAGGTTTCTGGTGACCTTAAGATGTAGAACGAACCCATTCACGAAAATTTGGGTTGGGCGAAGGGCTAACACCCCATTTCCGTAAAAAATTACTTGTCATGAATTCTGTACACAGGCCTCGGATTATCTTGGATTCATTATTAGAACGACCTCGGAAACTGTACCCGGACTACGATTTAAAAATGGGAACCTGGAACGTGCTAAGCCTTAGAAGACCAGGAGATCTACTAAAACTTACAAACCAATTCGATAGCTTTACACTGGATATAGTGGCGTTACAAGAACTAAGATGGCCAGGGAGTGGAATCCACGAAACCGCCAAGGGATACACTCTCTACTATTGCGGTCATGAAAACGGAGGAGAATTTGGCTTTCTCATAGTTGGCTTTCTCATACATTGTCGTGTGAATCAACATGTTATCGACTTTTGCCCACACTGAGAAAAAAACTTGTATTCTATTAACGCTGACAATTTCCTTAAAAATTTGATTAACAACTTAATTATATGTAAGAATTGTTTTTTACTTTAATGATAATTTGTTAATACCCAGCAATATTTTTTAAATTAATGTTGGACTCTTTATGAATTTCATTTTAACTCAAGACAATTCATTTAATTAAATAATTATTTCAATATTACTGTAAGTTGGTGTTTCTTTAACGAATTTTCTTATGAGCGCGTAAAATTCATCAACATTTCATTAGATATTTTATTAATAGTCGTTAATATAACAATCGTTTTTTATCTGTTTAGTTAAGCACTTTTGATAATAATGAATTATGAATGTTACATTTATTTGACAAATTTTCATAATTAGTTGCAAAAGATTTAATTATCATTTTAAATCAAGAATAACGAATATTAATTATTTTCTAAAAGTCTTTCTATTTAATAAATATGTTCAATATTAAAAACCTTAATGCAAATTATTAATTTTCTTTAAAAAGAATATGCGCATAGAATAAATGTTCATTAAATTAAAGAATATTCTTTAAATACATTATAATTTATCATATTGATACAATTAATTCTTTAAGTATAGAACTATTTAGCGTGGCGGTCGGTTGATGTTTTCATAAGTGATTTGAGTGTGAACCTGAAAACATCAGACTAAGAGACCAATAATCTTTCAATATTTAAGTTTGTGGTGTTATAGTGTTTTAAAAGTTTTTTGCGTTTTCATTTTAAATGGATTTCTTTGACATATTCCTAAAAAATTGCCAAATCGAGGAAAAAATTATTCAAAAATTCAAAGGTAAGTTTAGAAGTTTAATTATTGTAATATGTAATAATTTCGTATGGTATGAAAACGTTAAAATTAACTATTTATTTTCCTGTAAGTAAAATAAGTTGTTAACGTACGCGTTATAAGATATAATTCTTGATTTTGTTTTTTAACCAAAGTATCTAAAATAAATTAAAGTACCGATAGGAAACTTATTGGCTTATACATTATATTTAACGGTTTTGATGATTAACGTAGAATTTCGTTTATGTATGTTCTGATTCCGACTAGTAATATAGAAGATTTTGATTGAGACTATAAAACGGTTTAATATTTTTTGCTTTTTTTGGTTTTCACTCTACACAACTGATTGTTACACAATTTAAATTGTCGTGCGTTAATTTATTTTGGGTTATTTGGTTTTAATGTAGTCCATCTTTATCACCAATACGTATTGATTATTATTAAAAGTGAAATTAATTTTATTTTGTTTAAGATAATAATATTGACAAGAACGCGTTATTACGGCTAAAATCGGAGGATATCAGGAAATTATTTAACGGAGAATCGCTAGGCAAAAGAATTAAAATTGAAAAAAAAAATTGCAGATATAAAATTACAGTTACAACAGGTATATGATTTTCATTTTTTATCTTTATTGATTAGCTACAACTATTAATCATTTTATTAAAATTTTATTTTAATTAAATTATAATAATATATGCATGACAAAGATTTTTTCTTTATTTTGCTATTGTGGAATAAACAAGTGTTTATGTTTCTTACAGACTAACTACAAAGGTTAAAGACACAGTTTTACAATTTGCCGGTTAGTCAGTTTTATGGTTTATTAATAGTTAACTAATTAATAAGAAAATATTGCTCAAAGTACTTTAATATGATCTGTTTTAGATGTAATTTAAAAGTTGATAGTTTGTATAACCTTATAAACCATTTCAAGTACTTTCATAACTTTAAACCTAACGATAACTACACATGCCTTGAAGAACTTTGCGGGCAAAGATTTCAAAGCCTTAGTACTTTCAAAAGGCATATTAATAATATGCACTTAGCTAGCGATAAACAACTAGGGAATGTTTCGGACAGTTTTGACACTGACAATCTAGTAGAAAAAAAGAAGGTACGATTAACTAACAATACCCCTTCGGAAATGTCGGTTGTAGAATCTCGATTAGTTGACCCAAATCCAGTTGCAAAAGATGTTTATCAAAAGTCTTTAATATTCACATTAGATCTTTTGCAAAAAAATAATTTCACGACAAAAGACGTTTTTTCAATTCAAAGAGGTGTAGAAAATGACATAATACTTCCGATGATAACAGAACTAGGAAACATCATAAGTAATTTTCCCATTAGCACAAGCATTGAAGTTAAATCATTTATTCAAAGTTTTAAACATAATTTTCAATATTGTAATACTGAATATCGGATGTTACAATATTTGACAGATAATGATTTGTTAAAACCATTTAAGCAGTTTACAATTAATAGTGAAATTATGAATATCTATGATCATGGAGAATTAACCTTAAACGAAATGAAATATACTGGTGTGTTAATGCCTTTACGCTTTCAATTTCGAAAAATTTTTGAAAAAGATGATAATTTGATAAAGACTATGGAATTCATAAATAATCATAATTCAAACTCAGAATATATTGAGAATTTTGTACAAGGCGAAACTTGGCAATCTAAGAAAGAACTGTTTATTGACAATGAAATATCGATTCCTTTTTTTTTGTATGTAGACGACCTAGAGATAAATAATCCATTAGGTTCCCGTGCAGGTGTCCAAAGCATTTCAGTAATAAAATATGTTTTTCCAACAATTGAATTTAGTACAAATATGAATAATATTTTTACTGCTGGTATAATTAAAGCGACTGATATGAAAACTTTTGGAAGCAATCGTTGTTTTTATCCACTTATAGAGGAATTAAAGAGTTTAGAAACTCCTATAAATATTAAAACATCAACTGGTTGTTTCAAAGTTCGGTTTTTGTTGGGTTTGTTTATAGTAGATAATTTAGCGGTAAATTCTGCCCTGGGTTTTACGACATCATTTTCTTCTAGCCACTGTTGCCGATTTTGTAAAATACACAAATCTGACCTTCATTTTTGTTCAAATGAGAATGAGTTAGAAATCCGTACAGAATCAAATTATACTGAAGATGTCGCACAGAACAATTTATCTCTTACGGTAATTAAAGAAAACTCGATTTTCAATCAACTTAAATGCTTTAAAGTAACCGATAATTATAGGGTTGATGTCATGCACGACATTTTCGAAGGGGTCTGCCATTATAATTTGTGCAATATCTTGTTGGATTTCATACAAAATAAAAGCTTGTTCTCCTTAGATGAATTAAATTATAGAAAGATTCACATCAATTACGGCACACTTCATATCGGAAATCTATCTCAGCCGATCAAATTAGAACATTTAAAAAAGAAACGTTTTAATATTTCTGCAAGCGAAATTCTGTATTTCTGTATTTTTTGCCTCTAATGATTGGAGATATTGTTTCTAACGATGATGAAGTCTGGCATTTTTTTATTTTATTTCTGAAAATTGTTGACGTGTTGTTATCATTAAAAATCAGTTTCAATGACCTAGCTTTGCTTAAAGAAGATATAATCAAGCATAATAATCTTTATACAAAATTATTTCATGACACATTAAAACCAAAACATCATTTTCTTTTACATTATCCGCGTGTCATTAAAAAATCCGGCCCTCCACGGCAGTTTTGGTGTTTTAGATTTGAATCCACTTTAAAAGAAATAAAAATGTATGCACATGCAACAATATCGAGAAGGAATGTTTGCATTACGGTTGCCAAAAAAATGCAGCTGAAATTTACTAAATTTGTTTTAACTCCAACCAAACAAAATGTCATCATTAACGAAACGTTTGAAATTTTTAAAAAAGATATGTTAGTAGTAGGCGCACTAAACATGTGCACAGTTGAAGGTGCTTTACGCAAACTGAGTTCAAGGGGACTGTATATAAAAAAGGGTTAGTTATAAGCATGCGTGCTAATAACGTATCACTTTTCAAGATAACGGAGATCTATATTAATTTACTGACAAATAGAGTATACATTTTGTGTTTTAAAATGGCACTCGGTAGTTATAAAGCATATTTTGATGCTTACAGTGTACCAGATTTAACAAATCTTTTACACAAAGTAGTTGTCCCAATTGAGCAGTTTGATAGTAAACCTTTACAAATAACTACACTTTTAAACGGAACTAGAATGATCCGTCTTAAGAGACATTTATAGATTTTTTTATCATTAATTAAGCAGATTGTTTAAAAAACTCAATGTAAACTATAATTTTGATAATATAAAATATATCTATACCAAAAACACAATGTACACAACAATGAGTAATATGGATATGATTGGCATGACAGAATACATTCAATTTGATCCAAATATTATTAACGAACCTCATGATGCACTCGTAAATGGAAACACCGAATCGGAATCTCAATATTTAATCATCGGTGAATCTCTTAACAGCGTCAACAAGCCGAGTAATTATGTCTCTCCACAAAATAGTGAATATGATGATTTGTTAAAATTGTTAGTTGAATAGAGATTGCCGCAACTACATAAGACAATGAAAGGTAAACCGAATATGACATTAAAACCTAATTTTGCTTGTTATTCATTTATTTGGAATGTATTAGAAAACGAAATTGACTTAGAAGCACTTGGGTCTATGCGAAAATATCACGCTGATGAACTTCTGCAAGGACAATCTTTGGACATCAAGATAAAGTTTATGAAGAATTTAAACGACTGGCAGCGTCGTCAAGTAATTGAATTATTTTACGTAAAGCGGCTCTCTTTTAATCTATAGTTTGGTTTATTTTTTAAACAGGAACTACAAAATACACCACACAAAGGTTGTTCGTGCTCAGAATCGAATAAACTCCAAATAGAACCGGCAACTAGTACAAATAATGAACCACTGATAAATAAATCAGAAAAAGTAAATTAAAAAAGATATTATTTTAATAATATTTTTCATAACTATAATGAACTGTTTATTATTATTTACAGATTACACATTTAAAACAAATTTTAGATAGCACAACTGTTGGCAAATCTTTATTAGCGTTATCAACAAACAATTTAATTCTGTCAGATTCAAATAGGTCAATATTGGTTGATGAAATTGTTACCTTCTTTATAAACAATAGTTTACCAATGGGTGTAAATGAATGTGAAGCAATGGCTTCAGAAATAGTGTTTCATTTTCCCAGCGAAAGTGCGGTAAGTTGGCTTTGAAAAATCGTTTTATTATGTATAAACAAATAAATACCTAAAATAAATTTCAGTGATTTTGGTTATTTTTTCGAAATTGGCTAATAATATTATTCATTACAGTTGTTTTTAAAGATTAAGAATTTCGAAAACAAAGCTTCCTAAATAAAAATCTATGTAGAATTTTTAATTATTCGTAATATTTATTTATTAAATAAAATCTAGTAACTTAATTATTCGATTCTTGATTTCGATCATATCTAATATAATATATTTTTGAAAAGCAGCTTTTCGACATATTTTCCTAATTTTCGACACACCTTCCTAATGTATTTTTCAAAAAATATTGCAAATAAAAGAAAATCCTAATATCCTAATGTTATTTTTAATTTAATTTCAGTCAGTATTTTTTCAAAGGCGAAAAAACCTAAAATCCAAAGGGCAACTCTACGATCGATATAACAATCGAATGTCGGAATTACGAAGCGCATCCCTGGTCAAAAAAGTCAAACGATTCAAGCGAGCAGTAGGTCCACTAGAACTCGAAAATAACTCTGACGGTAATATTTTTAATTAACTGTTACTGTTTACTGCTTATTAAACTTTATTTTATTTTTTTAGTATCGAATTCACCGTATCAACATGATGGAGCAATTTTATGCGAGACGTTGAAATATAATAGGGACGATAGTAATTTGGATGAAATACTAGTCAAGTGGGAAGCAAGTGCTAAATATCGACTGGCAATGATCAGTAGTAACAAGGACAAGAATATTGATTGCATTATCAACGAGTGGCCAGCATATACGCAAACATACGGACCCAAATTAATTGATATAGATTTTATTGAACTATATCCGGAATCCGAAAACTTGTTTTTAAAATTTAACAAATTTTGCAGCGATGTGTTGCCAATTATGCAACTAAAAATTGTTGAACCGTTATCAAAACAAATGTTAAAAGAATTTACTTTACAAAAAAATTTAACTCACGGTAAGATAAATATTGTAGGAGTTTATGTGGAGCTAAAATAAATATCGATTTTTTTTTCAGATGCCCGTTCATGTGTTGTTTTACTTTTACTGCATGCAGTAATAAAACCGGCTACAAAAAAGAGAAATAGCTCAATACAAATAATTAAATTTACGATAAAAGATGCCCAAAACTCGTTCATGGTTTTAGCACGCTCAACTCAAGAAGCTGATGAATTTTTTTCAAAACAATCTCAAATATCGTCATCCAATAATTTACGACTTCAGCCATTTATTTTTATTATTGGGGAGAATTTTTACACACAAAACGAATATTACATTTATTGCGATAAAATTAGATACAAATGTGTAAGTCCGCTAGCTGCTTTAGACTGCACTTTTAAGCTGTACCAAGTTTTCAATTTAGAATACCCCACACAATCTAAAGCTGTGTGGCAGTTTATTCAAACATTTTTTTATAATATTTCAACCAGATATGATGACGCATTTCCAGCGGTGGATTTACTAATTTCAAAATTAAAAAACCATTAGTGTTATATTTAGTGATGGGAACAATCGAATGATTTCAACAATCGAATAAATAGTAGTCGACATGTTGTAACAATCGAATAATTATTCGAAGTGTTTTTTTGTCGTCAACAAAGTAGAACACACCACCCCTAGGGTCACAAAACTAAAAAACTCGTTGGATTTTGGCCACTTCATTTTTCTATTTAAAAAAAAACTTAATAATAAAAAAATTATGTTTCTATTAGGTAAGGATGAATATGTCTATATGCGTATTTTCAGTATTGAGTTAAACGATCTAGCTACATTTTTTAAAAATTAATATCACATGGGTTTTCAGTATTTTATTCTAACTTGTTTGGTTAGCACTTTCAAAGTTTAAGTGTAATGGATGAGGCCATTGTATCAGTCCCCAATGGAGTAACACTAGACAATTTTAAATTTAGAGTTTTAAGAACTCAGAAGTATAGCTAAAAATACTATCTGCTGGTTCATTGGCACTTTTGTAAAAATCAATAAACTTATGTTGTAAGCCAGTTACTCATAAAAAGTACTGTATTGTAATAAAACAAGTTTGGCTACTTTTGCTTGACGAATCAATCATTACATTAGTGAAAACAACAAATTTTGATCTTTTATTGCCACTATGATGTCTTACAATATTTTAGGACCCAAAACATTCTCAACTTTGCTTCCGCCTTCGTTCTAACAGTCTAGAAGATGGCCTAAGTGAGAATCCAGAAGATGGCCTAACAAGGTAAATATACATAAAGTAACAGTAAAATTATAAAAAAACTTTGTCTTCTTTATTTTTTCCATTAAACTTATTAAATCAGTTATCTGCGTAAAGTAACAACAGATTAACATTATGTGATTTGTCCATTTTATTCATTTGAAAAACATTTATATTGAATATGTACTTGTTTACAGTGAAGACCTTGCCTGCTTATCTATTCGTAAACTAATCAGCAGTTAATTCGTGTAAAATTACTTTCATCACAAATGGCTATAATTAATCTTTTGGTACAGTGGTAAGGGTATCCTAGCTTAAACCTATAAATCCTACAATCGTTATAGATAAATTTCATAAAACAATATTTCAAAAAAATCTTCAGCAAACACTTTGAGTTTCACAATTTAATGTCTTGATACCTGTTACATCTTAAGTTAATTAAATCAACAGTCATAATTCAACAATAATCAAACCACGCAAAACCAATATATTCAACAGACAAGTTTGTTTAATTTCTCCTACTTAATGAAATCCCAAAATGTTAAGATTTAACAATAAACTAAAAATTCTAATTAAAATCCTCGTTTTAATTCCGAATAATATTTTTGTCAAAATCAATAAATCCAATTTTTTCAATAACAAAAAAATTAATTTATTTACAACGGAAAAATATATTTAAACATAAATAAACAACGGATATATAAAATTCTTCTATTCCTTTTCCAAAAGTAATTCATTCACTACCAAGAAAAAATACATATTTAAAATATAAATAAACAACGCGCATACATATACTTTTACAAATTTACAATAGTCATTAAATTATTTTACTCCTTTATCTCAAAAAACGAAACAAAATGTTTTACTATAATCTATTTATGACAAATTGAAGTATCCTCAAAAACAAAACACAAAATAAAATTTTTCTTCAAATACTTTTTCATTGATGTAATATTTTTTATTTCATTGTTATTGTACTACTATACATATAAATATATAAAGTCGATGTTTTAACAACTCGTTTTTAGGACCTAGATTGTTATTTAATTAATTGTTGAATCACTAATTTTCAAATGAATGATAAACAAAACAAAACTACCAAGTACCTTCGCCTATTATAAAAAATAATGTAAAATTATCATCCCTTCATATTATTAGGATATTATTGTTCTATTTATAATTTTTCCAAATAATAACTCACATCAAATACCAATTTTTTCAGCAAAATAGTTTTTTGTAGGGATTAAAAGACAAAGATACACAAACAAATATTTATCAATAATATATATATAAAATAATTCTTCCTTTTAAATTTTCGGAATAATTCCTTTTAAATTTTGATAAAATATTAAATAACTATAGCTCAAAGCTTTTTAGATTTTTCATTGTATAGTTGAAGTATTTTCAGAAACATTTTGCAAATAATTTTTTAAATCAAGAAAAGAAAACTACCTACAGGACCTAGTTCAACTATTTTTCAACCTATCGATAACTATTTATTCGATTGTTCCATTCAATTACTAATAAAAAAATAGTTATTCAAATAAAAACACTTCGAATAAAAAAACCTTTCGAATAAAAAAACTAGTAGTAAAAACACTTCGAAAAATAACACTTCGAATAAAAAAACCTTTCGAATAACAAAACTAGTAGTAAAAACACTCCGAATAAAAAAACACTTCGAATAAAAAAACCTTTCGAATAACAAAAATAGTAGTACAAACACTTCGAATAAAAAAATCAGTAATGAAAACGCTTCGAATAAAAAAACTAGTAATGAAAACACTTCGAATAAAAAAACTAGTAATGAAAACACTTCGAATAAAAAAACTAGTAATGAAAACACTTCGAATAAAAAAACTAGTAACTATTTTTATTCGAATGAATTTTTTATTCGGTGTCTGTTATGAACAATCGAATAATTCGAAATGTTTCAACAATCGAATAATTCGATTGTTTTTATTCGATTGTTCCCATCACTAGTTATATTATTAAAAAATATCATTATTTTTTTAATAATCGATTTATGTAATGATCTGATTTTTTTAGATTTATTTTAAGATTGATTATTAATTGAATATTCATCAATATTTTCAATAGATGCAATCTTTGTCCAAATTGGGGTACGAGATTTACATTTTTCTTATACTTATCTTATCATATACATTTCAAGACATTTTTCATGTTTCATATTTTTGTATTTTTATTTGTAACATGTAACTGAAATTCTTTTGAATATTATTTTATTAAATATATAGCATAATAATTTATGAAAATGTAACAAAACAGATTTATAATATTTTTATATCAAGTATACTACTATAATATAATATGCTTATATGTACAACACATAGATTCTTAAATTGAAATAAATGTTTTATTGTTGAACTCATAATTTAAGCGTTTATTTAAATATTCATTTTACACTTTGGGAAATTATTATTATTATTAAATAATAATAAACGTAGTCTATAGTCTTCACATTAATCTATTGGAAAAAATACCAACTTTTGATCAAAAACAGCGTGATATATTTCATATGGTCAATTTTACAAAGTTCTTTAAACTTAATTGCTCTTATTAATATTAGTGATTTTCATAATTTAATACTGTTACTCTAAAATTTTTAAAATTAAAAAAGCTCTTTATTTTAAACAAAAATTTAAACCTCCAGGAAATTATAGGGTATTGAGTAACCCTATATGTTCCTGGAGGTTTAAATTTTTGGTTAGAATAAAGAGCTTTTTTAATTTTAAAAATTTTAGAGATTTATTAAATTTAATACAGATCTAAAAGATATATTTATTAACCTAAAATAAATATCTTTAAATACGATTTCTGTATTTGATTAATTTGATGACTGCTTTGAATTAAAGTTAATTAAACATAATTTCTACTGTTGACAAAATTTAATTATATTAAAAAACACTTGTCAAATTTAATATACACATTTAAGTAACATTCCTTATTATAACGAGCACAGTTAATAAAATGTCGGTGTAGTGTTTGATTAAAAGTAATTAAGTTAAAGAAGAGTTATTATATATTATATGTAAGTTTAAGTAATCTTCGTTATTAATAGTAAACAATAATCAAATCAATTCACTTGCAATTAAGTAACATTCATTGATGCTAGAAAAATTAATTACCATATGAATTAAATTTTGAAAAAAATTAATTGCAATTAAAAAACATCATTAAACAGTTTTTTGATGGTTAAAGAATTTGAATACATTTCAATAAAGAATTATTTGTCGGCTCTATATGAACGAATACTTAATTGCCTTAAAACAAGGATTCTTGAATTATATACAATTTTTTTTCTCAGTGCAATTAATATGCGGATATGCACAATGAGAATCCGTACGCAAAAATTTAATGTAACGATCATCAATGTTCATGCATCTACTGAAGACAAATCAGATGACATTAAAGACCTATTCTTTCTAGAACTCGAAGAAGTCATCAATAACATCCCGCGGCACAATATAAAAATCGTGGTAGGTGACTTCAATGCGCAAGTTGGTAGAAGTGCAGAACTTAAAACACATGTCGACCCTAACAGCTTGCATCATACTAGTAACAATAACGGCTTTCACGCAGCTGAACTGGCTATGATGTATGATCTAGTAATTTCTAGCACTTCCTTTCCTCATAAGAGAATCCACAAAGCAACGTGGAAATCAAACGATGGAAGAACTGAAAATCAAATCGATCACGTCATGATCTCTAAGAGACAATCTACAAGTGTAACTGACGTTTGATCATACAGAGGTGCTGATATGGACACCGATCATATGCTTGTCATCTTTAAGTATAAGTGCAAATTATCATCTACATTTAATAGGCAAGCAAAAACGACCGTGCGCTGGAATGTCGAAGCATTTAAACACCTGGAAACACTGAATAGATACCAAGAAATTGTAACGCAAAGCATAGAAGATCCCATTCCATCTGAGATCCCATCTGAGATGCCATTTTACATACAAGAAGAATGGCAAACGCTTCAATCAACCATCATATCCGCAGCACAAACTTCAATCGAAAAACGACCACCGAAATCACGTAACGAATGGTTTGATGACGAGTGCCGCGAAAGCATTGAGAACAAACAAAATCTGCGAGAAAATGGTTAACAAGAAACACCCGAAGTTCCCAAACTGATTATCTATGCGCCAGAAAAGCCTCAGCAAAACTCCTACGGAAAAAGAAACGCGAACACCTGAAGAGCTGTATCGAAAACATCAACCAATATGCGGCTAATGGAAATTCGAAAGAGTGTTTTGCCAATGCACGGAATCTGACAAAAGATTTCCACCCAAGATCTACAGCCATCAAAAATGGAAACAACGAGCTTACAATAAGTGAACGTGATGTGCTGGAAGTATGGCGATCTCAATTTCAAGACCTAATGAGTAGGACGAATGAAGTTCATCCTATTAGAGCAATTGCTCCGTCAGGTGAGGAAATTTTTGTCCCTTATCCAACAATAGAAGAAGTGGAAGCTGCCATCATAAAATTAAAAAATGACAAATCAACAGGTATCGATGGAATCCCTGCAGAACTATTTAAGAATGGAGGAGCAGCTCTAGTATCACGTATATATGATCTGATTCTTGCAATCTGGGACCAAGAAGAACTACCTGCTGGATGGAAAACACCTCTCATTGTTCCGCTACATAAAAAAGGTGACCGTCTAAAGTGTGCGAATTATCGTGGAATCGCACTGTTGAACACTGCATATAAAATACTAGTGTGGTAAAAAACTTTCGTTTTCTCCCTCTGAGCATACACCGGGTTGACTTGAGTCGGTTGTCGAGTTCCAGCTCAGATCTTTTCGGGACAAAAAAAAAATAAGAAAAATAAGCCAAATGAAGAAAGGCAAACTAATGATTGCAGCGCGAGATCTGCAATGGTGTAATTAATTGGGGAATAACTTCACTGTTCCAACTCCACTCCACTTCAACCCGACATCACGGTGATGACAAATTAAATCATAAAAATTTATATTCTAGGAAAAAAAAATTATATTTCGATTTACTTTACAAAAAAAAAAAAGAAACCCGATATGTATGTGTCCAGAAGGGAAGTAGTTATAAAACATATAATAATATATACTAGTAGTTGATGAGTACTTGTGGTCTAACTCTTGGTTTTGTATTTGAACTGGCCGCACTCTCCGATGACTAGTCAGGCTCCAGAAGTGGTTTTACAATATTGAAAATTTTGAAGTTGAGATATATTGGCATTTACAGCGTCGACTGATGTGTAATTGATGATATTAACAACCCGGGTGCATTGGTATGGCACCAGAATTGATTTATACAATATTAACAATTTTAGAGTGGAAATATGCTGACATTTACAGTATCGGCTGATGTGTAACTGATAATATTAACAACCCGGGTGCATTGGTATGGCACCAGAATTGATTTATACAATATTAAAACTTTTAGAGTGGAAATATGTTGACAGTTTACAGCGTCGACTGATGTGTAACTGATGATATTAACAACCCGGGTGCATTGGTATGGCACCAGAATTGATTTATGCAATATTAAACATTTTAAAGTTGAAATATGCTGACATTTACAGTATCGGCTGATGTGTAACTGATGATATTAACAACCCGGGTGCATTGGTATGGCACCAGAATTGATTTATGCAATATTAAAAATTTTAAAGTTGAAATATACTGGCATTCACAGTAGCGGCTGATGTGTAACTGATGATGTTAACAATTCAAGTACATAGGTATGGCACCAGAATTGTCTATACAATATTAAAAATTTTAAAGTTGAAATATGCTGACATTTACAGTATCGGCTGATGTGTAACTGATGATATTAACAATCCAAGTTCATTGGTATGGCACCAGAATTGTCTATACAATATTAAAACTTTTAGAGTTGAAAAATGTTGACAGTTTACAGCGTCGACTGATGTGTAACTGATGATTAACAACCCGGGTGCATTGGTATTTTTTTTTTAATAAAATGTGTTGTGTAATAGGAATTAGAATATGTGTCACAACAACACATAAATACCTTTTAAGACCTAGGTCTAGACCTGGGTCCCACAACAACTGGCGTTCTAAGGTGTTGATTAACGCTTTCTTTAAACCTCTGCGGGTCGAAGCCACCTAAGACTAAGTGTTCCAGCAAACTATTCCATTTGTATGCAGTTCGGACAAAGAAGTTTCTCTGCGATCTGCCAGTATGACAGTGCGGGATCTTTACCGTTTCACTGGTTGCGGTAGCCGATTGCCGAGTGCAACGGGGTAAGAATAAGTTTAAGGCATGATGCCGCTGATTTCATCTGAGCACTGTTGATGACGATATTTGTAAAAAACAACGAGGTCAGCAACAGTGCGACGATGTTGTAGGGAATCAAGTTTTGATGTCAAAGCTCGATCACCCACAATTCGTACAGCCCGCTTTTGAACAGAGTCCATGAGGGCCAAGATGGAAACAGAGGCACTACCCCAAACATGACAACAGTACTCCATACAGCGACGAATATAGGACTTGGGGACGAATATAGGGACGAATATTGGTATGGCGAATTGATTTATGCAATATTAAAAAATTTTAAAGTTGAAATATGCTGACATTTACAGTATCGGCTGATGTGTAACTGATGATATTAACAACCCAAATTGATTTATGCAATATTAAAAATTTTAAAGTTGAAATATGCTGACATATACAGTATTGGCTGATGTGTAACTGATGATATTAACATTCCAAGTGCATTGGTATGGCTCCAGAATTGTCTATACAATATTAAAACTTTTAGAGTTGAAATATGTTGACATTTACAGCGTCGACTGGGGTGTAATTGATGATATTAACAATCCAAGTGCATTGGTATGGCACAAGAATTGATTTATGCAATATTAAAAAATTTAAAGTTGAAATATGCTGACATTTACAGCGTCGACTGTTGTGTAATTGATGGAGAGACCTTACTTCTTATTCCACAAGTTAACCTCCGATTGCAGTAAACAATACACGTGTTTATTCTAGAAATTACTTTACAATCTAACAATCGCGGTTTGCCTTACCATGCTGGCTGGGTGCTCACCCAAATCAAGAAATACAATTGCCAATAAATTAACAAAAATTTATCCAAAAGAAAAGAAAAAAAATGTTTCACAAAAAAAAACAAACGTCCAACCGCTACCACGATCCAAAAGTAAGAGCCAATAAATTAATCACACAATAAAGATTTAATACTAATAAATTAATATATGTTGATACAAAAAAAAAGAAATTATAAAAATAAAAAAAATACAAAGAACAAAAGAACAAAAAAATTAAATAGCGACTGTTCGCGACGGTGGTCCGAAATGTAAGAGAGCGTGTGTCGTGAAAAACTTTTCCACCACACCTTAAATTACTCAATTCCCGCACATAAAACTTTACTGCCCCTTTAGTTGGTTAAGCGCATCATTTAGTACAATTTATATTCCCCATAGGTTCGCGTCCAGGACCAATTCGTTTTCTGACAGCTATAAAGTTGTGTTCCATTGACTATATAATACTATAGATACATCACTTTAAAATGTTTTTGTTATGTGGTGTATCCGCAACAAGCGCTGCAAAATCAACACAAAAAGGGTTGAGTCACGGATTAACCTAACGTAAATCTGGTTATTATATTGGCTAGCTTAACGAAATAATTTTTTTCTATTTAACGAATCTTTCTTAAGTTTTTAACTAAAAGATTTCGTGTTTGACGTTTGAATTTGCACACTGTTGCTTTTAATATGTTAAAATAAAACAAACTGAACAAACTTTTGTTCGTAATGAATATAAATGACAACAATGTAGTTTGTAAATTTTTTATATGAATACTGCAAAATACATGCGTAATCGAATCACATTTGTATGTGTGTTTTCATTTGGTAATTTATTTTTAGATTTAAGGAAAAATAATGAAAATATAAGTTTTCTGCTCCGCAATTAATAACAATTTCATTTTTTAAATAAAAAGCACTACATTAAAAATAATAATTGAAATGGGAAATTGGGAAACTCAGTTTTTGAACTGGGACATGTAATCTATGTTTTGATGAAAATAAACCAAATTTTGTTAAATTACTTGGTGGTATTTTTAGGTTTTCCTTTGAATTTCTGGCAGTTTTGGCATTTGTGTTACACGATTAGAGTAGTTCTTCTTACGGGGTTAATGACAATTAAAATAAATCAAGAACCACAGAAAGAAGGGATAGAAATTTTAAAAAAACCTTTTACTTCGGTCTGCAAGACCTAAGTATTACATTCATGAGTTAAAAGTGAAATTCGTACTCCCACTTTTTTGGCATTTCTCGACGTTTTAGGACCTACTGATTCTAAAAAAGCAAAAAAAAATGTATGTCTGTCTGTCGGCCGGCCAACCGAAAAAATCTAGAAAACGGCTGAAGGGATTTTAAAAAATTTGGTTTCTAAAAATAGGTACACTCAATGGTAAGAGCGGAAAGGACGATGTGTTCGATAAATGTACGATAAATGTAAATAAATAATACATCTCTGTTTTACTTTTTGTCTCATCTTTTATCTCTTGCTGCGTCCTAGCTGTCAAAAATTCGCTGGCAAAAAAATTCTACTATACATATTTATTAGCACATTCAAAACAGGTTCACAGGAGATGAAAAACGTGTTCTAGACAGAGTTGTGAAAACTTGACCATTTTTGATTTTCCTGAAACTTGGCATATATATAAGTAGTATGGACAAAATAAAAAATACAACTTATTTTACAATTTTTTTTAAGTGCATAGTTTGAGCATAGGGGGCACCCCAACATGCATGAAAACTGAAAATTCTGCCAATCCGATGTATCTTTGAAATTAAATTGCTCAAGAATGGCTATATCGATTTCATCAAACTTTTTTTTGTTTGATAGATGATTAGTTAGCCGTTTGAAAAAAATTAACTTGTTATTTTTGTAATTAAGTTTTAAATTGAAAATATTAAAAAAACTTTTTTAAAGATGGCGCTAGGGTTGAAGATGAATTGGAATTTAATTAATTATTTTTCTGAAATCTTTACTCTAAAATATGTCAAATTTACAAAGTGGCGTTAATTCGTGTTCTTGAGATATTTAATTTTAAAGATTTTTAGTCCGTCTAAAATTCTAATTGTTCATTATTTTTTCGAACAATTTTTATCATCAACAAATTTTAACCACTGAAGTTCGAGAAAATAATGAACAATTAGAATTTTAATCGGACTAAAAATCTTTAAAATTAAATATCTCAAGAACACGAATTAACACATCTTTGTAAATTTGATATATTTTAAAGTAAGGTTAGAACTATATATAAAAAAAAGTTAAAATTTAATTCATTTTAAAATTGTTTGTTAATGGAAGTTGATTGAAAAAATAAAGAAAAATTCGAATTTCAGAGTCGTACTAAAAATCTTTAAAATTAAATATCTCAAGAAGAAGAATTTTAGCCTCTTTGTAAATTTGATATATTTTAGAATAAAGAAAGAACTATTTTCAGGGAAAAAATTAATTAAATTTCAATTGCTCTTCGACCCTTCGAATTTTTATTTAAAAATTAATTACAAAAAATATTAATTAATTTTTTTTCAAACGGCTAACTAATCATCTATCAAATAAAAGAAAGTTTGCTGAAATCGGTATAGTCGTTCTTGAGCAATTTAATTTCAAAGTTACATCAGATTGGCAGAATTTTCATTTTTCATGCATGTTGGGGTGGGTGCCCCATGCTCAAACTATGCACTTAAAAAAAATTGTAAAATAAGTTGTATTTTTTATTTTGTCCATACTACTAATATGCCATGTTTCGAGAAAATCAAAAATGGTCAAGTTCAAATCTCGACTTTTTCACCTGCGTAGTTTACGTTTTTCATCAGGAGTGTATTTATTATATTAGGCTAACACACCTTGGAATCTTTTCACAATATGCGTTCGACGATGATGCAGTATTCTTAAGAATATGGAAAGATGGAAACTGATTTTCACAAATTTCTGAATTTACAGGATTTGTTGGGGCTGGTTAAATAAATGGGCTTCGCATATATGTTTTAGGATTTGCAGATCTAGTCACTAGCAATTCTTCTTCACTATTTTCATCAATATTGGTTATGTTATCACTTGCTTCACCCTTAATTTCATTTGTGGATAAACCAGATTTTTGAAAAGAGCGCTTTCTAGCAATTCTGAGTTACCGGTGTATGTTCTAATAAAATTTTATCACATAACTCATCTAACTTATTTCCAGAACAACTACGTATTTGTGAAGAATATGTTTTGGGAATTGCTCCTATCAAATATAAGCAGTTCAATTATGTAAAAATCCAGTGGTATTTATTTCCATGCTACTTACCCTTTTTCAAACAAGTGCGGCCAGCACGATGGATCAAATCTTTTTCGAAGAAATGTTTATCACACATATATAATTTTTTATTTTGGTTTAAATTCATTTGAATATAAACATCGCCGGAGTGTTTCTTCCACACATTGCCTATATTTTCATTCTTGGGGAATTCAAAAAATGATAAAAATGAACCTGGAGCATATCGGCTATTACAATTCTTAAAACCACAACAAAATCTTGACATGATTTACAGAAAGTTTATTTAAATCGAAAAAAATAACTTTTAAATCGCAAAAAAATTTCAATCACAATAGATTTTAAGCAAGTAAATTTAAATTTAAAACCAACTACCGTTTTTGAAATTTGTATGTGAACGAGATAGTTTGTGTTTGTATTGAATTTTAACCATATATAAAAACTTACTCACACTAAAATATTACAATTTGACGAAAGAAAAAACAATTGTATTAGACATATGCGAGACTCAAACCATACTAAAACCTTTAATTTCTCCATACAAAATTTAAATAACTAAATTATGAATGAAAAACATAAAAAACTAACCTTAAAATAAACTTTAATACAATTTAATCTTATTTCTAGCGTTTTTTTAAGACTTAATCGTAACTTCGAATAACCAAAAAGATTTTAAATTCATATGCTTTCAATTTGATACAAGTAACGCCACCTGATTTATACACCACATAATAAATATGATGTATCTATAGTATTATATAGTCAATGTGTGTTCCATACATTGACTATATAATACTATAGATACATCATATTTATTATGTGGTGTATAAATCAGGTGGCGTTACTTGTATCAAATTGAAAGCATATGAATTTAAAATCTTTTTGGTTATTCGAAGTTACGATTAAGTCTTAAAAAAACGCTAGAAATAAGATTAAATTGTATTAAAGTTTATTTTAAGGTTAGTTTTTTATGTTTTTCATTCATAATTTAGTTATTTAAATTTTGTATGGAGAAATTAAAGGTTTTAGTATGGTTTGAGTCTCGCATATGTCTAATACAATTGTTTTTTCTTTCGTCAAATTGTAATATTTTAGTGTGAGTAAGTTTTTATATATGGTTAAAATTCAATACAAACACAAACTATCTCGTTCACATACAAATTTCAAAAACGGTAGTTGGTTTTAAATTTAAATTTACTTGCTTAAAATCTATTGTGATTGAAATTTTTTTGCGATTTAAAAGTTATTTTTTTCGATTTAAATAAACTTTCTGTAAATCATGTCAAGATTTTGTTGTGGTTTTAAGAATTGTAATAGCCGATATGCTCCAGGTTCATTTTTATCATTTTTTGAATTCCCCAAGAATGAAAACATAGGCAATGTGTGGAAGAAACACTCCGGCGATGTTTATATTCAAATGAATTTAAACCAAAATAAAAAATTATATATGTGTGATAAACATTTCTTCGAAAAAGATTTGATCCATCGTGCTGGCCGCACTTGTTTGAAAAAGGGTAAGTAGCATGGAAATAAATACCACTGGATTTTTACATAATTGAACTGCTTATATTTGATAGGAGCAATTCCCAAAACATATTCTTCACAAATATGTAGTTGTTCTGGAAATAAGTTAGATGAGTTATGTGATAAAATTTTATTAGAACATACACCGGTAACTCAGAATTGCTAGAAAGCGCTCTTTTCAAAAATCTGGTTTATCCACAAATGAAATTAAGGGTGAAGCAAGTGATAACATAACCAATATTGATGAAAATAGTGAAGAAGAATTGCTAGTGACTAGATCTGCAAATCCTAAAACATATATGCGAAGCCCATTTATTTTACCAGCCCCAACAAATCCTGTAAATTCAGAAATTTGTGAAAATCAGTTTCCATCTTTCCATATTCTTAAGAATACTGCATCATCGTCGAACGCATATTGTGAAAAGATTCCAAGGTGTGTTAGCCTAATATAATAAATACACTCCTGATGAAAAACGTAAACTACGCAGGTGAAAAAGTCGAGATTTGAACTTGACCATTTTTGATTTTCTCGAAACATGGCATATTAGTAGTATGGACAAAATAAAAAATACAACTTATTTTACAATTTTTTTTAAGTGCATAGTTTGAGCATGGGGCACCCACCCCAACATGCATGAAAAATGAAAATTCTGCCAATCTGATGTAACTTTGAAATTAAATTGCTCAAGAACGACTATACCGATTTCAGCAAACTTTCTTTTATTTGATAGATGATTAGTTAGCCGTTTGAAAAAAAATTAATTAATATTTTTTGTAATTAATTTTTAAATAAAAATTCGAAGGGTCGAAGAGCAATTGGAATTTAATTAATTTTTTCCCTGAAAATAGTTCTTTCTTTATTCTAAAATATATCAAATTTACAAAGAGGCTAAAATTCTTCTTCTTGAGATATTTAATTTTAAAGATTTTTAGTACGACTCTGAAATTCGAATTTTTCTTTATTTTTTCAATCAACTTCCATTAACAAACAATTTTAAAATGAATTAAATTTTAACTTTTTTTTATATATAGTTCTAACCTTACTTTAAAATATATCAAATTTACAAAGATGTGTTAATTCGTGTTCTTGAGATATTTAATTTTAAAGATTTTTAGTCCGATTAAAATTCTAATTGTTCATTATTTTCTCGAACTTCAGTGGTTAAAATTTGTTGATGATAAAAATTGTTCGAAAAAATAATGAACAATTAGAATTTTAGACGGACTAAAAATCTTTAAAATTAAATATCTCAAGAACACGAATTAACGCCACTTTGTAAATTTGACATATTTTAGAGTAAAGATTTCAGAAAAATAATTAATTAAATTCCAATTCATCTTCAACCCTAGCGCCATCTTTAAAAAAGTTTTTTTAATATTTTCAATTTAAAACTTAATTACAAAAATAACAAGTTAATTTTTTTCAAACGGCTAACTAATCATCTATCAAACAAAAAAAAGTTTGATGAAATCGATATAGCCATTCTTGAGCAATTTAATTTCAAAGATACATCGGATTGGCAGAATTTTCAGTTTTCATGCATGTTGGGGTGCCCCCTATGCTCAAACTATGCACTTAAAAAAAATTGTAAAATAAGTTGTATTTTTTATTTTGTCCATACTACTTATATATATGCCAAGTTTCAGGAAAATCAAAAATGGTCAAGTTTTCACAACTCTGTCTAGAACACGTTTTTCATCTCCTGTGAACCTGTTTTGAATGTGCTAATAAATATGTATAGTAGAATTTTTTTGCCAGCGAATTTTTGACAGCTAGGACGCAGCAAGAGATAAAAGATGAGACAAAAAGTAAAACAGAGATGTATTATTTATTTACATTTATCGTACATTTATCGAACACATCGTCCTTTCCGCTCTTACCATTGAGTGTACCTATTTTTAGAAACCAAATTTTTTAAAATCCCTTCAGCCGTTTTCTAGATTTTTTCGGTTGGCCGGCCGACAGACAGACATACATTTTTTTTTGCTTTTTTAGAATCAGTAGGTCCTAAAACGTCGAGAAATGCCAAAAAAGTGGGAGTACGAATTTCACTTTTAACTCATGAATGTAATACTTAGGTCTTGCAGACCGAAGTAAAAGGTTTTTTTAAAATTTCTATCCCTTCTTTCTGTGGTTCTTGATTTATTTTAATTGTCATTAACCCCGTAAGAAGAACTACTCTAATCGTGTAACACAAATGCCAAAACTGCCAGAAATTCAAAGGAAAACCTAAAAATACCACCAAGTAATTTAACAAAATTTGGTTTATTTTCATCAAAACATAGATTACATGTCCCAGTTCAAAAACTGAGTTTCCCAATTTCCAATTTCAATTATTATTTTTAATGTAGTGCTTTTTATTTAAAAAATGAAATTGTTATTAATTGCGGAGCAGAAAACTTATATTTTCATTATTTTTCCTTAAATCTAAAAATAAATTACCAAATGAAAACACACATACAAATGTGATTCGATTACGCATGTATTTTGCAGTATTCATATAAAAAATTTACAAACTACATTGTTGTCATTTATATTCATTACGAACAAAAGTTTGTTCAGTTTGTTTTATTTTAACATATTAAAAGCAACAGTGTGCAAATTCAAACGTCAAACACGAAATCTTTTAGTTAAAAACTTAAGAAAGATTCGTTATAATAAGACTGAATCTAACAAAATATGGTGTGCAATTTATGAAAATTTTTTGCTATCCACAAAATTGTCGATCGATCTAGTTTCGAACCGATAAGAACTTTTTATTACACTTTAAAAAAGTATATCATTCTCATCAGGGCTAGCCGACTAGATACACTACCAAAAAAATTTTTTTCGCTATATAAACCTAAAATAGGTCACTACTCTAGCGAAGTATAAGAAACCAAAAAACTTTCATAAACATATGTTAATTAGATTCAGGTTTAGTCAATTTGTTTCTCTAGTTGATCACTATTGTTGTTATACTCTAACCAAGTTAGAATTAGATAACAAACTTGTATCGGTAAGAAGAAGATGACCATCTTCACTTGTGTCTATCGACACATTATCTACAATTAATTCAATGAATTATTTATTTATTACATCACTCCGATGGAAATAATCCCATCATGAATAATAAGACTGAATCTAACAAAATATGGTGTGCAATTTATGAAAATTTTTTGCTATCCACAAAATTGTCGATCGATCTAGTTTCGAACCGATAAGAACTTTTTATTACACTTTAAAAAAGTATATCATTCTCATCAGGGCTAGCCGACTAGATACACTACCAAAAAAATTTTTCGCTATATAAACCTAAAATAGGTCACTACTCTAGCGAAGTATAAGAAACCAAAAAACTTTCATAAACATATGTTAATTAGATTCAGGTTTAGTCAATTTGTTTCTCTAGTTGATCACTATTGTTGTTATACTGTAACCAAGTTAGAATTAGATAACAAACTTGTATCGGTAAGAAGAAGATGACCATCTTCACTTGTGTCTATCGACACATTATCTACAATTAATTCAATGAATTATTTATTTATTACATCACTCCGATGGAAATAATCCCATCATGAATAATAAGACTGAATCTAACAAAATATGGTGTGCAATTTATGAAAATTTTTTGCTATCCACAAAATTGTCGATCGATCTAGTTTCGAACCGATAAGAACTTTTTATTACACTTTAAAAAAGTATATCATTCTCATCAGGGCTAGCCGACTAGATACACTACCAAAAAAATTTTTCGCTATATAAACCTAAAATAGGTCACTACTCTAGCGAAGTATAAGAAACCAAAAAACTTTCATAAACATATGTTAATTAGATTCAGGTTTAGTCAATTTGTTTCTCTAGTTGATCACTATTGTTGTTATACTCTAACCAAGTTAGAATTAGATAACAAACTTGTATCGGTAAGAAGAAGATGACCATCTTCACTTGTGTCTATCGACACATTATCTACAATTAATTCAATGAATTATTTATTTATTACATCACTCCGATGGAAATAATCCCATCATGAATAATAAGACTGAATCTAACAAAATATGGTGTGCAATTTATGAAAATTTTTTGCTATCCACAAAATTGTCGATCGATCTAGTTTCGAACCGATAAGAACTTTTTATTACACTTTAAAAAAGTATATCATTCTCATCAGGGCTAGCCGACTAGATACACTACCAAAAAAATTTTTCGCTATATAAACCTAAAATAGGTCACTACTCTAGCGAAGTATAAGAAACCAAAAAACTTTCATAAACATATGTTAATTAGATTCAGGTTTAGTCAATTTGTTTCTCTAGTTCTCAAAATTGTCGATCGATCTAGTTTAGATCTAGATCGATCGATCTAGATCGATCAACAATTTTGTGGATAGCAAAAAATTTTCATAAATTGCACACCATATTTTGTTAGATTCAGTCTTATTATTCATGATGGGATTATTTCCATCGGAGTGATGTAATAAATAAATAATTCATTGAATTAATTGTAGATAATGTGTCGATAGACACAAGTGAAGATGGTCATCTTCTTCTTACCGATACAAGTTTGTTATCTAATTCTAACTTGGTTAGAGTATAACAACAATAGTGATCAACTAGAGAAACAAATTGACTAAACCTGAATCTAATTAACATATGTTTATGAAAGTTTTTTGGTTTCTTATACTTCGCTAGAGTAGTGACCTATTTTAGGTTTATATAGCGAAAAATTTTTTTGGTAGTGTATCTAGTCGGCTAGCCCTGATGAGAATGATATACTTTTTTAAAGTGTAATAAAAAGTTCTTATCGGTTCGAAACTAGATCGATCGACAATTTTGTGGATAGCAAAAAATTTTCATAAATTGCCCACCATATTTTGTTAGATTCAGTCTTATTATTCATGATGGGATTATTTCCATCGGAGTGATGTAATAAATAAATAATTCATTGAATTAATTGTAGATAATGTGTCGATAGACACAAGTGAAGATGGTCATCTTCTTCTTACCGATACAAGTTTGTTATCTAATTCTAACTTGGTTAGAGTATAACAACAATAGTGATCAACTAGAGAAACAAATTGACTAAACCTGAATCTAATTAACATATGTTTATGAAAGTTTTTTGGTTTCTTATACTTCGCTAGAGTAGTGACCTATTTTAGGTTTATATAGCGAAAAATTTTTTTGGTAGTGTATCTAGTCGGCTAGCCCTGATGAGAATGATATACTTTTTTAAAGTGTAATAAAAAGTTCTTATCGGTTCGAAACTAGATCGATCGACAATTTTGTGGATAGCAAAAAATTTTCATAAATTGCACACCATATTTTGTTAGATTCAGTCTTATTATTCATGATGGGATTATTTCCATCGGAGTGATGTAATAAATAAATAATTCATTGAATTAATTGTAGATAATGTGTCGATAGACACAAGTGAAGATGGTCATCTTCTTCTTACCGATACAAGTTTGTTATCTAATTCTAACTTGGTTAGAGTATAACAACAATAGTGATCAACTAGAGAAACAAATTGACTAAACCTGAATCTAATTAACATATGTTTATGAAAGTTTTTTGGTTTCTTATACTTCGCTAGAGTAGTGACCTATTTTAGGTTTATATAGCGAAAAATTTTTTTGGTAGTGTATCTAGTCGGCTAGCCCTGATGAGAATGATATACTTTTTTAAAGTGTAATAAAAAGTTCTTATCGGTTCGAAACTAGATCGATCGACAATTTTGTGGATAGCAAAAAATTTTCATAAATTGCACACCATATTTTGTTAGATTCAGTCTTATTATTCATGATGGGATTATTTCCATCGGAGTGATGTAATAAATAAATAATTCATTGAATTAATTGTAGATAATGTGTCGATAGACACAAGTGAAGATGGTCATCTTCTTCTTACCGATACAAGTTTGTTATCTAATTCGAACTTGGTTAGAGTATAACAACAATAGTGATCAACTAGAGAAACAAATTGACTAAACCTGAATCTAATTAACATATGTTTATGAAAGTTTTTTGGTTTCTTATACTTCGCTAGAGTAGTGACCTATTTTAGGTTTATATAGCGAAAAATTTTTTTGGTAGTGTATCTAGTCGGCTAGCCCTGATGAGAATGATATACTTTTTTAAAGTGTAATAAAAAGTTCTTATCGGTTCGAAACTAGATCGATCGACAATTTTGTGGATAGCAAAAAATTTTCATAAATTGCACACCATATTTTGTTAGATTCAGTCTTATTATTCATGATGGGATTATTTCCATCGGAGTGATGTAATAAATAAATAATTCATTGAATTAATTGTAGATAATGTGTCGATAGACACAAGTGAAGATGGTCATCTTCTTCTTACCGATACAAGTTTGTTATCTAATTCTAACTTGGTTAGAGTATAACAACAATAGTGATCAACTAGAGAAACAAATTGACTAAACCTGAATCTAATTAACATATGTTTATGAAAGTTTTTTGGTTTCTTATACTTCGCTAGAGTAGTGACCTATTTTAGGTTTATATAGCGAAAAATTTTTTTGGTAGTGTATCTAGTCGGCTAGCCCTGATGAGAATGATATACTTTTTTAAAGTGTAATAAAAAGTTCTTATCGGTTCGAAACTAGATCGATCGACAATTTTGTGGATAGCAAAAAATTTTCATAAATTGCACACCATATTTTGTTAGATTCAGTCTTATTATTCATGATGGGATTATTTCCATCGGAGTGATGTAATAAATAAATAATTCATTGAATTAATTGTAGATAATGTGTCGATAGACACAAGTGAAGATGGTCATCTTCTTCTTACCGATACAAGTTTGTTATCTAATTCTAACTTGGTTAGAGTATAACAACAATAGTGATCAACTAGAGAAACAAATTGACTAAACCTGAATCTAATTAACATATGTTTATGAAAGTTTTTTGGTTTCTTATACTTCGCTAGAGTAGTGACCTATTTTAGGTTTATATAGCGAAAAATTTTTTTGGTAGTGTATCTAGTCGGCTAGCCCTGATGAGAATGATATACTTTTTTAAAGTGTAATAAAAAGTTCTTATCGGTTCGAAACTAGATCGATCGACAATTTTGTGGATAGCAAAAAATTTTCATAAATTGCACACCATATTTTGTTAGATTCAGTCTTATTATTCATGATGGGATTATTTCCATCGGAGTGATGTAATAAATAAATAATTCATTGAATTAATTAAAGATTCGTTAAATAGAAAAAAATTATTTCGTTAAGCTAGCCAATATAATAACCAGATTTACGTTAGGTTAATCCGTGACTCAACCCTTTTTGTGTTGATTTTGCAGCGCTTGTTGCGGATACACCACATAACAAAAACATTTTAAAGTGATGTATCTATAGTATTATATAGTCAATGTTCCATACTTCAAAATTAGCAGGGGTTCGTTAAAGAAACATTCTACCATACATTTAAAAGATAACCAAAATAAACTGTTTGAAAACACATAATAGCCTCAATGTCCAACTATACATTTTCCAATTATGTTCAATGTAATTTATTATTCGTAAATATATTGAAGTTGGTCCATTGTTTAGGTTGTTATGAAAAAGGGATATCTAGATTTGGGAATTGAGAAAGCAAACAAGTATAATACAGCGAGCATGATTAGGCAATTATAGTAGAATTTTTTTGCCAGCGAATACAAAATTTGTTTGTTATGCGCATATTGTTTGCACATGCACATGCACATGCGCATATTGTTTGCACATGCAGTGTCTCGATTAAAATATTAAAAAAAAACTATTGGGGTCCCATTGAAATGGACAAAAAAAACGCATAAAATTTATAAATTACTATTGAAATTCAACCAATTATAATAGAAACCCAAAAACTAGTAGAAATATTAATGATTTTGTAGGAAATATAACAAAATTTTGATAATTAAAAATAATTATAATAAAAATAACGACGCCTATGGAAACAAATATCACAACAAACAAATGGTACGAACTAGAAGTAGAAATTTAATTAATATAATTGTTTTGAAAACAAATTTATCCCAAAATAAATAATACATCTCTGTTTTACTTTTTGTCTCATCTTTTATCTCTTGCTGCGTCGTAGCTGTCAGAAATTCGCTGGCAAAAAAATTCTACTATACATTAGTATAAGTAGTCCAACCAACATTGAGCAAAGTAACCGTGTACCGACAACATTGCGTAATCTTTAATATACTTTTGGAAATTAACATCTTCCAATTCCGGTTAGCTTTACCTAGATCCACTGCCAAACGGAGGAGTGCAATCGACAGAGCAATGCAACGGCCACAAACGTGTAGCTTAAATAAAAATCAACGGCATTGATTTGCTTTAATGAATAATAAAGAGATTATTCGACTCTCACGCCCTTCACTTTTTTTTCAAAACCAGTGTTACTATTTGAAGATATACCGATATAAATAGCGAACGTTACACTAGCTAATGTCGTACTCGCTCGGCTCATCCCGTCCGCCGAATCCATCATCGGCGACTATCAATGTGGTTTTCGTCCCAACCGTTCAACCACAGATCAATGTTTTACCTTAAGGATGATTCTGGAAAAATGTTGGGAGTACAACATCAGCATTCACCAGCTCTACGTTGATTTCAAGCAAGCATATGATAGTATCATCGTCTACAACCTCTGGTATGCACTCATATGCCTTGGTATTCCAGCAAAACTTGTTTCTCTGTGCAAACTCACAACATCGGGATCAAACTGTAGAATAGTAATCGAAGGGTCAGTTTCCGACTCTTTGGATATAACATCAGGTGTTCGACAAGGTGATGCGCTCGCGCCTGTACTATTTAATTTGGCGTTTGAGTACGCGATAAGAAAAAGCCGCATTGAGACACAAAACTGTATATTTAACAAATCTAGTCAAATTCTTGGCTATGCAGATGATATTGCGCTTTTCGGACGTAAACCAAGCGATATTAAGGATAGTCCCTCTCAGCTTGAAAGAAATGCTAAACGACTTGGATTATGCATTAACACCGGCAAGACTAAACTTTTAACAACATCCAGGAATATACCTCCTGGCAATCTGAATACTGGCGACTATGAAGTAGAACGTGTAGAAAACTTCAAATACCTCGGGTCTGTAATAACATTGTCAAATGACATGCAGGCAGATATTAAAGCCCGTGTCTCAGCCACATACAGAATTTTCTACACATACACTGAGAAAAATCTCAAATTTTAATTCAAAGAAATTAATTCTTTGAGAAATGTTTCTTTCGTTTAAAGGATAATTGAAATAAAATAGCCTTTATTTCAAAACAAATAAATACTTTGACCCACTTCTTCTTAGAAATAGCGGTGCAAAGGCTAAAATCGTTTGATTCAAATTAATTTCTGTTTTTTTAAAATCAAGTAATTCATTAATGTAAATATTTGAAAACTTTATTTTAAAAGAATTTAGAGCTTTTAGTTTAAAGAATACAAATATTTCAAACAAGTGACGATTTTGTTAAATAAAACATAGAAACCTTCAAAATAAAGGATTGCAGTTTTGTTTTAAATGTAAAGAGTATTAATTTATATTAAAATAACGATACGATACGATATTAAAATAACGATAAAAGTAAGTATACTTTACATTAATATTGTGGGAAAACCTGATGAAAGTGCCTGTTTAAATTGAAAAAAATTATAATTTCAAATAGATTAGTTTATCAAAATAGAAATGTGCTCTCTCGCTTAATTTAAAATTCTATTAACTTATCCATTATAAGCACCCGTTTTAAAAGTGTATGGTGTTTTACGAAACAGATTTTAATATATATTATGTATAGTTTGAATCGATCGATCAATATTTTATATTTTTACTGTGAATCGAATTGGATCTTAATTCTTAATGTTGCTACTTCTTGATTAAATTCTAGACTAATTATTTTTTAAAATGGATTCAAGTAGCATAAGCCAGACTGAAGAAAATATAATGTTAAGTGGAGCAACGCCCTC
The DNA here is from genome assembly GCA_963693315.1 of Diogma glabrata. Taxonomy (NCBI): domain Eukaryota; kingdom Metazoa; phylum Arthropoda; class Insecta; order Diptera; family Cylindrotomidae; genus Diogma; species Diogma glabrata. The sequence goes on along the minus strand of OY856187.1, from coordinate 285,351,753 downwards.
CAATTATATATATGAAGAAAACGATTTTATACTTGTATTAACCCCTAATGATGATCTGAACAAAGCTATTGAGTTTAGAAACTTAGTATCGTCTTGGGGCTTGGCTCAAAAAACTATAAACTTTCTAGCCGATACACACGAATGCACCATAAAAACTTTAGAAGTTATTGATTTAGACGGTATCGATGATATTTTTGAAAACTACCCAAAGGGGGATAAAATTATATTCAAGGCAGGTCTTCGAAAATGGCGATACGAAGCAGTAAATAACTATCACCGCAATTAAATTCCATATATACTATTTAGTTTTTAAATATTTCACCCTGAATTTGTTTATTTAGAATAATCCATTACCTGATTCAGAAGCGACTAGGTCATTGAATAGTAGAGTAGCAAAATGGATTGAAGAACAGCCGTCCTGTTCCAGCCCAGTTTCAGGAGCATCCACTCTTCATTCTCATTGGTAAAAACAACTATTATTATTTTGCATAAAATTGATATATGTTAAATTTAAATAAAACTTCAAGTGCATATAGATCAGAGGGGGATATCCACGATATTTCACAAATTTTAAACAATAATATTAAAGGAAGACTGGTTATAGACCACTACAAGAATAATGGTTCATTGGATGACAAACATAGAAAATATATGGTTCACACAATCATTGATAATTTGATGTTTAAAGACTATAAAATAACTGGGGCTGATTTTGAGATTTTGTCAAAGAATATTGAAAATATTTTTCCTACAGAATATTCGGTATGATGTTTACTTTAAAAGTTATATTAATGTCAATTAATTTTGTTGGTTTGGCGTTCTATAAAATCACATATCCCTAATAATGCTAATATCCAATCCATATCATATTATAGTAGTTAGAGACATTGTTTTTTAATTATTAAATTGTTTTTTATAGAGTGAATATTATACTGGTCGGCGTGGTAAAAAGAAACCAGCTGGAAAATTAAACGATCGGTATAGCAACGCATGTTTTCGAACTAAGCTTTTAAAAGTCAAAAAAATTTCGGCAACAGAAAAAGTTCTCACATCGAATGTTAGTCCACCAGCTACTTCTGGTATGTTCATAATTATGCGATGCTTCAAATTTAAAATTTCTAAAAACTCAGTCTTAATTTTGTTTTGTGTTTTAGATGACTGCCTGAACAATAAACATTGGTTAAAATACAATTTTGAACCATGGGATTTGATATTAAATAAATGGAAGGAAACTTCACATACACGCCGATCTTCGTTTAAGGCATCATCCAGCAAAAATATTGCGGATTTTTTGGTAGATTGGCCGTTGTTTAAACACCATTTAGGGTATCAATTGGTAATAACTTTATATCATATTTTGTTACAAAATACGTACTTTGAAAATTAATTTTATGTTGATTAATGCAGGGTCCAACTGACTAAAGCCTAATCAGCCAGTAACAAGACCTATGGTTTTTAATGTAATTAAATTTTCATTAAATTACTTATTGTCTTGGTACATCAATTTTATTTTTTTTTTTTGTAATTGCGAAGTGGTTATTGATCCAGCAATGTCAAACTTATAATATGATTTGCCGTGTTACTGACTTATCTGGTTTAAAGGTGGTTTAATTGTGAGATTTAAGTATGTTATACTTAAGTATAAACTACTTAAGTTCCTGGACCATTTTTAGCCGTTTACTGTATAAAAACTAACCCAACACAAGACTTACGTAATTTAGAAATATGTTTTTACATGTATATTATAGATTGAAATTGATTTTGCCTGTGAGTTTCCTACTAAATCTCAAAACTTGTTGAATCGATTTGATGAACTTGTAAAAGTTTGCAGAAACAAAATTTTTCTTACTGAAATCAAAGATAAAAGTAATCAAATATTATTAAAAAACTTAAATGAATGCGAAAAATTAGATGAAGGTCAGTTTTAAAAATATATAGTTTAGCTTTGTTTACATATCATTAATAAAACACTCTTTCTTTTACAGACTTCAAAGATATTATTGTATGTTTTTTAATACATGCAATCATCCATCCAAAAAGAATAAGTCAAAAGCGCGGATAGTTGTTGTTGGGCGCAAGTGGAAACAGATTGACGAAATATTTGTTATACATGAGGAAATTAAGTACCAATGGGAGTCATGTTCAATTTCGAATATCCAATTGTTAGTAAAGAAGTTTGGTATTTTTTCCAAGAGTATTTCTTTGAATTAGAATCTAATCAAAGTTCTATTAAAAAGTTTATCCAATTTTTTTCTTAGTTTTATAGTTTAATTTTTCTATATATAAAAATATTATAGAACAGGATTGCAAATTATACAATTTTGAATTCAACTCTGAATATTTGTTTAAATAAAAATGTTAGTTTGTTGTTTATGTTATAAAACGTTTTTTAACGTAAAAGAAATCGTACAACACTTGCAAAGCTTTCATGGAACGCCGTCTATATACCAATATAAATGTATTCAGAATAACTGTAATCAAATATTTCAAAACATTTACAAATTTAAAAATCATTTAAAAAAACACTTCGTTGAGAAACCAATTTTAGTAGAAGTGACTAATGAAGCTTTACCACAAACAACAACAGATCAAAATAGACTAAAATCTAATTTGTCTGAATTTTCTGATACTTCAATAAATAAAAACTGTACAAGTAGTACTATTAATTCAAACAATACACTTTTATTGCATCAAAACAATTATAAAACAGCAATAGAAGATCTGAAACAATTTATTTTAGAATTTTATTTAAATCTTCACAGTGAAAAATCTTTGCCAAGAAATATAATATTTTCGATTCAAAAATCCATTAAAGATAGTCTTACCAAGCCTTTGAGTTCCTGCCTGTCTTCATTTTCAAATTACTTATCTGATGACATGACTTTTGAGTTTAATAAACTATTAGATTTCTTAAATAATCCATTCGAGCTAATCAGTACTGAATATAAATTTTTTCAATATATTGCACATTTAGGAATATACTCTGAGCCGAAGTCGTATTTGATAAACAATGATTTAGTTGAAGTTTTTATTAAAGGGATTCCTTCATTAGAGAGCAGTAAAGTTGAAGGATGTTTTCTTGATATCATATTTCAGATCAAGAAATATTTTGAAACTGGTGATGTATTAAAAGAAACCTTAGCCAATATGGAAATGCTAAGTTCAAATACCACAATCAATAATTTTATTACTGCTTCTTTGTGGAAAACAAAATTATCACTGTTTAAAGAAAAAACTGTAATCCCTTTCAACTTATACTTTGATGATTTTGAAGTGAATGACCCTCTTAGTTCCCATGCTGGGAAACAATCAATTGGTGGCATTTATTATGCTTTTCCTACTATACCACAGTTTCAAATTTCAAAGCTGAATAATATATTTGTGGCCGGGTTTATAAAATCTAGAGATATTAAAGAATTTGGAATTAGTCAGTCTATTAAACCTCTTATAGATATAATAAATGAAATAGAAGCTACCGGTTTGGAAATTAAAACTCCTACATCAACAATACAAGTTTATTTTCTCTTGGGTCAAATATTAGGCGATAACTTGGGACTAAATACAATGTTGGGATATTCCTCATCATTCAATGCAAATTTCTTTTGCCGACTCTGTAAACGCAACAAAATTCAAACCCTTGTGGGGTTTGTTAATGAATGAATTTCCCGAAACGTTAAGAAATCGACAAAATTATCAAATAGATGTGGCACTTTCGGATATCTTTTTAACAGGAATTAAAGAAGATTCTATTTTTAACCAAATTCAAAGTTTTCATGTCACGGACAATTTTGCTTGTGATATCATGCACGATTTATTTTTAGGTGTTTGTAAATATAATTTGCACAGTATATTAGATTACTTTATTTACCAAAAGAAATATCTATCTCTAGAAACTTTAAATTTTAAAAAACAAATGTTCAATTATGGCGAAATAGAAATTGGAAACTTGAGCGGACCTATTGATAAAACGCATATAAAATACGGCAATTTTAAAATGACAGCGAGAAAAACTTGGACTTTCTTTAATTTTCTACCTCTGATTATTGGAAGTGATATACCACCCAGTGATAAAGTTTATAACTTTTTACTTTTATTCATTAAATTAATTGATTTGGTTTTACAAATTTCTTACAATGAAAATACTTTAACAGAAATGGAAAGGCTAATTAAACAGCATAACACTCTTTACGTTCAATTATTTAAAGAAAAATTAAAACCAAAATACCACTTTCTTGTTCATTATCCGACAATAATTCGAAAATGTGGGCCACTTAGATATCTTTGGTGTTTCCGTTTTGAAGCCGAGCATCAGTCTCATAAGCAGTATGCAAGAAACATTACATCAAGACTTAATATACCACTTACGCTAGCAATAAAAGCCTCTTTGAAATTTTCTCAACTTTTAGTGTCTAAACAGTTTTTCCAAAATGAATTTGACCGTACAGATAAAGTTATTCAGGGTCGAGATAAAGATGAAAAGTACTCAAGTGTTTTATCCTACATAGGAACTGCAAAACAGTACACAAAAAGCTTAGTTTTTCGAGGAACGAAATTTAAAATTGGACATTTTTTTAGTAAAACGGAACCACAACTGATTTTCTATGAAATTCAAGATATTGTGGTTGATCACGACAAATATTTTGCAATATGTAATTATTTCAGTAACTACATTTTTAATCCTCATTTCTATTGTTATGAAATTGGGGAACCTGCCAATGATTTAATATTAATTGATTTTTTAAGTATAAGCAGTACCCCAGTTAATTGCTGTTATTTAAACTCAGGGCGTAGAGTTATTAGAGCCAAACTTTGAAAGCTTAAATTGTGGCGTACGATTTTTAGTGATATAATGTTATATGATATTGTTTAAGTTATGTATTATCTTTTAATTTCAACAGAAATAATTTTGTACCAGTATTTCTGAAACTGATATATGAATTTGAATTACTTCGGTCTGAAAGACCTAATTGTGATCTTAAGTTTTAAGTTTTATAACGTGAATTTATAATAAATAAAATAGCAAAGAATAATAATGTACAAAATGAAGTAAATTTAAGTTTATAATTTTATATGCCTAAATAAATACAAAAATTTATTTCAATTATAATTAATTGGTTTTATTGAGTATAATATGAGTTTATTTATGTGTGAGTTTAACTAAAAGGGAAGATCTGTTGAAATAATCGATTTACCATCGATTCATATTTGAAACAATGGATTTATTGTGCATTTGAAATAAAATACTCGGAGTTTAAATTTAAGTATTATAAAATTCTTTAAATTAAAACGCAAAATGGTTTAGACGAAAATCATACGAATATTTTAAAATAAAAGTTGCAGAATTTTTATTTCAAACTTTCCTAGGATTTGAATCAAAATATTAGAAACCATTGTTTTAAATAATTTATTATACTTTGAATCAAAATTTAAATCATTTTAATTACACATACAAAAGAGTTCGTTCTAAAGGTTTGAATAAACTTTAGTTCAAAGTTTTTGATTCCTTTCTAAAGGTCTAAAACCAAAAAGATTTTGCGCAAAATCCATAGCCAAAAATCCTTTGAAACAAACTAAAATCTTTTGTTTTCAAGATACAATTTTTCTCAGTGTACTCAAAACTTTTGCGATCCAAACATCTTTCGCAGTCGTGCAAACTCACACTTTACAAAGCATCAATCCGACCTGTGCTTACATTTGGAAGCGAAAGCTGGACACTGACTTCCTCCGATTGTAGAATTCTATCAACATTCGAGAGGAAAGTCATACGAACAATTTATGGTCCATGTAAAGTTCGTCGAAGAGGAAGACCTAGACAACGCTGGCGTGATGACATCATCCAAGACCTTCGTGATATAGGATGTCGAAACTGGGGTCAACCGGTTATGGAACGAGATGATTGGAAGCTGATTGCACAGACGGCAAAATCCCTCCATGATATCTAAACGCCAGGGATAGAGAGAATAAAAACTGATTTTAAAATTTTATTTGTTTATAACAATAGAAATTTGTTAATAATTTTTATAAATAATAGTTTTTTTTAAATTGCATCTTAGTCCAGTAACTTTGTCGCCTGAGAGTATGGGGTAGTATGCGTCAAATCCGGTAGTTCTAATTTTTTGCAGACTTGTTTATGATGTTGGCCTAATGAATAATCCAAATTTGTGACCTCGAGCGCCGAATGCAACTTCGTCAAAAATCGAAAAAACCGCGAAAAAATCATTATTTTTTCAAATTTTGGCGATTATAGCTCTAAAGGATTAGTTTTTTTTTAACCTTTCTTAGGACGTTTTTAAAGTAGACTAAATTTGCTACAATATGATACTAGAACTGTCTCTGTAGACCCAATAGTTTCCGAGATTAAGCCTTGTAACGAATTTTGAACTTTTCAAAAAAACTATCATTTTTAATTTATTTTGCGGGTAACTCAAAAATTATTAGAAACTGAAAAACTGACTTTACACACAAACACATCCTAATCTTGGAAATCTCTTTTGTTTTTTTCATTAATCACAGAAAAATTTAAGCTATTATTTTATTAACATACGTAAAGAATAATTTAATCAAAAACCAAAATTAAAAATTATACAATTTAAAAAATCTTACATTATATTTTCGCTTCACTGTTGTTTTCATCATGACTCCCTTTATTCACAATTTCTGATTGATATTTAGCACACTCATTACATGGAAACAATACATATACATAAATTTGTGCTTCCTTTGATACACGAATAATTTTTATTTGAAATCACATGCACTTCTGCATGCACCACGTATAAATTTTAATGTAATCAATTCTTTTCCCACAGGAAAATTCATCATCACTGCAGCCAATTGGAAATCCATTATAACCAATTCTCACAATTTAATTATCATTGTTTACGTTTACGCATCACTACGTTTTGCTACCAGAAATGCAGTTGCCGTAAAATTTTCATACCAGTGAAGACAATCACCATGTTTTATAATTTGGTCTTGTTTATCTTTTTTCATAAATTTAAATTTATAATAAATGAAAACGCCTGATAAAATTTTTTTTATTTTTTTTTTAAATCGATGTTTAAATAAATTCTTTGCCAATTTCATCACATTACACACTATATCACATCACAAACAAATAATTAAAAAAATCGACATCACCATAAGTAAAATTTTTTATTTATTCTAAACAAAAACTTTCATTTTTCTTTTTTAGTTTATAACATTTATTTTAATTTAGTATTTTTAATTATTTTATTTATTTTACATGCATGACTTAGTTTTTTAACCAAAACTTCCGAGTTTTAAAATTATACTAATTAATTTTGTTATAAAAATTCGTGTTTTTATATCAAATTTTCTGTTTCAATTTCCCCTTCCAACAATCAATAATTTCTCCAACGTATAAAAAAAAACATTAAATCAAACATGTTTATTGTTGAAATTGAGTGACGCAACTAAATCTCAACAGTAGCATACAAAAATGTTACGACCTTTAAGAAAATTAATGAAATTATAATTGGAAATGAAAATTATTATTTTTAGAACAAAATTGAAATAGTCCTGGCGTGACAGCATTTCAAAGTTTATCACTTTTTTCAAACCATGCAATTGTTTGCAATATACCTTTGTGGAGTTGTCTACAACCCTGTACTAATAATTGCATTAATAAATATATGTATGTGGTGGCCGATGAGAAAAGAAGATGATGTAACTGTACCTGATCATTATTGTGGTTGCAGTAGCAGATATCCCAGAATGTGACGATCTCTCCGATGTCGAAATGGAGGATGACTTGAGGGCACAAGACGTCCACAATTTATCACCATCCCCTGATAGGAATATACAATCCCAATACGTCGATCCAGATACTGACGAACCTCAAGCGGGACCTTCCAAGAGGGCTAAATTAATTTAATTTTTTGATGTTGAATATTACTCAATTTCCTAACAAATAAACTTTCTAACTTTTGTTGTACTTATGTTTTTTACTTCATTATTCGTAGTTTAGCTTAAACATCCCCGTTCACACTTCTCATGTTCTTTTTTAACATTCCGTCATAAAAGTACAGGGCTTTGATAGTATATTCAGGGTCAAAATTCATTTGGAACGAAAGAATTGCAAAAAGTTGCGAAGTTCGAAAAAATGATAAACTTTGAAAGGCTTAATCTTGGAAACTATTGGTTCTACGGGGACAGTTTTCCTATCATATTGTAACAAATTTAGTCTACTTTAACGTCCTAAGAAAAGAAAACACTAGTCCTTTAGGGTTATAATCGCCAAAATTTTAAGAAAAAAAATCCGATTTTTTCGCGGTTTTTTCGATTTTTAACGAAGTTGCGTTCGGCACTCGAGGTCAAAAACTTGGATTATTCATAAAGCCAACATCATAAACAAGTCTGCAAAAAATCAGAACTACCGGATTTGACGCATACTGTGATGTATAAAGTTACTGGACTAAAACTTTGAAAGGCTTAATCTAGGAAACTATTGGGTCTACAGAGACAGTTTGCCTATCATATTATAGCAAATTTAGTCTACTTTAAAAACGTCTTAAAAAAGGTTAAAGAAAAAACTAATCCTTTAGGGTTATAATCGCCAAATTTTGAAAAAATCACGTTTTTTTCGCGGTTTTTTCGATTTTTAATGAAGCTGCGTTCGGCACTCGAGGTCACAAACTTGGATTATTCATTAGGCCAACATTATAAACAAGTCTGCAAAAAATCAGAACTACCGGATTTGACGCATACTGCTATGTATAAAGTTACTGGGCTATCTCTATTCTTTAAAATAAAACAGACAAAAAGTGTCTAGTTCTACCAGAACCGAAGTTATGAATCTTTGAAAACAAGTCTTCAAGCCAAAAATCACAAAATTCTCGAAATTTAGAATCGCTCTATTTCCCCTAAAAAAACAAAAAATCCTCAAACAAGTATATCGTTATGTTTATATAGAACCCGTAAAACTTTTCATCTGAATCAAAAATGTCTTAGTCACATTTTGTTTTAATCTGTTCGGTTTGTCAAAGAATGACCCATATATGGAATTTTTTGTCGTCCCGCGCTCGATAAATTAATTTATTTCGAACATTAAATATCATTTCTCCATTAAAAAAAATACTTTTTTATAGGAAATTGAACGTTAGATACGATGATTATATTAAAAACTAATTTCGGTTAAACTTTAATTTTAACATTTTATTTGTTTATAACAATAGGAATTTGTTAGTAACTTTAGTTGAAAACATTTATTTTTAAAAAATTCCATCTTTTAACTTTCAATCAAAAAAAAAAGCTTCTATCTTCTATAAAACCGAAGTTATGAATTTTTGAAAATAACTCTTCAAGCTAAAATTCATGAAATTCTCGAAATTTAGAACAGCTCTATTTTTCAAAAAAAAAAGAATCCTCGAACACGTATATGTTTTTTTTCGACAAAAAACCCATAAAAAAAATTTCAGCCAAATCAAAAATGGGTCGGTCAGAAAGGTTTGTAAAAGAATTACCCATATAAACGATCTTATTTTTGAAATCTGTAACCATGAATAGCATGTTGAATAGAATAAGCTCTTATTGATCCACTAAATAAGAAAGACGATCGTCTAAAGTGTTACCGGCGACATTTTTTGACCGCCTAATTTTTCAATCACATCCGAAAACATATCTATCAGCAATATAGATATTGAAGACTAAAAAATAGAACGCGCGTGGCAAATTTCAAATATCGCGGGTATATTATAATTTATAACATCTATAGACGTAGGAGTTAACTAGAGGTGGCGTTGATCCTGGCTGGAGTTATTGACGAGTTGATTGTTGAGATGATGCATATGAATGATGTTGTGGTAGCTGAACATTGATGGTGTTGATTTAATTCTAAAGGCTGCTGCCGCTATGTTAAATTTTGAATCGAAAATTAATTTATCAGGTGTTTATGATTCTGAAATATTATTAACATAACGTCACACTGAAAGAAAAAAGTACTTGAATAGAACGACATAAAACATTATATTAAAGACTTTAACATTGTTACTCAGCCGAAGAAACATGTCATTGTATTAACGAAATGCCAATAATTAAATTATGAAATTTTCATTAAACAACGTCATACGACATTGTTTCATAAAATTTTTTTTTCATAATTCTATGAATCGTTGCGTAACTTTATGAAAGATATTCATTAATAAACATGATGGGTCTTAATGAAATATTATCATCAAATCAATGACAAAACGTCATAATTTAACGAACATTGTTAGAATGACAGCAGACATTATAATCATGACTTTGGCATAATCTTTTTTCTCATATTTGACATTATTTTAATGTGAAACAAACATTAAATTATGAATAAGTTATTAAATAATAAATCTCACTTCAGGACCTTAATCAGAACTTAATATTAAGGTCATATTAGAATTAAAATTTTTGAGCCGTTCTTAACAAAAACACAGGGCTTTTGAGTTGTTAATATAGAAAAACACATTTTTATTTTATTTATTTTACATACTGTCATCTGTGTGTCCCTATCACACTGAAAAAAGTTAAAGAGAAGATTGAAAAATGAAAAACAAATTAAATTTTGAAATTCACACTTTTTATTTGTTTTTTAAAAATTCAGATAAAATACACATTTTCGAATATTTTGGTTTTTACTGTTTAAATTAAAATATTGATATCCAACAAATCTCCAAAACATTTCTGCAGGAGACGAAAATTTCAAATTAAAGACTTAAAACATTTTGAAGCATATGTCGACTGCTCTAATGAGGCTATTGAATGAATACTTGTTAGTATCAAAATAAACAAAAATTTCTTGTATATCTTAAATACTATCGCCTATGCATAGTTTTATGGGTTGGACATGTAAATCGCATTTCTTTAAGAAGTTTAGGTGGTCTTCTACTGGTGGTGTGTTTGTATTCCAAGTGGATGGCAATTTGGTAGAATTATTCACATTAATGGTAGAAAAATCCATATCAATCTATAAATAATTAAGGAAAGATATAACAAAGATATTGGAATAATTCTTATTACAAGACTTACTAATAATTCTCAAATTGAAAGGTACTATTCCACTGAAAGTTAATGTTCTCACATTAAAAGTAACAATTCTCAGTTTGAAAGAGAAATGCTATAGTAACAAATTTCAGGTTGGTCTTAAATTTGACATTCATCGAAATTTACTGGAATTGTATGTATTATGTATTTATATACGAAAAGCAGATAATGTTTACCAATCTGAAGCCTGATGGTAATGTACAATACGGCCATTTTTTTAATATAACTTTGGTAGTGTTGTCCTCTATTTCGCATAATCTATATTTTGCGCAGGCTTTCCACACATGATCAAACTCCTCCACACATGATCAAACTCCAAATTGTGTTGTGCTCTTAAGTTTTTTATGCATTAGGGATAGTGAAATAATTAAAATTGCATAAAAATATGGAAATTAAATGAACCTTTATTTCTGAAAATACTTTAGTTTAGTGTAAAATAACAATAATAAAGTGTAAAATAATAATAAAAAAAGTCAGACAAGTGCGAATAAAAGTCTCTCGTCAAGGGTTCCGTGAATGTAAAAGAACACAATATCAAAAATATTGACAAAAAGTTGTGTTGTAATGTCCTTATATTTCCAGACCATAGACGCATAACAAAATAATTAATGTTTAATCGTAAATGTCAATAGTAAATTACAATCAAATCCACATTGATCAAAAATAACTCAAAAAATGTTACATTAGGTTAAATCTCATCCATAGATGTTTATGGCAACTCAAGAAAGATTCACCAGCTTGTAAATGGTTTAAATTTGATTATTTTTTCGGTCAATCAAGTGTTGAAATTTAGGGGGGGTAAAGAGGCTACATACTAAAAACTTACTTGAAATTTAGGGGGGGTAAAGAGGCTACATACTTCGCTTGGGTCAAAAGTGGTTTTTTACTCTCCCCACACCCATCCCCTAAACACACAGAAATATAGTTATTTGAGACTTTGCTATGATTTTCATTCAAAATTTACAAATTATCCTGTCTCTGCGAATTTTTTCAAATTTTTCTGTCTATCATCGTCGAAACGTAGGGAGCGAAACGATCTGAATTTTGCACTTTTTTGATAATAACTCAAAAACTTTACATCACAAAATTCTAAAAAAAATTGCAATGATTTATAAATTAAGTGCTCTTTCAAATGACATCTCATTCGCTTGGGTCCAAAAAGATTTTCTTTTACCCTCTCTACCCCGGTCCCCTAAACGCACAGAAATATAATTATTTGAGACCTCTCTATAATTTTCATACAAAATTTACTAAATTTCCTAGCTCTGTGAATTTTTTCAAATTTTTCTGTCAATCAGTGTCGAAACGTAGGGGGGGGGGGGAACGGTCTGAATTTTGCACTTTTTTGAAAATAACTCAAAAACTGTGCATCGCAAGATTCTAAAAAAAATTGCTATCTTTTCTAAATAAAGTCCTCTTTCAAATGACACCCCACTTGACCCCATTTTAAATAGTGATTTTTCTCCTCCTCATATCCATCCCCTTAATAAATCTAAGTATGAGAATATGACACTTTTTTATATTTTTTATTAAAAACGTACTAATTTTTCTATCGTTCCAAAAATATATGAAAATTTTCGTTCAGTTAGGTTCGGAGCTAATTGAGGTAAGAAAACACGAAAAAAACGTCATTATTCCAAATTATACATAAAATGGTGAGGTGTAAAATTCCAAAATAAATTTTTAAGGAATACTGAAATGAAGCCCTTTCATATGATACCCTACTTGAATCTATAAAAAATATATTTTCTCAAAGGTCTCACATCGTACCCCTGTAAACCAAACGAAAACCACTTTAGTTTTATTTGTATCCGTCATTTCATGTGGACAGATTAGTTTTATACGCACCTCAAATTTCAAGTCCATAGCATTTATAGTTTACGAGATAATCGATATAATGTGAAAAACTCGTTTTACTCTCACCAATAGTGTTCCGTATAAAAAACGGAACCCTAAAAAGTTCAGAGACAATATTATATAAAAATGATAATTGTTTCCGTCGAGTCTCTAGTTTAGGGAACCTGAAAAACTTCACTAAATTTTTTCCACTTCTCATTCCACATTGAAATACGCAACAGGTTATTACCATGTTTCCCAGGCACCAAAAACTGTTCCTGTTAACAAAATCGAAAATTATAATTTCCACTATATGTACATATATGCATAATTTTATTAGAATTTACCAATTTTATTTAATGACCAATTTTATATAATATTGTCTCTGAACTTTTTTTATTATTATTTTACACTTTATTATTGGTATTTTACACTTAACTAAAGTATTTGATATTGTTAGTTTTTTGTAAATAAACCGAAATAAAAATATGGAAATTAAATGAAAATTCATTTCTGAAGAAATGAAGGTTGATTTAACTTTCATATTTTAATGCGATTTTAATTATTTCAGTATCCAATGCATTAAAAACTTAAGAACACAACACAATTTACAATTTAATTAATTATTGTTTTCAAAATTCACTTTTAAAACACTTTTAATTACAATCAAAACAACCAAATTTGCAAGGAAAATCAATCAATTTTGATTATTTTACATGCACAAATTAAAACAGCTGATTTGAGCTGTCACAATATTTTTGGAAAAAAGCTCTATATACCAATAGTTTTAAAGAGTCCCGTTATGTACGTTATTTATGAATACACAAAAAAGTTGCAAATAAATACACAAACTTACCGTTGTTTTTATTATTCTTAATTATTCACTTTTATTATTATTATTAATTATTCGATTTCCACTATTTTATTATTATTATTTTTATTGAACTGTAAAATAATTATTTTCTAATTTAAGTTATTACTAAAAGTCGGGACGACTCGGAAGAAAGTGAAAGTAAAACTAATTTGTTGTTGAATAACTACGTGCCAAGATGATGTCTTAACGGTAACTATTTCATCATAACTCTATGTTAAAATTTCATAAATTTTTCACAATAGAACATAAATCAATGAACAAAAATCATAAAATTATGTCAAAACATGAATATGTCAGTGATGCCAGATTTTCAAAAACGAATTTCCCGTTGACGTATCGAAAATACCCGATTTTTCCCGTTTTTTTAAGGAAAAATCCCTCAGAAATTCCCATCAAGTTTTCAATAAAAATATACATATAAATTCAATTATTCATTGAAAAAACTTCAAAACCCACTACAATTATAACAATATTTATCCTTCCGACAGCTATAAATATAGGTTTATCTCTGTTTTTTACGACTATATTTGTGTACGTTATTAGTCTTAACATAGAATAAAACAAACAGCTGTTAATTTTATTCTGTTCCGCGAATGTGGCGGAACACAACAAAATAATTTGATTGCATGTTATAAAAAATCAAAAGCAAACATTTTCGACCGATTATATAAAAAACAGTCAATTCAAACTGAAGCGCATGTCCCTCTCTCGCGTATGAAAAAAGGCAAAGACTACTATGATTAAATTGAATTAAATTTCCAAAAGATCGTATTTTGGTTTCTCATTAGTATAAAATTTGATGTCTTTCATCAGGTAGGGCTTTCATTAGGCTTTTCATAAACTTTTGATTTTCAAAATACCAAATAATTAAACAGATATCGAAATTGAATCAAACTTATTTAATTGCTTGGAATTAATTATTCAAAAAAATACAATAAAATTCTTTGTTCTTCTTTATTCGTTTTACTTGTTTTATCAACAACTTTTAAAATAATTCAATTTAAATTAATAAATGTTACTCTATCGGAAGGATAAAACGTTGTATTGGGTTCGTTTTTAATAAATTTTATTCTCTCGAAAGATTGTAATGCTCGCTTGTGCCTCGGTCACATCGTAAACTTTTCCTTGAAAAATAAAATATTGCATTAAACACTTACACAATATATTACTATTGCTTTGATTCTCCATGCAACTTGTGGAATAAGAAAGAACTGCTATTAAATGGAGCTTATGTTAAATGATTTTTGTTTCTGTGGTATATCGTCTTCTTTTTTAATTTATTTCACGGGGATAATTTTTAAAGAAACAGTTGAATTTGAATTACTGATGGCATTTATTGTTTTTCTTAATATTTCGGTCATCTTTTTTGACCTTTTTCAAAAGAATTTATAAATGGTTTTTTTAAAAGGAATTATGTGAGTTGTTTTTCCATTTTTTCTTTTCTTCTTCTAACCGGATTTCTACCAATGGCGAAAGTCTTTTTGTTTTGGTAATTTGGATACCCTTAATATAATTACTTTAATATAAACTATTTAATTTTAACTTTACTTTGAATCTCCACTTAATTAACAAAATATTTTAAAAAATTAATATAACAAATTAAAAATTATAAAGTTAAAAAATTAAAAATTGTATTTAGATAACAAACTAAAAAATTTATTTTATAAAGATAAAAAATATTCCGTGTCTATGCTGATTAATTATGACTATGGAGGCAATGGCAAAAATTATTATTTTCTTTACTCTTCGATTGAGAGTGATTAATTTTTATTCGGAAGAGAGAGATCTTTTTCCGCCAATTTTTTAAAACCAAAATTCTATGTATATAAAACACAGTTAACATATTGATATATAATTAAGAAAACCGAAATAAAATCAAAACAAGAAAAAAATTAATACTGACAATGCAAAGGTCATTCACCTCATCAGCTGATATTGATTGTTGGACAGAAACAATGATTTTAATTTTGTTTTTGATTTTGGAGAATATTGCAATATATTCTCGATAGTCCATCGATTTCTGCTCGTTTGTTCATGGTGTTGTTTGTTGTATTAATGAAGAGCATTTCTTTTATCAGTCTTTTTGATAAGTTTTCTTCGATGCACAGTATGTCTATTTTTTCCAGATCGTATACATCCAAGCTATGTTTTGTTTCCTGGATGTGATAAAAGACAGCTGTTTTGTCTTTACTTCGTCGGAAAATTGATGGAGATGTAGGTGAAGATGGTGGTTGAGGAATGTGTCTTGTATGAACGTTCAGGTGATCTTCGTTTGGTAAATCAGCTGTGGGAAGTACGGGTTGAAGAGCGCTTTTTATGTCAGATTTGTGACCGTACATTCTATTAATTAAATAGCTGCTGGTTTGTCCTATGTAATGTGATCCACATGAGCATGTCAGTTTGTAAATTGCATTACTTATGTTCCGTTTTGGAGTTTTATCTTTTAGTTTTGAGAAACAGTGCATTCTCATCGTGTTGATAATTTTGTAAGTGATTTTTATGTTGATGTTATCCGTGATAAATCTGTTCAAAATGTGTGAGATCGTCTCTGACAGCTTTGGGATATATGAGATAGAGGTGTAGACAACTCTTGTATCGTTTATGGTCTCTTGATTTTGTGTTGGTCCTGACAAGTTTTGTTGTGATCTATCAATTAGGTCATGATCAGGTGTGACAAATATATTTGGTTGGTTTTCTACAGGATGGAATTTAATTCATCTTTGTTCATTGCCACAGTAACATTACCTTTGTCTGCTGGAATTATAACAATGTTTTCATGGTTTTTAAGAAAAGATTTTACTTCTTTCTTATTACTACTGATTATCACACTACGGAAGGTACAACATAATAAATTCATTTGAATTCCAAAAGGAAATCACGTCGATTGAACTACCAGAGAACGAAATCTTGATCTCCTATGATGTTACATCACTTTACACAAATGTTCCGATTCATAACGTTCTGGATTTAATAAATGATAGTTGGGACACAATCCAACCAAACACAACCATGGACAAAAAACATTTCTTGAAATGCATGGAAATTTGTGCAATCGATTCCAATTATTTTGTGTACAAAAATGTTTTCTATAAACAAACATTCGGATGTCCTATGGGTTCCCTACTCGCACCAGTCATGGCCGATATACTGATGACACATTTGCTGATGGTAACAATTCCAAAATTTCCATTTGAGCCATTATTTGTCTATAAATATGTCGATGATCTCATCTCAACCGTGCCAGTAGAACACATAAACACTGCCATCGAGAAATTAAATGCATATCATGAACGAATAAGTTTCACGTTTGAAACAGAAAATGATGGAAAACTAGATTACCTCGATCTCCGATTAGTTCGAACGAATGAAAATAAAATCATAACAAAACCGTTCATAAAATCGACAAGTAAATTGCGAGTTCTAAACTTCGACTCCTTTCATCCATTCACACATAAGAGAAATATTGTGAACGGAACTATCAACCGATTATCACGACTGACTTCAGCATGCTTCACTGGAGATAAAAATCATCTAATATATTCGATCCTACAGAAAAACAACCATCCAACAAATTTCATTGTTTCATCAATAAGAAACTATCGTCCAACAAACAACGAGTATCAATCACGCCATCCTGTAGAAAACCAACCAAATATATTTGTCACACCTGATCATGACCTAATTGATAGATCACAACAAAACTTGTCAGGACCAACACAAAATCAAGAGACCATAAACGATACAAGAGTTGTCTACACCTCTATCTCATATATCCCAAAGCTGTCAGAGACGATCTCACACATTTTGAACAGATTTATCACGGATAACATCAACATAAAAATCACTTACAAAATTATCAACACGATGAGAATGCACTGTTTCTCAAAACTAAAAGATAAAACTCCAAAACGGAAAATAAGTAATGCAATTTACAAACTGACATGCTCATGTGGATCACATTACATAGGACAAACCAGCAGCTATTTAATTAATAGAATGTACGGTCACAAATCTGACATAAAAAGCGCTCTTCAACCCGTACTTCCCACAGCTTATTTACCAAACGAAGATCACCTGAACGTTCATACAAGACACATTCCTCAACCACCATCTTCACCTACATCTCCATCAATTTTCCGACGAAGTAAAGACAAAACAGCTGTCTTTTATCACATCCAGGAAACAAAACATAGCTTGGATGTATACGATCTGGAAAAAATAGACATACTGTGCATCGAAGAAAACTTATCAAAAAGACTGATAAAAGAAATACTCTTCATTAATACAACAAACAACACCATGAAGAAACGAGCAGAAATCGATGGACTATCGAGAATATATTGCAATATTCTCCAAAATCAAAAACAAAATTAAAATCATTGTTTCTGTCCAACAATCAATATCAGCTGATGAGGTGAATGACCTTTGCATTGTCAGTATTAATTTTTTTCTTGTTTTGATTTTATTTCGGTTTTCTTAATTATATATCAATATGTTAACTGTGTTTTATATACATAGAATTTTGGTTTTAAAAATTTGGCGGAAAAAGATCTCTCTCTTCCGAATAAAAATTAATCACTCTCAATCGAAGAGTAAAGAAAATAATAATTTTTGCCATTGCCTCCATAGTCATAATTAATCAGCATAGACACGGAATATTTTTTATCTTTATAAAATAAATTTTTTAGTTTGTTATCTAAATACAATTTTTAATCTTTTAACTTTATAATTTTTAATTTGTTATATTAAATTTTTAAAATATTTTGTTAATTAAGTGGAGATTCAAAGTAAAGTTAAAATTAAATAGTTTATATTAAAGTAATTATATTAAGGGTATCCAAATTACCAAAACAAAAAGACTTTCGCCATTGGTAGAAATCCGGTTAGAAGAAGAAAAGAAAAAATGGAAAAACAACTCACATAATTCCTTTTAAAAAAACCATTTATAAATTCTTTTGAAAAAGGTCAAAAAAGATGACCGAAATATTAAGAAACACAATAAATGTCATCAGTAATTCAAATTCAACTGTTTCTTTAAAAATTATCCCCGTGAAATAAATTAAATGGAGCATTAAATCTATTAAAATTGAGAAGGGCATTATTTAAAAGAAGTAAATATGTCTTGATTTCGAGATTTTCAAAAAATTTTAAATTTGTAATAATTCTTTTTAGGTACGTAAATAACTGCTCAGAAATAAAATAGTGATGCTCACATCCTAATTTTTTTAATATGTTTAAAATGGATGGACGCATAGAGAGCCAACTTATAGTTCCAGGTGATTTAATTTCTCGTTTCGCAGCATCAAAATATTTCTGAAATTCAGATAACACTAACGGACCACCGTTGGGGTTTTCAAAACGTGCCTATCTCCCTAAGAAATATACACATCAGAAGGCTTAAATTCCATCGCGGATTTGACAATACTAAAGCCGATAAACGGCATATGCATTTAAGTAAAATTATTGGGTGATCGACATCTTTCTGAAGCCTGGTAAAAAATTGGTTGGTGCAACCATTTCAAAATAAGTTTTAATTTAAAACGATTCTATTATTAAACGTGAAAAATCCCGCACTTTCCAAGTTTTTTCCCGCTTTCCCGTTTTATATGAAATATCCCGCAAACGGGAAAAAATCCCGCGATCTGGCAACACTGGAATATGTCATAAAATTAGGATACTTTATCATTAAATTAGGCAAATTGGTCATAATTTTTTATTTTTTATATTTTAATGCCACAATGCATGTTATTAATGACAACAAACGTTAAACAATTACAAATTCATTAATTTTTTTGTTTGGGAAAATTTAATGATTGAAAATTCATGTGTTTAATGACACAGATAAATTATGTCATTAAATTTTTAAACTTTTAATGCCATATTTCGTTGTGATAATGAAATTTTCGTTGTGTTTATGACACAGATTTTAATGATAACATGTCATTAATAACATGTTAGACATTTTTTTCAGTGCATCAAAGGTATTAAATATAATAATCCAGTTCCAGAAATTTCATGTTTATAGTCCGCACACAATAGAATGTGTTATATTTGTAGTATCAGACATGTGTAAAAAGCTCGATGAACTATTGACACATGTTAAAAGTAGCATGTAAGTACCTTAATGAACGATCGTTTATTGATATTACAACTTCTAACCAAATTCTGCATACATTAATTACTGTATACAGGTACATTTATTCTTTAAACTTTATTTGTACAGAATGCTTAATTTATTGAGATATACTCCACAATTATGATCTTCAAATATATAAAACTACATAATAAAAACTTTTAGTAAAAAAAGATGAAATGTAAACCGTTTTCAACATAAAAAAAAGAACTTTAAAAAAACTAATTTGTTTTTCCTAAATTTTAACGATAAAAACATCGCCTAGTAAATATTGAAAATTGTTTATTTTCAATATTTCGCTCAGTTGTTCGCCACAACACCCTTCCCCCCCCTCCTTAGTGCCATCAAAGGAACGATAAAAGGAAGTAGCTAGTAAGAGAATCGAAAAAAGGAGAAGGGAAGAGTTTTTTGAATGCTCGAGTATTGTAGCGAAAAAGAGAAAGTTTGGAGGTGTCCGAAGAAGTGAGTGGACAGTTGTCTGTACAAGACAGTGTTTATTTTATGGACTGAGAAATAGTGGCGAAAATTGAGTCGAGCCATCTTCAGATGTAACCTAAAGTAAGGTATTAGCTGTCGATGATCGATCATAGGTTGGAAGAAATTGTGTTAGGAGAAAGAGAGAGAAATATTGTTTAAAAATCGATACTATTTAGTGGAGAGGAATTATGGGTCTTACGAATTGGAGTTCTGCAAAAAAAAAAAACGAACAATTATGGAGTTATGGTAACACGAGTGGAGATATTGGTCTGACAGAGCTGAGTTGCCTGAAACCAATATTTGTGGAGATGTGCACCATAGGTTTAAAGGTTCGTTTCAAATACGAGAAGCAGAAAAGTAACGTCGGTGATGCTGAATGTCTGACAGAACAAAGTTGACTGAGACAATATTAGCATGTACAAACGTAAAAATTAGTTCATTTTTCGAAAAGTAGCTGTTAAAAGCAAGAATAAGCAGAAATTTAGAGTAAGCAAAGGAGTGCATATAATAACACAAGTATGATAAAGTCTGACAGTACAAAGTTTACTGAGATCAATGTTTACCTTAACGACGAAATGTCGTTTTAAATATCCATAGGAACCATACCTGTTCGTCAACAGATAAATGGTTAACGTCAGAAGATGTTCATGTTGTAAAAACATATGGGTAACGTTGGGGGTATTCCTTTGAGATCAGATATTTGGAGGTTCTGCTTAATTCGATGAAGTCTGACTTTTATACCCATAAGGATCATACCTGTTTCGTCAACAGATATATGGTTAACGTTAGAAGATGGTCATGTTATGGTATCATATGGGTAACGTTAGGGATAGTAAATAAACAAAAACAAATCAGAAAATTCGAAAAAATTTGTTTCGGCCCAAGAGTTAAGGAGAGTGGAGTGGGTCTTATGAAGGAAGGAGGTGATTGATTCGACCCATCAGTAACGGAAAATGAAGTGGGTCTTACGAAGGAAAGAGTTGTGAAGCTTCGGCCCATGATATCGATTATTAAACAAAACGAAAAAAGAAATGGTCGCACTAGTAAGAGTTGACGTGGCTTGAAAGCCGAAAAATAAGAATTTGGAGAAAAAAGAAGAATGTGTCGCTAGAAGAAAATGTTTGGCACTGTAAAAAGAAAAAATATAAAATACATGTATTTATAAAAATAAAAATATTTGTTTCGAGTTTTAAAATACTTGAGACGAACAAAACTATTACTGCGTTATTTTCAAAACGGACGCTGCAAACGAAACACCCCTAAATAAACTGAAAGTTCCCTTATTATGTTAATTTTTTTGATAAAATTATTTAAACAAAATTTTAAAATATGAAATAAAACAATTACTTCAAATATATCAAAATTAAATTAAAGAAAAAAGAAATTATTAATAATATTATTACTTCGGTCTGAAAGACCTAAGTATTACATTCATGAGCCAAAAGTGAAATTCTTACCCCCACTTTTTTTAGCATTTCTTGACGTTTTAGGACCTACTGATTCTAAAAAAGCAAAAAAAAAATGTATGTCTGTCTGTCGGCCGGCCGTCCGTCATTACGTACGCTGCAAGGAAAAGCGCTGGAGGGATTTCAAAAATTTCTTTTTCTAAAAATAGGCATACTCAAGGGACAGGTCCAAAAGGACGCTGTGTTCGATAACTGTACCGGAAGTGTGTCGAAAAATCATTAAGTGTATCAAGCAACAGCAAATTTTCATATTTTTGGCTTAAATAACGTTCATTTTAAGTGATTACGAATAGGAACATTGAATTTGGAGAAATCTTGATGGTAGGAAATGGTATATGAGATCAAAAACTAGATTATTGCATTATAAGTTTGTCAAAAAAATGTTGTCAAGTGTGTCAAAAGAAAGATTTTTATTTATTTTTTTACCCAATTTTTTGGAAAAAAATAAAATTAATTATTTGTTTGAAATGAAATTTTATTATTATTATTGAGAATTATAAGTTTGTCAAAAAATGTTGTCAAGTGTGTCAAAAGAAAGGTTTTTATTTATTTACCCAATTTTTTTAGAAAAAAATAAAATTAATAGTTTGTACGACATGAAATCTTATTATTATTATAGAGAATTATGGCACTATAAGTTTGTCAAAAAAATAAAGACAAGTGTGTCAAAAAATGATTTCATTTATTTTTTTAGCCAATTTTTTGGAAAAAAACTGTAGCTGTTTTTATGACGTAAATGTAATTGAAAATGAAATTGGACATGGAAATTTTTGAATTTGTTATAGTTCTTGAAATATTTTTGGAATTTTGAAAAAAGTTTGTATTTTTGATTTTGTAATAATTTTTGCAATATTTTAGAATTTTGGAAAAAGTTTTAAGATTTGATTTTATAAGAATTTTTTGAATATTTTTAGAATTGTGCAAAAATTTTTAATTTTTGATTTTATTATAATTTTTAAAATTTTGAAAAAATTTTCAATTTTTGATTTTGTAATAATTTTTGCTATATCTTTAGAATTTTGGAAAAAGTTTCTATTTTTGATTTTGTTATAATTTTTGAAATAATTTTAGAATTTTGAAAAATTTTAAATTTTTGATTTTATTATAATTTTTGGAATTTTGAAAAAAGTTTGAATTTTTGAT
Source organism: Diogma glabrata (assembly GCA_963693315.1). Taxonomy (NCBI): domain Eukaryota; kingdom Metazoa; phylum Arthropoda; class Insecta; order Diptera; family Cylindrotomidae; genus Diogma; species Diogma glabrata. Next base: position 285,328,784 of record OY856187.1, on the reverse strand, counting down.
GTTGTAATAATTTTTGTAATATTTTTAGAATTTTGGAAAAGTTTAAATTTTTAAGAATTTTTGGAATATTATTGGAATTTAGAAAAAGTTTAAATATTTGATTTTATTCTAATTTTTGGAATATTTTTGGAATTTTGAAAAAAGTTTGATTTTATTTAATTTTTACAATATTTTTGGAATTTTGAAAGAAATATGAATTTGTGATTTTGTAATATTTTCTCGAAATGCTAAATGGAGAGGTTTTTAGTAGTTTGCTGAGTGTATCATCTTTTCACTAAATTTTGTTAATTTATGATCTGTTATAATTTTCCTTCAACGTATTGATGTTTCGTGTTAGTTTTGTAATAAATTTTTAAACAGAGATAAAAAATACTTGTACTTTAACAAAGAGTTATATTTGATATACATCGCTGCCAAAAACTAAAAATCATGTCCTCATAAAAGTTTTTTGCCGAAAACTATATCAAAATCCTTAACCCAGACCGAAGTCTTGATATCACAGAGCTGTGAGATTTCAGCCCCTCCATACTATAATATTTTTAATAGTAAAATTAATTAATTAAATGTTTACCTAAAGTTGACTCTGTTCCTTGTCACCATATATAGACGTAGGAGTTAGGTAGAGGTGGCGTTGATCCTGGCCTGGAGTTATTGACGAGTTGATTGTTGAGATGATGCATATGAATGATGTTGTGGTAGCTGAACATTGATGGTGTTGATTTAATTCTAAAGGCTGCTGACGCTATGTCAAATTTTGAATCGAAAATTCATTTATCAGGTGTTTATGATTCTGAAATGTTATTAACATAACGTCATATATCAAAGGTATTAAATATAATATTCCAGTTCCAGAAATTTCATGTTTATAGTCCGGACACAATAGAATGTGACATATTTGTAGTATCAGACATGTGTAAAAAGCGCGGTGAACTATTGACACATTTTAAAAAAAACATGTAAGTACCTTAATGAACATTCGTTTATTGATATTACAACTTCCAACCAAATTCTGCATACATTAATTACTGTATACAGGTACATTTATTCTTTAAACTTTATTTGTACAGAATGCTTAATTTATTGAGATATATTCCACAATTATGATCTTCAAATATGTATATAAAATTACATAATAAATGGAACTTACAGTAAAAACAAGAAAAAAAGATGAAATGTAAACCGTTTTCAACATAAAAAAAAAAGAACTCTAAAAAACTAATTTTCCTAAATTTTAACGATAAAAACATCGTCTACTAAATATTGAAAATTGTTAATTTTAATGTTCGCCACAACCGAACATTAAAATTAACAGTTTTAATGTTCGCCACACATCGTTAAATGTCATTGAAGTATACAGATTTCTCTACGCATACTCAAAACTTCTATGATGAAAACAACTTTTCCAGTCGTGTAAATTAATACTTTACAAAACATTAATACGACATGTACTAACATATGGGTGTGAACGCTGGACAACGAGTATCACCGATTTTTCACTGAAAAAAAACCGTCACTACGACATCTTTTGTGACAACGGAATGTTCCCCTTCACAATAACATCAAATTCGTTTAGATTGTCTTCAACAACAAAATATTAAAACACTTTAAATGAATTAGAACAACAGTTACAGATCTATTGAATTATGTAGTGAAACAGCTCCTTGCAGGACACTGGTACAGTTGAGAAGTTGATTCCAAATTTTCAGACTGACCGATACATTTCGGTTTCAATAAATAACTTTGCGACTGAGTTTAAATCAACCTACACGGCTCAGTTCTATCGCCCGCTCTTTTTTGGCTTTAACTTCTCGAACTGTTGAAAGTCAGAAGCCAGACAGTAAGTAATCCAACAAATAGTTGGTAGTGATCTTATATTCACACAAATTGCACAACTTACACAAATTGCTGTTCTTATATTAATTGCAGCAAGTGTTGTGTACACAATTGCTGTTCGTAAAATCACAATTTGTGTAATTTGCAACACAAATTACACAAAAATATCTCTTGTGGCAGAAAAAAATTATTTGTGCAGGTTTATTTTGATATAACTTTATTTACGTTATGTAAACAAAAACAAATTAAAATTGGTGCTAAATATCGTTAATTTATTTATAATTCAGAGCTAATATAATTTGTTAAACAATTTCGATATATTTTGTTTATGTTAGTTTGAAATTACTTTAAGTTTATTTATTTTTTGTCATGTACAATGTGTCCAATTTAATTTGAAGTTTTGCTTGCACAAATGCTGTTCTTATAATCCTTCCACAAATTGCACAAATTTTAAAATTGACAGACACAAATTGTGTTTTACCTTGCACAAATTGTGTAAGTTGTGTGGATCGCTACCGTTTTTTGATTATAACATCCCACTCCCAGCGAATAAAATGCTATCTATTCGATCATGAATGGTTGAAGAAACTCCCTACGAATTTCAATTCTACAGTAAAAAGTTTCTACACCTTTTCCATAGGAAGACTACACTACGATTATATCTCGATTTATTCTATACAATTTTAATGACTTTTGATTAGTTTAATCTCTGTTCAAACGGTGGTCATGTTGGTCATGGTGGTTATGGTGGTCATGGTGTTCACGGTGGTCATGGTGGTCATGGTGGTCACGGTGGTCATGGTGGTCATGATGATAATGGTGTTCACGGTGGTTATGGTTGTCATGGTGGTCATGGTGGTCATAGTGGTCATGGTGATTATGATGCTCATGGTGGTCACGGTGGTCATGGTGGTCATGGTGGTAATGTTGGTCATGGTGGTCATAGTGGTCATGGTGGTTATGGTGGTCACGGTGGTCATGGTGGTCACGGTGGTCATGATGGTCATGGTGTTCACGGTGGTCATGATGGTCATGGCGGTCATGGTGGTCAAGGTGGTTATGCTAGTCATGGTGGTAATGTGGTCACGGTGGTCATGGTGAATTGGAGTGTATCAGAGATATATACGAAAATATATACTCACCAAACAATTGGTTATCAATAATCGGCGTTTTTTTTCTTAAGCCTTATCTACCCAATTTCTGTGAAGTTCTAAATAGTAGAAAAATGATATGTCATAAAGAAGTTTCACTTCTTATCTGTGTACTCTGGTACACACACTACTTTTTATTATTATGTCATATATTTTGTTAGTTTTAGTGCGTATTTTATCATTTAAAATGTTGTTATTGTTTTTATGTTTATATATTTCTATTTCTTCCAATCTATCTAGATGTTGTCCTTTTCTTTTTTTATGTAATATGGTTAAATTTGTGTTGATATTGGTGTATTTGTGTTTTTCTATTTTTAAATGTTGGGCATATCTGGATTTTGGATCGCTTCTGTTAATTTCATTGGTGTGCTCAATAAATCTTTTGGTGAAAGACCGCTCCGTCTGGCCTATATAACATTTACTGCAGTCGTCACAGGTAAGTTTGTAAACACCTGTGTCTAAGGTTTGGGTTTTTTTGGTTTTTAGGTAATTTTCTATTTTATTTTTGTTTTTGTAAGCTGCAATATATCCATATTTTTTTAAAGTTTTTTGCATTATTTTGAATGTTGTTTTATTGTATGTTACGCCTACGTATTTTTTGCCTGCTAATATTTCTTCATTCTTCAATGTAGTTAGGGTTTGCAAATTTTTCTTGTTTTTATATTTTCTATTAAATGTGTAAATTATTTCGTTTTTATATCCGTTTTTACTTTCTATGTATTTTATGTTGATAAACTCGTCTTGATAATTTTCTACATGCATAGGTATATTGTTCAATTTATTGATCATGTGGTTGTAGGCGGCTAGTTTGTGTTGGTATGGATGATGTGATTTAATATTTATTGTTTGATCCGTTTGGGTTGGTTTTCGGAATATTTTGAATGTGTGTTTTGAATCTACATTTTTGATTGATAAATCCAAAAAGTTTATTGTGTTATTTTCTTCATTTTCTAACGTGAATTTAATGGAAGGTTCTATGCTGTTTATGTATTGGTGTAATAGATTAAGCTGTCTATTCGTTCCTTTGAATAATAAAATTATATCATCAACGTAGCGATACCAATAAATGATTTTTTCTTTGTGTGGATTTGAGTTAATATGTATACATTTTGTCGGCTAATATTTCAGATAGTGGGCTTCCCATAGGTAATTCTTCTGTTTGTTGATAATACTCATTGTTATGTGTGAAATAGTTTTGTTTTGTTATTTCGGTTATTATATTTATTATTTCTTGTGTATCTGTTGGGTTTAAACCATTTTTTATTAACATATTTTTTGTTATATTTATTGTATCTTTTATTGGTATGTTAGAATACACGTTGGTTATATCAAACGATGCTAATTTTGCGTTGTGAGGTATTATTATTGGTTCTATTCTTTTGATTAATCCTGTGTTATTTTTCACTGAATAACTGATATCAAATTTTATGTGATATTTCAATAGTTTGTTTATGTACTTCGCTATTCTGTATGTTGGTGCTGTAGTGAAATTAATTAATGTTCTTATCGGTGTATCTGGTTTGTGTATTTTTGGTAATCCTCTTATACTTGGTGCTGTTGGTTTTATCATTTTGTTATACCTTATGTTCTTGTCACTTAATATGTTGATAGATTTGTTGATGATAGTTTTTATTTGTGCATTGAATTCATTCGTTGGATCTTTACTTAATTTTTCGATGTTGTTATTAGTGATGTATTCATCTATCTTATTGTTGTAGTCTGTAGTTTTTAAGATGACTAATGTATTCCCTTTATCTGCTTTGGTTATTGTGGCATTTTTTTGTTTGATCTTGTTTTGTATACTGCGTATTGTTTTTATTTCTTTTTGTTGTTGGTTTTTGAATTGTTTAAGTTGTTATTTTTTACTGATATTTCATTAACTATTATTGATCTGATTTCATTTTGGTGGTGAATGTTAGTTTTCAATATTGAATTTTCTATTTTTAACAGATTTTCATTTATTTCTTTTGTTGTGATGTTTGGTTGTATGCCGTATTTCAATCCTTTTTCTAATAGTTGAGTTTCTTGATTGTTGAATTGTATTTCAGTGTAATTTTCTATTCTATTGTTATATTGTGGCGGTCTATATTGATTTAGTATGTTATTATGATGAGTTCCCATTTCTATTAGTTTTGATTCTTTTAATTTTTTTAATTTCAATTTTATGTTTTCACTTTTCTTTTTTATCGTGCTTTCCATATCATTCTTTACCGATTCCATTATTATTTCATATTCTATTTCATGATATTGTAGGTTGTATTCTTCTAATGTTATGTAATTTATTTTTGTGTAGAGTTCTTGAATTTGTTTTGTTAACCATGTAGTTTCTGCTGTTTGTTTAGCTATTTGTGTGGCTTTGGATCTATTGTTGACTTTGATGTTAATATATGTAGTCATTTTTTTATATCTCTTGCAGCATCGGTTGAAATGTAAATTTAATTTGTTTTGTTGTAATTTTACTAATTTGTAATAATTAATTAATAATTAATAATAGATTTGTGTTATCGTGTGGCATTTATTAAAAACATTTGTTAATCATATTGTGTATTTACATTAACTTATTTTAATTAATAGTGAATTATCATTTAAATAAACTCTATAATTTAAAAGAAAAATATAAGCGAGTTTTTAGTGTATGATCGAAGGAGTCCATCAGATCTCTCAGTGTCTCTAACGGGCGAATTTGACGATAAACGTGGAAAAAAGTTAGTTTCTCTTGCCGGAAGTCAAATATTTAGGTTATGTCGTGGGAGGTGCTATTCTAAAAATAGATGCTGATAAAACTCAGGTAATTTCTGAATTTCTGCTCCTCGTACACCCAAACAAATTCGCCGATTCCTTGGTATGGCTGGTTATTATCGCAGGTTTATATCCGATTTCTCCACGATGTCATCTCCAATGTCTGATTTGTTGAAGAAATCAACTAGTAAATTCGTGTGGACAGAAGATGCTGAAGTTGCATTTAAAAACCTTAAAAATGCACTTATATCAGCACCAGTCTTTATAAACCCTGATTATACTAATCCTTTTGCTCTCCAGTGCGGAGACGTATAGAACATCCTATAGCGTACATGTCCAAAAAACTTAATTCTGCCCAACGCAACTATTCCACTAGTGAAAAGGAATGCTTAGCAGCCATACTGGGAGTAAATAAATTTAGAGCGTATGTCGAGGGTCAGGCTTCTAAGATTGTGACTGATCATGCTTCATTGAAATGGCTCACGCAACAAAAAGACCTTTCTGGTCGATTGGCGAGCTTGAAATGGCAGGGTTACGTCTTTGATATCGAATACCGTAAGGATAAACTGAACACAGTCTTTGACACCCTATCAAGACGTGATACTGTCGATGCTATTTCTGAAGTGGGTTCGATGCCTGATATAGATCTTAATTCAGCTTTCTTCAACACTTCACGATATTTGGAGTTGGTAAACTTGGTTATGGAAGCAGATGGTACCTTACCTGATCTGAACGTAATTTCTGGTCGGGTATATAAAAGACTAGCTTGTCTTGATACTGAGATTTCTCCAGAGGGTGAAGCTTGGAAGTTATGGTTACCCGAGGAAACCCGGTCAGGAAGGTTGTCCTGTTATGATGATGTGTGTTATTAGTCTCGACTGTGTCTAATTGCATTCTCTTTACCAACACATAATTCGAAATTGTTGAAAACATGGAACACGAACGCATCGTTTTCGATGTTTTCAATAATTATAAATACGAGAATCTCACTTGTAAATGTTGAGTTGTCATTTTTCATTGTGTGATGGGGGACATCAAAAAGGTCGACATTGAAATTGTGGCTCGAGATTACCAAATAACCAGCAAAGAAATTAAAAATTGTGCCAAAGAAAAAGAATCTTTTTTGTTGTATATCTGTGATATAATAAATTTTTTATTCGCCTATATATTAAAGTGTTACTTTATTACTGTGATTTGCGGTCTTAAAGTGTCACTTTTTAACTATATATTTTGTTGTCATAGCTACGTCCAAAAAACTAAAAAACATTTGTATTTGTTTAAATTCTATAAAAAATAGAAATATTTATCAAAGCAATCTTTAAATTCAAAATTTCATAATCCAATTAAAATAGTTGTTATCACTTGTTGTCATAGTAATACAATTCGTTTGGAAAAAATAACAAATAATTTGTCAAAGGTAACTTGTTCCACATATTTTTATTTAAAAATTTATGCAAATTTATAATTTTAATTTAGAATAAACATTTTTTAAAATATTTTGCTTGCGGCAAAATGGATAAAATAAAAAATAGTATATGATGCACGGACGTAAGCTAATTTGGACTTAATGTGGGTGCAAATCTCGGCTAGTGCCACGATTTACAAACTCCACATACGTCCAAAATGTTTAGCTTTACGTCCTAGCATCATAATGTACTATAATGTATTTGGATTGTTGAATAGAAAAAGAAAAAACCGTAATTTCATTATTATAATTTCTAGTTTATGGTGTTTAAAAATTGACCGTGAAAAAAAAGATTTATCTTGGTTTTGTTATAAAAATATTAATGTTTTTTTTGTGTCGAAGAAAATATTTATAGCATTTTTTTTAAAATTTGATTCAAGGTAACTGTACTACATTATTAGCGGCATTTTTTTTATAAAACAATCTACTCTTGTCGAAAGCAAAGTTGCGTAATTTCTATATGTGACGCAATTAACTGTAGATTGTCTATTCGGTCGAATAAAAATGTAATGTTTTAAAACGAAGTAGTTGGTTGATTTCATTATTAAATGGTAAAGATTTACTTCTAATGGGATTAGAATAACATTAAATTATCAGAGTTGGCATTAAAATCGTACGTATTTTTTTGAAGCCCTCGTGAATGACTCAAAACAGCAACTTGTTTAAACAAGTTAAACGGTTATTATAAGTTTTTTTTGTTGTGGATTTAAAAACATGAACAGAGCGTTGTGACCTTCATAATTTTGTCTTATAGATTCTGTTAATTAGATAAAGTTTAAAGTTAAAAGGTTATTCTAACAACAAAAATTTGAATTAGTTTTGTAAAATCTTGCAAAAACGCGATTAAAGATTATTTTGTTACGAACACGGTGATATAGGGTTGTCTGCAAATAATCAGTCCAGAATTAGGGTTGTCGAGTTTTAAAAAGTAAAATATTGCTGCGAGTGAATTTTCGACACACAAACTTTTATTTTTAATTTACTTAAAACAATGTTGTTGTTAAAATAAACAATAAAAATATCAGGTTTCTGGTTTTTCGTCATAATTAAAAAAAAAAAATAAAAAGTTTTCACTCCAACACTATACCACCATGATGGAAATCACTGAGACAAAAAATTTTAGGAGCTTTTTTTGTCAATTCCATGTGGCTTAATGTCACGGACCCTGTATGCTTTAACTGCCTGATAACTGCGGTTGGTTTTTAGATGATTATTTAAAACCAACAGGGTTTGGTTTATTGGAGATCAAACACCTTTAACGGTAGAAGACATTGTAGAAACAACAGAACAAGAAAGCGATGACGAAGAATGTTTCAAAAATGAAGATCAAAATTTTACTTCAGATGCAGAATAATGATGATTAACAGAAAAATTTTTTAATTTAAAAACTTCTGTATTTATATTTTATTACAATAAAATTATTGGATATAACACAACGTCCTTAATATATATATTAAGTACGTTGTGTTATATACAATAATTTTATTGTAATAAAATATAAATATAGAAGTTTTTAGAGTAAAAACTTTTTCTGTTAATCAACATTATTCTGCATCTGAAGTAAAATTTTGATCTTCATTCTTGAAACATTCTTCGTCATCGCTTTCTTGTTCTGTTGTTTCTACAATGTCTTCTACCATTAAAGATGTTTGATCTCCAATAAACCCTGTTGGTTTTAAATAATCATCTAAAAACCAACCGCAGTTATCAGGCTGAAGTTTAACGTATACAGGGACCGTGGCATTAGGCCACATGGAATTGACAAAAATAAGCCACATGGAATTGACAAAAATTGTTCGTAAAATTTTTTGTCTCAGTGATATCCATCATGGTGGTATAGTGTTGGAGTAAGACTTTTTATTTTTTTTTTAATCATGACAAAAAACCAGAAATCTGATAATTTTATTGTTTATTTTATCAACAACATTGTTTTAAGTAAATTAAAAAAAAAGTTTGTGTGTCGAAAATTCACTCGCAGCAATATTTTACTTTTTAAATCTCGACAACCCTAATTCTGGAGTGATTTTTTGCAAACAACCCTATATCACCGTGTTCGTAACAAAATAATATTTATTTTGACATAAAGTTTATCCATTAACCGAAACGTCGAAATGTTTAAAAAATATTGCGACGCTGATGCATAGGCTGACTTGACCACAGCTCTGGAAACATAGTGTTCTGGATATATAATGAGCTAATATCCATCAAATACTTTAATTAAAAGCTAACCAATATTATGGACTTCGTAGTTCTAATAATAAAAATATTAAAGAAAGCAGTAGTATTCCAACAAACATAAATTCTGTTGTACGAGAAAAAGTAAAAAAAAATTTTATCGGAAGTGATACATACATACATACATAGGGGGAAGTGGGGATAGTATAAACATGGGGCAACTGTAAAAAGTTTTAATTTCCCTCACAAAACATCAATCAAAAAATTCGACAAAAATATCACTGATGTCGCTTCGATCGACTACATACACCAGGAGAATTTGACAGCTGAAGTCAGTCTTGTTCAAAAGTTATTGGTGAATAGGTGTTTCGGCAACCCAAAAGTAAATTTTTTTTTTTTTGTAAAACTCGAATAACTTTTTTTACCATCATATGTTTAAAAATATTCCAACATGTTTTGATAGCTGAAATATTCAAGAAACATAATATTTCTTTGTTTTAGCCAAATTTTAGATCTTGGAATATATTTTCAAAACATAACCCTAAAATCGCCACGTGGGGCACATATAAACAAAAAAAATTTTGATAGTATAAACGCGTTTATATGTGAAGCATGGTATGGTTATATGCTATACGTGTGGTTTCCCGTTTCACTTTTGATATTGATTTGCAAAACCTAAACATACGATGAGATTGAATTTTTGCTTTTTTCTTTATAATTTTCTACCTGAATTTATTGAGGTTTTACAACAATCGAAAAATATTGTTTTTTTTTTAAAGAAATATATATGTTACTAGCGGGACCCGGCGTGCTTTGCTACGCCTATAAATAAAGTTTGTGTGTTTACATTTTGTTGACGTAGTAGCAATAATTTCAAAGAGTTGTAATGAGAAATGATCTATTTTTTTTTTAAATATGAATGTAAAAGGATCAGCACTCTAGTTGATCAGTAAAATATAAAAAAAATAGTATTATATATACAACAAAGGATATATAAAAAAATACGCGATCAAATAAGTTTTCAGATGTGTCTCTATATAGAACATTAGAACATACAGAACAAATATGGATTCACAAATTTTCACACTGCTCATGCGGTTTAATATACGCTTTCTTTACCTGTGGTAGGTTACTAAAAACGTTGCAAACAATTTTGATCGTTATAACATTTTATGGTCAGCAAGGGCAGTAAGAATAGTGATAATATATTCGATGAAGGTATGGAAGAAGTGATGCAAAAAAGGAATAGAAGAAGTGAAGCCAAAAAAATCAAAATTATTTGGATGTTTTTGTATTAGAATTCATAGGATGTGAATTCATAGGGTGAGAAATATTTCTATTTAGTCAACATCCTAAGTCATTTTAAAGTCATTATTGATTGTTGCAAATCAATGCGAAACTAATATCTAACACACGGTCAATATATTGGCATATATGTTCCATATATAGACAACATTAATGGAATATTAATTTTTGGGCGATTTTGTGAGCAATTATTGCTCAAAGTAATTATTGAAAGTATTATTCCCGATAATAAGTAATTATTGTCGGGATTGAACTCACACTCATCAGAGACATCATAGTTCAAACTTCAAAGGCATCATACAGACTCAGCCACAGTGGATGAAACAACAATAAAACATATTTCAATTTTCATGTTCAGATAATTTCTAAATTGAAACTCCATTATCTCATATTTATTTAAATTGAATTCTTCATCTGTGATTATACTATTGTAAATTGTATTTGTTCCCGACACGAAACACACAAAACTGTTTTAAAGAAGTTTTTCTGAGCGAAAATAAAAAATGCTTTAAAATTGCAAAATGCATGTGAATTAAAATAATTACTTTAAGCTTAATCACTCTAAAAATCTCTCAAAACTTTATTTACTTTACACCAAATAGTGTAAAACTTTTGTTTATTTAACATTATACCCGTCGCATATTGTCCGGTATCTCATAAGAAAGGAAATTCAAGAAAACTCGTTCTGATAACAGCCGTGTTCGATTTGACTGAAGCATTTGATACAACGAAAAATTTAATACAATTGTTGTTGTTTTTTCAATTGTTTTAGTCACACTAAACGTACCAAACATTCAATTTACATTGTATCATTTTTATTGCAACAATTATTTATTTTAATAAGGAAAAAATTTCAAAATGTCGTTTTAATTCTATTTCTTTGCTCGTGCTTGTGGGCACACATTATATTTTGCGTTTTTCCGTTTAGATGCGTACATGAATAAATCAGAAGGTATTCCGACGTTAGCTGACCACCACATACAGTTGTCCAGATGTGAGAAGTATGGATTCTCCAAATCTACCACATCCTTGCAGCAATTTTCCTTGTTTTTTGTTGACAGTCATTGCAAAAGCGAGTCGCACTGGAAACTAAACGTTTGAATTCAAATGCCATATCTGTTGGGATCATTGAAATGCGTAGCAACAGTACATCTCCCTCTTTGAATTTTCCATTCAAAATTGATTGTAGCTTCAATGACTTTGTTCATCATCTTTTTCACCAAAAATTTTTAAAAACATTTGTGCTATTTCAAAATATTTGAAATATTTTTTTAATAAAATTTGTTGTGTAGTTGAAATTACAATATGTCTCACAACAACACATAAAATCCTTTAAGACCTAGGTTCCACACCATCACGTTTTTTAAGATGATGGACGCAAATTGCTAGTGCTAGAAGCATATACCAAGATCATGTAAACATTGTTTTGCTGAAGGATTAAACCCGGCATATTTAATAGTTATATGGAAGCTCATTTCTCCAAGTAAACGAAAAAGTTCATTTTTTTAAAAAAATATAAAAAAACAAAAAAATTGCGTCCATCAACACCTTAGAAAGCATGTTGTTGTGGACTTTATTCTTCAAAGGTTGTCATGAGTTGTTGTTACTTACATTGTAATTCGTACTACCCAACACATTTTATTGTAAAAGAAATAACGTGTCATCATCAAAGAATATTCTATAACTAAGACTAAGGGTGCTATCGTTGATTGAAAAAAGTTCATTCGCCAACATCCCTAAGATATCACTTTGGCTAGTGATATCTCACTACTATTGCCAGTGGTTTACGATAACTCAAGCTAACTCATATGCAAATAGCAGGAATCTAAGTACGCTGGGTTGTCACTCCCATAGATCAAAAATTTCAAATTTTACAAATCTTCCTGCGGGAGTATATATTTAATTCGTTATTGAATTCTTTAATTATCTTCTTATATATTAATACGCTAGATTAAAACTTTGTGGAGCATTAGGCTTTTTTATTCGCAGATGGATTCAATTCAAATTTTCACAGCTAACTGATATTAGTGTAACCTATATTCGGATCCGGATTCAAACAAATCGGATCATAAATAAAAAAGTTATTATATACGGAAAACTTTTTCTATACATATGCATTATAAGTTTACATACATATAAAAATATATTTGCTATCGAACAACGAACAACAAAAACGAAACTTAAAACTTTATTTTGTTATTCTTTTTTATATTTAATTTTTTCTCAGCTGTTAGTATATTTATTTCTTTGAATGTGAATAAACGTACATATTGTTTTTCTATGTTTTAAATTTCATTTCGATTTTTTTCTTATGCGTAAGATAGGTTTTGAGTAAGATCGTGTGAATCCTTTTGTTCGTTCTTTTAAATCAATGCATGAATTTTGTGAAAGACCTGAGAATGTTACTGCTGATGTGTCAATGGTTATAAAAGTTAACAGAGAATGTGATATTCGTCGTTTTAATGATGCTGTTCAAACTGATGTGGTTGCTATTTTTAAAAATGATGAATTTTGTTAAATTTGTCAGATGAAGATAGAATTGATGGAAATGAAATGATTAATAAATTTGTATGTACTGAAATCCCTGATCCCATTCTTTTTCCTAAATTACATGAATATGTGAAACGTCATATGATGCATGAACCATGTGGTGCTCTAAATCCCAATTCTGTTTGTATGAGAGTGGTAAATGTAGTAATAATTTTCCAAAACCTTTTTCTGAAAATATTAAAGAATATGTGAATGGTTATCCTTTGTACCGTCGACGTGATAATGGTATGAGTGTTGATGTACGTGGTGCATCTCTTGATAATAGATATGTTGTTCCGTATAATATTTATCTTCTTGCAAAATTCAATTGTCATATTAACGTGGAAATATGTACGACTGTTAAAAGTGTGAAATATGTTTACAAGTATGTATATAAAGAGTATGATTCTGCCAATGTTGAATTGAGAGTGAATGGAGAGAATGCAGTGAATAATGATGATGCGATTGTGGGAAATGAAATTCAAGATTTTTTGAATGGACGGTATGTTGGTTCGACTGAAGCTGCTTGGCGCATATTTGAATTTCCAATGCATTTTCAATCTCATACAATTATTCGACTTGATTGTCATTTGCCTAATAGACAAAATGTTTATATCAGGAATGGTAATGTGGCTGGCACAGTCGCAAATGTATCAAGAACAAAATTGTTAGCATTTTTCCATTTGAATTCCATTGATAATTTAGCTAATGAGTTTTTGTATACAGAATTAATTATGTTTGGTATGACCAAAGTAAATCGTGGAAAAGAAGACAACGTGGGGCTGATAAAGTTGTTGCTCGATTATATATGGTTACTCCAAAAGATATAGAATTGTTTCATATGCGTTTACTTCTGTTGCATGTTCGTGGTCCAAAATCTTTTTTTGATCTACGTATGTATGAAGGTGTACCCTACCCTACTTTTGTTGCAGCATGTGAAGCTCGAGGTATTGCAACAAATGATAATGAATAGCGTGAATGTTTACTTGAAGCTTCAGAAATTCAATCACCAAAACAGTTTCGTCAATTATTTGCATTTATCTGTGGTTTGAATGTTCCTCCGAATGCTTTAGCTTTTTTTCTTGACAGCTCATGCAGGTTGTGGCAAAACTTTTGTTCAAACGGCAATCATTCATAATTTTAATTCACTAAATCTTTCGTGTATTGTAACTGCCTTCAGTGGTATTGCATCAACTCTTTTGATTGGGGGGCGAACTTTGCATAATGTTTTCAAATTACCAATTCCATTATTAGAGAATTCAATGCCAAATATAACTCCAAACAGTGTACATGGCACATATATTAATAATGCATCAATCATTATTATAGATGAAATTTCAATGTGTTCTATTCATGCTTTAAAATTAACTAGGAAGGCCCGGCGTGCTTCGCTACGCTTATAAATAAAGTTTTTGCGTAGACATTTTGTTGACGTAGAAGCAATGATTTCAAAAAGTGGTAACGAGAAATGCTAGCATATAATTTTTAATTTTTCTTTTTAAATATATGAATGAAAAATAATCAGAACTCTAGCTGATCAGTTCGGATATATGAAAAATTAGCGATCAAATAAGTTAGAGATAAAATAAGCTTACTTGAAAACTTATTTGATCGCTAATTTTTCATATATCCGAACTGATCAGCTAGAGTTCTGATTATTTTTCATTCATATATTTAAAAAGAAAAATTAAAAATTATATGCTAGCATTTCTCATTACCACTTTTTGAAATCATTGCTTCTACGTCAACAAAATGTCTACGCAAAAACTTTATTTATAAGCGTAGCGAAGCACGCCGGGCCTTCCTAGTAACTATAAAAACATTGATCAAAGCAAACTACGCTCATAAACCGATATTTAAACAAAAAATCAAATAAAATATTTATCATCAATCACCAATCAAAAAATAATACACGACAATTTGAAAAGCAAATCGTAGTGTATTTGCACAAACTTCGACGTTAAGGCGGGCTTTACACCTGAGCTAAACTATGCGAAATATGCGAACTATTATTTTAAAAAAGTAATGTTTTAATGCGAATAAAGCTTTTTAAAAAAAATGTAATGTTTCCGTTTTTCTTTTCTTTTTTAAATGTTTTGTTTCCGTAATGTTTTTTTTTATAATTACGTTATAAACATTATTTTTTAAAAACATAGTTCGCATATTTCGCATAGTTTAGCTCAGGTGTATAGCGGGCCTAAAAACAACGTTCTAAATACAAATACAACACCATCTATTGGATAACCCAAATTTATGAGGCGTATATCACACTATCAAATATATTGGTCAATAAAAAAAATATGACATGAATTGGAGAGTGCGAACGTTGTAAAAAAATAGACTTCGCTACCTAGTTTTTCATCCAGTTTTGATGACAATTTTTTTTAGCTCTAATCGTTATATTTTAATTAGCAATACAAATAAGAGTATTTTTCAATTTGATATTGATTTTTGTAAATTAACATAGAAAATCAATGAAAAATTTAAAATAATAAATAAATAAATTTAAATTATTGTTTTCTTTAATTTTTACTCTTATATTTACTCCAACTTTATAAAAACCAATACAACAAATTTTTTACAGGTTCCGAATTCCGATACTTTTTAACACTTCTATAATTAATATATAACCTCCACAATGGTTATTTAAGTATTAAGGGCAGTAAGAGTGTTTTACCGATTGAGGATATATGTTTTGAGATCGAGACGAAGTCGACATCTCTAATATATTCGAAATCGGTAATACTCTTAATGCTCGAAATGCTTATTACATTTTTTGCACGATTAATAAAAATTCAATCAAAACTATTTAAGTAATAAAATTCATTCACAAAATTCAAGTTTGAATGTTTTAAAGAAAATTTCTTAAAATGTCATTTCAAAATAGTAAGCTTTGCGTTTCATCATAATACTATATGTTTTTTTGTTGCAAAACTAAATTCCATCGAATATATTTTCAAAATTAATTGCTTTTTTTAAATCTTTTAACTGCAATATTTTTAAATGAATGTTATTTAAATTTGAAGCTAGTGAATAGACGTACACAATTATTTAACTAATAATCATTTTTATTCACACCTGAGGTCTCCTTTACTGGTAAGTAATTACTTACCGGCAGCATGATCGGTAAGTAATTACTTACCGACCAGTGATTTGTAAACGAAACTTCCTATGTTTATTTACGAATCAGCGAACATGCAAAATCGCCTGATCGTGCAAAAAATTATTAATAACCTTTGGTAACGTATTTGACTTAGCATAATATGCTTTTCGTTTATTATCAAATAAAACAAAACTTTCTTTTCTAAAACATATTTGATAGTCTAATAATGGCCTTACACGAAGTTCAAGTTTACTATCAATTGAATAAATTAATTTACGCTGCCATCTGAAAGTTGGCATATAAACCATTCATATTTAACATTTAATTCGCAATTAAAAAATATCTAGGGATTTAATCAAGATAATAACTATCCTATCTCTCAAGCTGGACCATCATACACACATTGTACAAAATTTCATTAAAATTGGTTACATTGTTGCGAAGTTCATCGCGGACAAACATCGTGACACGTGATTTTTATATATATAAGATAATGTAACTAACATTTAATAAAAGAACTCCTAATAAATAAAAAAAACTCCAAAATGGATTTATTAAAAGTAAAATACTATATTTCATTGGGCGGATGAAAAAAGATGCATCATAGAAAAAAACGAAGACGCTTTTCTCTAAAATGAAGTAATTTAAATTGAAAACAAATATGAATGAATAAAACAAAATTATTTTATTTACAAATTAATTGAATCTTTTATAAATATTTCAATACGCAATTGCAGAATATTGCAGAAATTTTTCAAATTTATAAGTAGACGACCGCCATTTAATATGACTAATGAAACCATTTTTCACATCAATTTTTGTTTTTTGTTCTTTTCAGATCCTAATTTATAAATTGATTTAGAAAAGTGAAAAGAAAAAAAACCACATTATTTTTATTCAAACTTTATAAGAACCAATACATTAATTTTTTTTACAGGTTTCGATACATTCTAACACTTCTATGATTAATAAAGAAAGGTTTTGACTTAGCATAATACGCTTTTCGTTTATTATCAAATAAAACAAAACTTTCTTTACTAAAACATATTTGATAGTCTAATAATGGCCCTAAGCAGGTATTCACATACAACGGAAACAGAAACAGAAACCGAATTTCATACAAATTTGACAGCAACTGAAACAGAAACCGAATTTAGAAAGAGAAACAGAAACGGAAAATTCGTCTGTTTTGTATGAAACGGAAACAATTAAAATTGAATTGTTTCAGTACCGAAACTGTCACATGACCAGAAACTGTCACATAATATTAATTATTATGTGGAATTGTGATAACAAAAGCTTTGAATTTTAAATTTAATAAATAGGTTTAATAAATACAAATTATTTGTTTTTGTTATCCTCCAATTTTATTATTCATAATGGATAACAAATTCACAAACTCAAACGAAATTCGGTTTCCGTTTCTGATATTATTCACCACCGTCAACCAAATTAGAAACAGAAACAGAAACTGAAAATTTTCAGTTTCAGTTTCGGTTTCTGTTTCTGTTGTATGTGAATGCACGGCTTTATACAGATGTTGAAGTTTACTATGAATTGAATAAATTGATTTACGCTGCCATCTGAAAGTAGGCTTATGAACCATCCGTATTGAATATTTATTTCGCAATTAAAAAATATTTAGGAATTTAATCAAAATAAAAATTATCCTATCTCTCAAGTTGGACCATTATACACACACTGAACACAATTTTATTGAGATTGGTTAGGTTGTTGCGGAGTTTATCGCGGACAAACATCGTGACACGTGATTTTTATATATATAAGATATGCTTATATATATTGTTTGAAGCACAATAAATAATAAGAAATTTTAAAAAAGGTACTTTATGAATTTTATTGTGGTGTTTTTTGGGTGTTTATATGTGCCCCATACAAAAATGCTCATTGTTTATAAGTGCCCCACCAGTGGGGATACTTTAAACGAGAAACATAAATTTTTTGAAATTCAAAATTTTATACTTAATGTTTAGTTACGTAATTAAAAAAAATAGTTTTTTGTAGTAAAGATATGAAATTTTACAATGAAACAGTTTTTAAGTAAAAATGTTTTATGGTTTTAAAGTTATTGAGCTTTAAGTAAAAACTGTTTATACCATCCCCACTTCCCCCTACATACATACATACATACATACATACATCGTAATATCTAGAAATTTAATACGAAAAATCCGAAAGAAATAATTTTCATGTTCTATAAAAAAATAAACAAAAACAATAAAAAATAAATATAGGGTCCGCGTTGAACATCTCCAAGCCTTTCTCACAACCCTCTACATCGACAATGACAACGAAATTTTGTACTGAGTTTTTTAAACATCATTTTATTAAATCAGTTTAAATAAGTAAATGTTTAAAAATGTATATTATAACACAAACTGTTTTTTGTCCCAATAATATCAAATGTTTGCAACCTACATTGTTTTTAAAAATTGTTAAAAATCTATATTTTTCTATGCTGTTATGTTCGCTGTTCTATAGAACAATTTTCTGGGTCTGACTCCTGCTATAATAGTGCTACAAGTTAAGAAAAGCATTTGCTTACATACAAAAGCACAAGCTTACATACAAAACACAACTATAATCATTTAAAAAATTCTCTCTGACATTTCTCATGTTTTTGCTATAAACGATTTAAGTTTGTTTGTGTAGTATATTAATTACTATAAATCAAATATAATATATAGCATGTTTTTACCTATTACCTATATATAGGCTCAAAAGCAAAATTAAAACATATTAATTATATTGTGACTAATTGAATTGCAAAAAAAAAACAAATTTAATTAAAACAACAACAAAAATTATAAAAAACTTTTAAAAAAATCCCCCCTCTAAATTTTATCAAAACAATAACTAAAACAATAATTTTAATGTTATTTAAAAAAAAATGAAAAAAAAACACAAAAAAATGTACTACGTCATCAGCGTTACGACCGTATAGAGGGATAGACTCACTGCTATTATATTAAGGGTAGAAACACAACACGGACGATAACGTCAGACGATAAAAAAAACGTCTACAATTTCGCTGTTGTAACCACAAAAAGGCGTCAAGAGCGTGAAAAGCTGTCAAAAATAAAATATCATAAACTAGAATACTTTGTTCTTTGTCAAAATGAATTTCACAAATTTCAGTTTTAAAAAGAACTAATTTTTACTAATAAATAAATAATAATAATTTTTCTACTAATAACTAATTTTAAAAATAAAATACAAAATACAAACTATGAAAATATATAAATGAATAAAATCGAACTTTCAACATAAACTGAAAATTCAGTTGACAACTCAAAACAAAACGATTACAACCTCAGAAACGCGAAAAACATCAGAAAATCATATTTTTCAGTTAGCGGTTCTGTCACAATAACATGAAAAATTACCCTTGTAGCCAAATAAAAATAAAATTGATATCTGGCAATAACACTAGTTTACAAGAAAAATCTCCCGAAATAAAACCCAACTTTTCTTATAGATTTGGACCTCCTGAACACGAATATCATATTCATTTTTTTTGGTTAGCTCTTGTTTTTGAGATATTCACGAAAAACCAATTTTTTTGGTGATCAAAAATGTTGTTTCGGTTTTTGGGTCTCATATTTTACAAAACCAACAAATTAAAAATATTAATGAAACAAGTGCATAGTAAATATACCAACAAATATTTTGAGCTATATTTTGTAAAAATCCATTGAGGATTCTGGAAGTTACAGTCGAAAAAAGTTGAAAAAATACGAAAAGTTCACGTTTTTTTTTGAACTTTTCCATTTTCAACGCCATAAATTTTGAACAAAAAAAAGACACTATTTTTTGTAATTGCCTATAGCAGCTTTAATTTTCTTTCTTTTAAGCTAAAAGACACGAATATTGGTGCAGTTTGCACCAAGTTATTCAAGTTGTCCCAAAGAAAGTCAAAACTCAAAATTTAGAAAAAATTATTTTTTTCTTAATTTATTGCGCCATAAAGCATAGATAATAATTTTATAAGTTCAGTCGCTCTCAAACATCAGTAAAGAATTATTTTAAAATAGTTAAGTATAATTTCCATTTTTGGTTTCGAAGTTGGGAATTGGATCGATATGAGACGTATATAGAAAAATATAAACAAAAGATAATGAATTAAGAGGAGAGGCAAAACATCATAACATCAGAACTATTTAAGTTAGTTCAAGCACCATAAAGTTAAGCCCCTATTTATGTCTATTAATAGCTGTAAGGTTTGTTTCTTTTCTTTTTTCTCTTTTTTTTGTTTTTTGATAATGTAAATTTTTGTCTATCACCACCCACCTTGTGTTACTCCTTACGTTTATGAACATTTTAAGTTTAATTTAAGAAAGCAATTACTTCTAATTTTTAATAGTTTTTAGGTTTTCCCAACTTTTGTTTAATTAGTTTAAAGAGGTTTCTTTATAAGTAGATAATTATCGTATGATTAGTTGCAAATATAATCTCTCTGAGGATAAATTTAATTCCAAACATTCAAGTGAAAATAATAATTAAAAAATATTACAAATGAAAATATAAAAAAGAAAAAATATTACAAATATAAATTTTAAATAGTGTATTGTTTTTAAAAAGCAATAAATCAATAGTGATAGCTGCCTTTTAAAGCAAAATAAATTGTTAGTAAAGTGTAAAATCAAGTTTATTTAAATGGCGTCGTCAAGAAGTTTCGAGTGTAAAAATAGCCCAAATTCATTTTGTTTTATTTGTGAAAGTTAGATAATACATACTGCTAAATCACCCCATTTATAAGAACTGCCTATCTTCATTACTAACTGATATTTTTCAACTCCTAAAATAAATCCGAGGTGGGAGGAGCTAGATCATGTCCAAAAACTTCACAAAAAAAATCTCAAATTCGAGAAAAATCATATACAAATAAAATACAAATAATTTTGCCAAAAAAGGACATTTCATAATCAACAAACTGATATTCTCTAACTCCTAAAATAAATCAAAGGTGAGAGGAGCTAGATCATGTCAAAAAACTTCACAAAAAAATCTCAATTTCGAAAAAAATCATATACATACAAATAAAATACAACTTTTGTCAAAAAAAAAAAAACATTTTATAATCAACTAACTGATATTTTCCAACTCCTAAAATAAGTCCGAGGTGAGGGGAGCTAGATCATGTCAGAAAATTTCACAAAAAAAATCTCAATTTCGAGAAAAATCATATACAAACAAAATACAATTTTTGTCAAAAAAAGACATTTCATAATCAACTAACTGATATTTTCCAACTCCTTAAATAAGTCCGAGGTGGTGGGAGGAGCTAGATCTACTACGAAAACAACTTATATATAAATCAATTATGTTGCAGAACTTAAATTATTCTTAAAGTTAAATTATTATTCCAAATTTTGAGTTTTGACTTTCTTTGGGAAAACTTGAATAACTTGGTGCGAACTGCACCAATATTCGTGTCTTTTAGCTTAAAAGAAAGAAAATTAAAGCTGCTATAGGTTCCAAGGAATTAAAAAAAATTACTGTCTTTGTTTGTTCAAAATTTATGGCGTTGAAAATGGAAAAATTCAAAAAAAACGTGAATTTTTCGTTTTTTTTCAACTTTTTTCGACTGTAACTTCCAGAATCCTCAATCGATTTTTACTAAATATAGCTCAAAGTATTTGTTGGCATAGTTACTATGCACTTGTTTCATTAATATATTTAATTTATTTGTTTTGTAAAATATGAGACCCAAAAACCGAAACAACATTTTTGATCACCAAAAAAATTGTTTTTTCGTGAATATCTCAAAAATAAGAGCTAACCAAAAAAAAAATGAATATGATATTCATGTTCAGGAGGTCCAAATCTATAAGAAAAGTTGGGTTTTATTTAGGGAGGCAAAAAAAGTTCAAAATTTGTAAACTAGTGTAATCATCGCCGACGGTAAATTAGAAATAGAATCTAAAATTTCTCCGACGAAAAATTTTTTTTCGTTTATCGCTGTAGTTGTGTTTGAAATGTATGTATCCTGTGTATTCTAATGTTACTAACGTCGTCGTCGGACGATTTCGCCCGTGTTGTGTTTTTAACTTAAGGATAATAATATAATATGAAGAAAAAAAACCTATAACAGAAAAAGAATTTTTTCACCGACGCTGTTTTTTTTTTGTTTTTTGACTGACAGAATGGGTGTCAAATTTGTTTTTGTTTTAAACAAAAAAGTTTTTTGAAATGTTATTAATGAAAAATAGATTTGTCTTTAATAAAACAAGTTCACTAACTAATATTCATGTTACATGTGCTTTGAAAATATTTCTTGTCCCTTATAAACTTATTTTTACTTATAAGGTAGAAACACAACACGGACGATAACGTCGGACGATAAAAAAAACGTCTACATTTTCGCTGTTGTAACCACAACAAAGGCGTCAGCGTGAAAAGCTGTCAAAAATAAAATATCATAAACTAAAATACTTTGTTCTTTATCAAAATGAATTTCATATATTTCAATTTTAAAAATAACTAATTTTTGCTAATAAATAAATAATAATAAATTTTTCTACTAATAACTAATTTTAAAAATAAGATACAAAATACAAATTATGAAAATATATAAATAAATAAAATTGAACTTTGAACATAAACTGAAAATTCAGTTGACAACTCAAAACAAAACGATTATCACCTCAGAAACGTGAAAAACATCAGAAAATCATATTTTTCAGTTGGAGGCACTGTCACAATAACATTAAAAATTACCCTTGCAGCCAAATAAAAATAAAATTGATATCTGGCAATAATCATCGCCGACGATAAATTAGAAATAGAATCTAAATTTTCCCCGACGAAAAAAACTTTTTCGTTTATCGCTGTAGTTGTGTTTGAAATGTATGTATCCTGTGTATTCTAATGTTACCAACGTCGTCGTTGAACGATTTCGCCCGTGTTGTGTTTAAAATCGTGAAAACAAACAAATTTTTCTGACAGAAGTGTGATCACTATTCTCTCGCTCTCTTTTCATACAATTTTGAATTTACATTCTCTCTATATTTATATTATATACTCTAAGGTTGTTATATAGATTTTCGAATTGAAATTACGAGCTGTTTTGATTTCTTTTTCATTCAAATATCCATATTTTGTCAAAGACTCATCAAAATTGATAAACGAAGTCTATATGCTCTCAACCTACTTTAAAAACAAAAGTGAGAAAAACCATCAGTTGTATGGTAGACTCGCCACTTAGATCGATGTCTTCCAAAAGTTGATCATTATCTTCTGATACCAATTGAAACTTTTACACAAAGTTTCATCATAATCACTTCATTATTATAGGCTGTAGTGTTAATTTAGATACCGTACCGTATTAAGTGCTTATGTACTAAGTCTCATTCAATTCGATTATCAAACACAGCTCTATTGAGCTTTCAAAAAACAGGTGCTTGGAGGACCCCACCACTTTGTTCAATATCGTTTAAAAACTAATCAGAACTGTCATCAAAATCCATTCACGAGCAAAAACATAGTGAGAAAAAACAATTGTTGTATGGTGGTGTTGTAAGTTGTAACCCTTTGTCCAATGTACCCCAAAACCTAATAAAATCTTGTTCATATTTTCATTGAAATTAATTTGTTACTTTGTAGAGGCTAGGGGTAAACACTGTTAAAAACTTTTAAGCCGGAAGTGACAAACCGGAAGTTGGTACGCAGTAATATTGGAAACAGTACTAAAGCCTTATATACCAAGTTTCAATACGATTGAAATCCATAATTAGAAGCCATTGAAGATTCAAACTAAAAGCTGTTCCGGAGACCAGTCGCTATTTTGTCCAATTTTGAAATGGATCCAGATCTTTCATTTTCAAGTGAGCCTGGATCATATACCAAAGTATCATCAAGATCCCATTCGTTTTTTTCACAAACCCTCCCACTAACACACCCAACCACCCACCCAGTTCATCTTTTATTAAACTTTTCTGATTTGTTTTGGTAAATTAAAACCAGAACCAGACCTCATAAACACAAAATTCAAGAACAATAGTGTATTCGACTTAACTAAATGACTAATATTTTTGTATTCGTCATATTAAATAATTCATTTTTAAATATGCGCAGATGGTTTTTAAGTAAATAGACGAGCTTTCAATTTTAAATCTTCACACAAAATACTCATTAGCATAATATTTGCTGCTTTTATTTTAGATAAATTGGTTATTTATCCAAAACGCAAAAAATATAATATAATATTTTTAAGCAAACTAATATGCAAAAAAATTAATTAACATATTTATTTTAATAATCATCTCATTGTTTGGCGGAGACAATAAAATTCAACAAAAAGACGTTATGGTAAAATTTACAGCAATACGTTCTTATCTTTAAAGAAATCCTTCTGTATATCAATATACTGATGGAATTTCACCTTTTATTTTAAAAACTATGCTAAGCACAACTAGCGCAAATTTTAACAAAAAATGTTCTATTTATCATCCAAATAAAAACTGTCCAGAAACATGGCAATTAGTTTCTGTTCAATCAATATTCAATCTTCAAAAACCAGTAAGATGACCCTAACAATTGCAAGCTAATAAGACTGAATCTAACAAAATATGGTGTGCAATTTATGAAATTTTTGGCTATCCACAAAATTGTCGATCGATCTAGTTTCGAACCGATAAGAACTTTTTATTACACTTTAAAAAGAGTATATCATTCTCATCAGGGCTAGCCGACTAGATACACTACCAAAAAAATTTAACGCTATATAAACCAAAATTGGTCTACTACTCTAGCGAAGCATAAGAACACAAAAAGCTTTTATAAACATTTATTTATTAGATTTAGGTTTAGTCAATTTATTGCTCTAGTTGATCACTATTGTTGTTATACTCTAACCAAGCTAGAATTGGATAACAAACTTGTATCGGTGAGAAGAAGATGACCATCTTCACTTGTGTCTATCGACACATTATCTACAATTAATTATTTGTGATATTACATCGCTCCGATGGAAGTTATCCCATCATGAATAATAAGACTGAATCCAACAAAATATGGTGTGCAATTTATGAAACTTTTTGCTATTCACAAAATTGTCGATCGATCTAGTTTTGAACCGATAAGAACTTTTTATTACACTTTGAAAAAAATATGTTATTCTCATCAGGGTTAGCCGACCTGATACACTACCAAAAAAATTTAACGCTATACAAACCAAAACTGGTCTACTACTCTAGCGAAGTATAAGAAAACAAAAAACTTTCATAAACATATATTTATTAGCTTCAGGCTTAGTCAATTTATTTCTCTAGTTGATCACTATTGTTGTTATACTCTAACCAAGTTAGAATTGGATAACAAACTTGTATCGACGAGAAGAAGATGACCATCTTCAGTTGTGTCTATCGACACATTATCTGTGTATCTAGTGGGCTAGCCCTAATGAGAATGATATACTTTTTTTTAAAGTGTAATAAAAAGTTCTTATCGGTTTGAAACTAGATCGATCAACAATTTTGTGGATAGCAAAAAATTTCATAAATTGCACAACATATTTTGTTAGATTCAGTCTTATTATTCATGATGGGATAACTTCCATCGGAGTGATGTAATATTACAAATAATTCATTGAATTAATAGCAAGCTAATTTCATTTTTTTAGCTAAGAAAAATATGTTAATTACAACCTAGTGGAATATGTGGTGTAATCAGGAATTTTCAATGATAAGATCTTATATTGCAAAGATGATCTTCCTGTTTAATGCATTCACAAATCACAGTTTTATAACAACTTGCCAATTTTATTTTAATCTGGTATTGCATTAAAAAATTTCATAATTGATTCGTCAAGCTTCTGGAATTGTATCAACATTCACGGTTACCAGATTTTGAAATGGCAAAGACAAAAAGGTCCTACAAAAACAATTTATTTCCAGTAAATGTTTTAATACTCTTTAATACTGTTAAATATAAATTTTTTTTTTTTATTTTATAAAATGTGTTGTGTAGTAGGAATTACAATATGTGTCACAATAACACATAAACCCCTTTTAAGACCAAGGTCCCACAACAACATACGTTCTAAGGTGTTGATGGACGTAAATCTTTCTTTTTTTGTTTTTTTTATATTTTTTGTTAAAGAATGGATAACTAAACAAAAATCCTATCAATGACAAAATATGACATAGGTTAATATTTTATGATAGAATAGAGAAAATAAAAGTAAATTAAAAAGCAAATAGCAAATTTTTACAAAAATTTGCTGAAACAAAACAAAAATGTAGTTGCCAATAATCCAGCCTGTTGCATATTCCTGGATCCTGTGACGCACTGTCTTTCTTGAGGATTAAAGCCCACACATAGTTATATGAAGGCTCGTTTCCTCAAGGAAGCAATAGCGTCTCATCGTCAATGATTTTTTCACAGCTAAGATTGAGGGTGCTACCGTTGACTGAATACAGTTCATCCGCCACCACCCCTAAGATGTGACCCTGGCTAGTGATATCTTACTGTTATTGCCAGTGGTATGTGATTTCTCACGTTAGCTCGTATGTCAATAGCAGGGACTGGAGTACGTGGGATTGTCACACCCGTAGATCAAAAATAAAAAAAATTTTCAAAACAATAAAAACTGATCCCTCCATGCGGAGATATAAATATTACATAAATTAAAATTAAATGTAGATATATTATCAGAAATTCCCATTGTACGTTTTATATATTTTTTTTTGAATTGATACGAATTTAAACCGAAGTTCCAGAAGTAAGTTCCGTAACCAGAAGTTCGATTTTCGTAATGCGTTGATCATCAAAGTGAAATGAAGTATCGAGCAAATGAAACAAACAATTTTTAAGAATTTTGGATTGGATATTTTATCTCTAGATAGGTTTTGTTTTTGTTAATGTTTTTAATTTAATGCTTAGAAGATCCATGTCTATTACTAGAACTGTAAAGCATTCTACAATAACACCAAAGGTATTAACAATCTATGCTATGAATACTCTTGTGAATTTTAACCAAATGAAATTTATTCAAATATAATAAGGCTCAGATCAGGACACATTGAGCATACCTTAATTAGAAAATCATATATGATTCAGATCCGGCATTTACTACAAGGGATGGGATAGGTAATCGCAGTCCGGGCCAGATCAAAACAAATAGGGTTTGCCCTATTAGGGAAATTAGATTTGATTTCTGATAGGGGCCGGATGCACATGCCCTATTCGGACTTACCTTACTGCACCCTGATCTGGCCCGGATCATAATAGGGCATGCCTGAACAACATGCTAGTCGGGCAAGCTCTTCACCTCACTTCTTTTAAAGACCGACACTCGTACGATGAACAATTAATTATTCAATTTATTGAGAACAATCGATTATTTACGAAAAAAGAAAGGATTTATTACAACAAATAATGATTTATATTTTTTGTTTCAAAGTATAATAAAACAATCCAGTTATAGTGTAATTGTAATAAAAGTAAAATTACCGTGAACAAGCAGCATGTTTCTGCCAACCACATTAAAGTAGATAGTAAAACTACTTTTAAACGTCATTCTGGAATAATCATAGTTAATAACAGTGACGATCTCCGCAACCTTATCAAGGCCAGAGACAACAACATAACTATTCTTAACATGAGAAGAAATAAAAACCGCCGTCCAGATGATACAATGGATACTACTACCAGCAACAGTTTCAATGGACTAAGCATAGATGTTGCACCTTCAACAGAAGATACAACCTCAACAACACATAAACCGCAAAGTAAATTACATGTACCTCCTATAATAGTTTCGGGCATATCAATCAGTGATTGTAAGTCTACACTACAAGATCTCAAAATCAATAATTATGGATTAAAAATACAAGGTATTGATTTAAAAATTTTATTTAGTGATATTGACTTCTATAATACATTAAAAACAAAACTCAAAGAAAGCAAAAACGAATTTTTTACGCATCAATCAAAACACAATAGACCACTAAAAGTTATCGTATCCGGTCTACCAAATGATACTCTACCTGATGATATCAAAACCGGTCTTAGACATCATGGTATTAATAAGGGCAATATTTATGAAATTTGCAAAATTACTCTTGAAGCGAGATGTCTTTTCCTACTAAAATTCAATAATAAAAACATCAATCTCAAATCATTACAAAATATAAAAGATATCAATCATATAGTAGTTAGATTTTCAAGCTATATTAATTCACGCAACAAACCTACGCAGTGCAGAAGATGCCAGATGTTTGGACATGGCACTTCACATTGCTATAAAGTTCCAAAATGTGTTAACTGTGGACTCAATCACTTTTCGTCTGAGTGCAACAACGGCCAAGCCGCAAAAAATGTGCAAATTGCAACGGCGACCATCCGGCAAACTTCGATGAATGCCCTAAGCTCACAGAATTTAAATTAATTAATGAAAATATTAATATAAAACGTCAAATAAAGAATATATCATCAGTAAAAAATTTCAATATGGATATCCATAACCTTTCCCAATTTCCGTATATCTCAAACAACTACGCACGAAAAAATCAAAATGTTAAAACCAATACTGTTGAAAATAATTCATTACATCAAAATACAATTACTAATACAAATCAGCATTACTCAAAAAAAAATTATAATTATGAAAACAATGGTGAACTGTTTTCTTTAGACGAAATTACATCATTAGTTACCGATATAATTAAACAATTATCTAATTGTAAAACGAAACAAGATCAGCTGCTGGTGATAACAAATTTAACAATTAAATACCTGTACAACAACAATTCCAAATAATGGCTTTAAACGTCATTATCTGGAACGCACAAAGCATCAGAAATAAATGTGATGAAACATTTGATTATATTAAACAAAATAATGTAGATATCCTTCTTATAAGTGAAACTTATCTAAGTCCTAACGACACACTATTAAATCCTGATTACAAAATTCATAGACTTGACCGAATCAGAAGGAAAAAAGGAGGTGTGGCAATTTTAGTTAAAAAAAAGCCTGCAACACCACATTATACCTACATTTAACCTAAACGTCATTGAAGCAATCGGAATAAATCTTACCACCACTTCAGGGAATTTGGTCATAATTTCTGTATACTTTCCAGGCACTACAAAATCACAAACTCTTAAGTTATTTAAATCAGATTTACAAAAACTTACCAATCACCAAAGCTCCTTTATAATTGGTGGAGACTTAAACAGCAAACACACACTTTGGAACTGCCACAATAGCAACGCAGCCGGTACTGCACTATATAATGAACTAGCAAATAACAATTACGTCATTTAATTTCCAGCAAACCCAACTCACTTTTCCAGCAGATCTAAATTTGGGTCAACACTCGACTTTCTAATAACAAATAACACTAGCATACTTTCAGAGCTTACTACAATCAACGAGCTTAGTTCAGACCATCTGCCTGTGAAATTCAATGTTTTTTCAAATGCGAGATCATCAATACATAAAATATCCTACCATGATTACAAAAAAGGGAACTGGAACGACTTTAAAGTATTCCTGAACAATTACATCGATCTCTCTAATGAATCAGCAGTTCGCAACATCAATACTAAAGAGCAACATCAATACATTAATTGCTGAACTAAACTCAAAAATTATAGAAGCTAGATATCTCTATATTCCATTCATACAAAATAAATCACAAAACGATGAACTCCTGATACTTCCACCTCATATCAAACTTATACAGCGATTACGAAATATCCGGCGACGCCAATGGCAACGGAATAGAGACCCAATCCTAAAAGCTATTACAAATGAATTAAATGAGAGAATACGTAAAGAAGTTCAAGAAATACGCAACAATAAATGGGAAAAAATTTCTAAAAAACATCGAACAGAAACGGCATACAAATAAAATGTGAGCTGTTTCAAAAATCCTAAGAAATAAGCAAAAACAGTTACCTACTTTGATATCTAGTACTAGCAACCTAAGTAACGTCTCTATACACGTCAAAATTTATTGATCACAGATCAGGAAAAATGTGAAGCACTAGCTTCGCAATTAGCCAACATACACAATACAATCATTCCCAACAACACCCATTGTACAACAGTAGAAACAGAGGTAAACAATTACATAAACAGTAACATCAACACAGATAACAAAATATTTTTGGTTAAACCAAGCCTCCTAGCCAAACTGATTAAAAATATAAAGAAATCCAAATCACCAGGCGAAGACGTAAGCCCATTGTATTCCTAACATACGTCTTCAATGCCTGTATTCAAAAATCATATTTCCCAGATTGCTGGAAAAGTTCCAAAATAATACCCATTTCAAAAATCGGAAAAGACAAATCCAAAATTGAATCTTATCGCCCTATAAGCCTTCTTAGCTCTTTAGGGAAAATCCTGGAGCGTATATTATTAACAGAAATTAATTTCGCTCTAGATAAATACCCAATACTACCCAAGCAGCAATTCGGATTCAGACACAATCATTCAACCACTCACCAGCTACACCGAATTTGCCAGCATGCAAAAGAAAAATTACCCAATAAATGCTCTACTGGTATGATATTGTTCGATATTGAAAAAGCATTCGACAAAACATGGCACAATGGGTTAATGTACAAACTGATAAAACTTAACTTCCCACGGTTCATAATCATGACTATAAAGTCATTCCTAGCTAATCGTAAATTTTTTGTTTCTATAAACAACAAGCGATCTACAATTCACAATGTAGCTGCTGGAGTACCTAAAGGTGCTGTCCTGTCGCCCATCTTATATAATATATTCACATCGGATATCAATCACGCTATACCCAGTTCAGTTGAGTTCGGGCTCTTTGCAGATGATACAACTATATTTAAGTCTTCCTATAATGTCAAAAATATCACAAAGCAGTTGCAACTCACGTTAAATTCATTAGATCAATATTTTCAAAAATGGAACATTTCCATAAACCACTCTAAGACCCAAGCCATATTTTTCACCCGTCGTAAGTAGAGATGTTAAAATACGGTATTTTATTTTTTTTGTATAATACAGCGTATTATACATTGTATAATACAAAATAAAATACCGTATATTCTGTACAAAAGTGCAATAGCCGACATACAGTGTTAGTGGTATAACAACAAAAAATTACTTCCATCACCATTTTCAATCACAACTAATTCATTTTCTTCTAAATATCTGCCTCGATATTCAGATTTTTTATCGTTATCTTTATTTATATTTCTTAAACAAATGCTAATAAGATCTATTTATTCATCTGATTCTGCTTGGTTTCAATATTAATCACTTTCATTCGCGTCGAGCTATTGTATTTATGTTTTTATTTAAATTGAAGACCGCTACGTTGGAAGAATATCGGCACAACTCAAAATAGAAATTTTGAGAAAATGAAAATCAAAAATTTTAATTAAATTGTAATATAACTATTAAGCACTGAAAAAGCGAGTGAGGTTAAATAGTGACACTTTACCACATACAAATTTGACGATATTACGATCATTTTGTGCAGAAACGTCAATCATTTAATGCATTTTATGCAGAGAAGTCAATATTCATAATTTTTGAGTTGTGCCGGTATTCTTCCAACGTAGCGACTTATCATTTTCCATCGGTAAACTATTGGATATTTAAATTATGATTTTTCATATAAACAAGTTTACGCCTCGCCTCGTTGATTTGTAAGACAAATACTTCTTGCAGTATGAGTTAGGCTGCAGTTGAAAAAGATTTTTCTGTTACAGTGGAATATGCGGAACGATGAAACATTTCGAAGAGCCACAAACTATTTGCCACTAAGTTAAACCATCAATATAGCTGCCATTGGTTTCAGAATGTGAGTTTTGAGATTTGAGTGTTTTAGTTAATCAATTTGAATGTACAGAAAGAGGACTACTCAAAGATGTAAAAGTGAATGACAGTCCATGAGTTCATAGCTCATAATGAGTGGAACGGAATGAGTTCATGGCTCATAATTTTTATTTGCTACATAAAAAAAAATTCCCTATAACGGTGAATAGTAATGATGCAGCATTCGATGTTTGAAATTTATGTTTTGTTGATATTACAATTACGATATTACAATTTTGTTGCCATAGAAATTTGCGAATCACTAAGAATGCGTTTCTAACTGTTAGTAACAAGGGGCAATAACTCATTGATTTCTTCTGTATCGTTCATATATTCGAGAACCAGTAGTATATATTTTCGCAGTTATAAATTCTTCAAGTAATCCACGCGAAATCTCAATAAAATGGCAGATTACTGATTCGCGCGCCACCACAATAGAAAAAAAATTTATAATAAAATACCTGGTATTTTACTACGTTTTGGACAATACGGTATTTTACGTATAATACCGCGTATTATACAATAGTATTAAACACTTTTACATCACTAGTCGTAGGGCTGCCAAACATCTGCCTAGCAACCAATCATTACGTTTTAACCAACACTATATAACATGGTCCAATTCGGTGAAATATCTTGGCCTAACTTTGGATCGTAGACTTACGTTCAAAGAACATTTTCAAAAATATCGGAAAAATGTCATAAACTGATCAGAGCCCTATACGGACTTTTGAACTTTAAATCAAAACTTTCATATCATAATAAAAAACTTATTTATCTACTTATTATTCGATCTGCAATGCTTTATAGCTCCCTCGTCTGGAGCTGCGCTGCTAAAACCCACATTAAAAAATTACAGGTGATCCAAAACCGATGCCTCAAAATCATCTACCGTCTACCAAGAGATTTTTCTACCAGAAGACTATCTGCAATATCCAATATCCCTTTAATAAAAGACTTCCTTGTAGGAGCACAACAAAAATTCATTCACTCATGCCAATTATCTGATAACATACTAATAAACAATTTACACTGATAAGCATAAGTAGTGGTTGTCTTCTGGTGACTGCTGTATTGACTTGACAGACTTCTATTAAGTCTGTCAAGTCGATGTAGCGGTCACCGGAGGACAACTATTGCTTTCATTTAATTTTAAGGTCAGTTCTAGGTTATGTTAGGTTATACGATACTACGATAGTTTTATTTAATCTTAAGAAACACAATGAAGTTTTTATATATCTTTTCTTCCAAAAATATCTTAACACATTTTTATTCTCATCTTACAGTTTATTTATAAAAAATAAGAATTATTAAAATATTAAATTAAAAATTAATTTCAAAGATGAAAAGTATCATACTGGTCACTGAATAAAATTTAATACTTGTATTCAAAAATTATAACTGAAATAAAGCAAATCTAAATCTAAATCTAATATTTGAACTACTTTTAGGAATTTTCTAGTACATCTGCTTTGAAATATGATGCCATAAGCACAATAGACCTTCAGGTCGCAGTGCTACTTGAATTGTAAGTCACAAGGCCCTCCAATAAAAAAAAATATGATCCCATCGTCTATATAGAATATAACTTTCTGTATATAGTCAAGAAGAAAGTTTATGAGTTCCAGAACAGATTTGTTTGCATTTATATATATTTGCAGGTAAAAAGAATCAAACCACTATAATTAAAATTATATGTAAAATAATTTGCATAACATAGACAAAGCAAGACAAATCGTACAGAACTAATTCAATGAAAAATTCTTTCCCATAGCAATAATATACAGGGTTTATTGAATAATGCAAATTTTTTTTGGTTGATTAAGTACAAAATTTATTTTTAATTGTATAAATAAATATAAATAACATCTACTTATTAGAGAGCAATATATCAATGAAATTAGTGGTCAATAATTTCATTGATATATTGCTCTCTAATAAGTTGTATAAAAACCGTTAAAAACCTTAGTAATGTAATTTAATTTCAAATTTTGAAAACGTCTCGACACACTTAGACCCAAATGTGTAAAAAAATTGTATGCCTGTGGATGGATGATTAGTTAGGCTACGCAACATGAAGAAACTTTGACAAAACTTTGGTACATGGTACAAATCTATATGAGAATAAAAGAAGAATGGGTTTCATGACACTTTTTTAAACGTTATAGAACTAAACGGGAAGGGTATTTTGTTAAGGATATTGTTCCTGCTGTTTTAGTTTCGCAGTAAATAACAACTAAATGCACATTTGTTGGTAAGCACCCACTAGTACACCAATTTTTATTGGTCCTACTAGTCTGTCCTTTTTTCTAATGCTTGATTCAACGTTTGGAAGGCACTTCTGCTATTTCTGCACACCATGTGTGGTGTGATAGTATCGAAGGTATCAATGTCTAAGAAGGCACAGATATATCGACTCCATGTTATCCGCTACAACACCCATTTCTCTAGTTAATCTGTACAGCGGAGTTTCCATTTGATCTATCCGTTCTGTATGCGTATACGTTGATTATTTTGCAAGAGTCTTACCCAGATCTTACCACAGTACTAAGATGTCCATAGAAAAATTTTAAAATGCAAGATTGTAGACTAATGAGTATGTGAAATTTCATCTGCGACGTTCTTTTTCAACTTTGGAATGAATATCGCATTTGTCATTTTTAGTGGTATTTTTGTGTTTCTAGTATATGCCAGACAGTAAGTGCCAGATAACTTCTGAAAATTCTCACACGAGACGCGGTAACAGCCACTATTTCTACCTTTACAAGAAGCCTGGTGATTTGCATGACTGGCAGGTGTTTATAACCCGCTTTGTAGGTCCACCGTTTACAATGCGGCAGCCACTCTTCTACCTATGGACTTGGTATTATATTTTTTTCTTTATTAGTTATTGCTTTTCACAACATTATAGCTAACAATAAAGCGTAAATGTGATTATACGGTGGCATACATTACAAATACAAATAAATAATATGTTAATCCTTATAATATAACTAATGGTCCAAATACATGTGCAGAATTCTGCATGCAGCGAAATTAGAACATGTGTTGTTATATGAGAGCAATTACATGTAAATTCTGCATGCAGAAAAATTCTGCAAGATATCTCTAATTCTAATTTCGCTGCACAGAGGCAGTGCTACCACAATCAAAAAAACAAAAACTACTTGAAAACTCAGATAAAAATGGATGATTTTGACATTTTGTTTGAAAATGAATTATTTGTTATAACTAAAATAAAAATGAATGATATTTTTTGAAAATGAAATTATTTTTGTAATGATTATTTGTTTATAAAGATATTTAAATATTCTCAATAATCCAAATTATAAAATAATTAAAACTAATATTGTTAATAAATAAATTTTTGGGAAAGGATTATCGGAAACAGTGGTATATGTTATTTGAACTTAAATTTTAATTTAGACATAAACGTTTTTACAGGCAACGATTCAATTATTTTCTTCTATTTTTTAATTAAAAAGACAGTTTTCTTTCATTTTCACAACTTTCACTTATAACTATTTCATAATACGTAAGAACACGAACTGTCGTTACGAAAATTCTGCACGTCAAATATATAAAAGTTCTGCACATCTATTTTAGATGCAGATATGCATGCAGCACTGCGTGCAGACTATCTGCACATGTATTTGGACCATAAATGATGAAAAATAAAACTAAAATTTATTATTATTTTTTACTGATTTATTATAAGTCGTTTAGACCGTAGTTACCGAAATAATAATGACTTAAAATGCAAAATTTAAAAAATTTTGTCTGTTTATTTTTTTTTTTTAATAATAATGAGTTTATTTTTTATAATAATAATGACATTCATAATTCCCAAGGGAATTATAAGAGGGAGTTATGGATTCATAATAGACCCAATTTTTATTATAAGTTTTTTTTATAAAATAATTGTTTATTTATAAACAACATTATTTACATAAACCCATAGTAACGAATAACAATACCCTAGCAATACAATTTGAAGTACTAACTTGATCAATTAAAACGCAAAGTCATGCTATAAAAGTACTTTATAAAAATAAATGTTTTAGTTTGGTTTCAGTAAAAAATAAAACTATCTATGTATCACGTGAATTATTACATGTCAATTACCTTGTGAAACTTACTAACCCTCGGGCCAGAGACCCTCGGGTAGTAAACGATTCCCTCGGTAATTAACATCCTTATAATTTCCTTGATACATAAATAACTATTATATAAAAATATTATTAGTAAAGGAACAAATAAAGAATTATTTTATACTGATTTACGTATTTTTTAATTTTTTTTATAATTCATTTAATCTAAGATGTTGAACAAGTTTTGTTTTAAACTTGTTATATTATGCTCATTTTTGATATCCACCGGCAATTGATTTAATTTAGGTAAGCCTATGTACAAACTGTTGTAAATGTTGTAAATGCTGACAATACCTTTGTTAAGCGTAAACATTTGATGATTTACTCCAGTTATATCAATCAGTAAATTATAAGTAAAAAATTTCTTGAGAAGCACTACAATATGTCTCACAACAACACATAAAAATATTTTAAAACCACGGTCTCACAACAAAAGGCGTTCTAAGGTTTGTTTGTTTGTCACATCTTTGTTTTTTTGTATTTTTTTATATTTTTTTTTTTTGAAAGAACGCGTAGCTAAAGAATAAATCCTATCACAAATTAAGCATGACATAGGCCAATATTTTGTGGTAGGATAGAGAAAATAAAAATAAAAGAGATAAAAGTAAAAACCAAATTTGTTTTAAAAATTTGTAGGAACAAAACTAAAATGGGGTTGCCAATAATCCAGCTAGTGACATATTCCTTGATCATGTGACGCACTGTCTTCGACATTAATTAAAACCTACACATAGAGTTAAATGAAAGCTCAATTCTCCGAGCAAGCAATAACGTGTCATCATCAAGGAATGCTTTATAACTAAGATTGAGGGTGCTACCGTTGACTGAATACAGTTCATCCGCCAGTACCTCTAAGCTATCACATTGGCTAGCAATAACTTACTGCTATTGCCGGTGGTATGCGATATCTCACGTGAACTCGTATGTCAATAGCAGGGACTGGATTACACGGGAATGTCACACCCGCAGATCAAAATTAAAATAAAATGTACAAATCAACAAAAACTGATCCCTTATCCCTACAGAAATCTTGACCATTGATCTTGACCACTACACTATTCCACTTTAACAAAATATATGCATAGAATGTTGTGTAATCAGTTTTATATTTACGAATTTAGTCATTTTCAATTTCATTTTCTAATTAATTCTCAAGATTTTATTGCACCTTCATCTTGTTTCATCGAGTACTTACGGCATTGAAACTAAACAAGTTGTATTTCTAGATTTCTGTTAAGAGTGTCAATAACAAATTAAATTGTTGTATAAAATAACTTGTTATTACAAGTCATTTAATTGGAATATAAGTGATCTTTAGAAATAAGTTTTTGTATATTTGGATTATGAACAGTAGACTGAAATGCATAAGTTGCTTTATTATTTTTGTAAATAGCTAAAAAACTTACAAGCGGCTGAAATTTAATGTTACCATTAACTGTTATTTTTATTTTTTAGTGAACAAAGGTGATAAACAGTGAAACCTTGCTCAACGAGCATAATTCGTTCCAGAATCTTCCTCACTCGTTAAGCAAACCAACGTTTTCAATATAAATTAATGTAAAATACGATAATACGTTCCAGGTCGAAAACTTAAAAAATTGTATGAACATATATCATTTATTCAAAGAAAATTATATATGTACACTAAAAAAACATGTTCTATTTCCAATCGAAATGCAGTTGTCTCAACCTCACCGTGTGGGCAGATATGGCAAATAGAACTACGAAATTGTTTCAACATAGGGTTACCAACTCTTGAAAGCGCGCGACCCGGAGATTTTATAATATACAAAAATATAATTCAACTAGGGGACCACTGTGCATTTGCACAAATTTTAAAACAAATATTTTTTTAAGTCTGAAATAAAATCATAATCCAAAATAAAACGGCTATCCGCAAGTAAAGCATAAATTGAAATTAAAATGAGAATAAAATTTGGAAGAAATCATAGCCCTACTGATCAAGCCATTTGCAATAAACAATGAACATTGCATGTGCAAAAAAATTGGTGTTTTTCATTAAATCCTTTTGATTTTTTTTATATGGTGTTTTATTTCTCCAGTTGGCGTTATGGCGATTTTTTGAATTTTTTTTTATTGAGTTTTAATTTCAAAATTGCGCTACAAGTTCACGATTTTGTGTGTGTTAAAAATGGGTTAGGCTTCTATATCGGGGGTTTTGAAGAAATTCAGTTTGTTTATTTCGTTTATTTTAGTCTTTTTTGATTTTTTATACCTTTTTGTATTCTTTTCTTTCTCCTCTGTATTCTCTTCTTTCATATGGCTACGCTTTTTCGTGACTAAATACAGCATAATCTGCATTTTCCTGTAAACTCGATTTTTCAACAATTCGTTATTGAACGAGACGTAATAAGATTTTATTTTATTGTCATTGTTTTGTTTGGGATTATTTTCATTTGACTGATATTTATTATTTAATAGTAAAATTAACATACGCACTGTTTTATATGGGCAACTAATTAAATTCAAATGTCAAAACCATTCAAAATCATCAACAAAAAACTATTAACATTAATCCAATATAGACATAAAACATCAATTAGCTCATACGTAATATGGAAAAACAAAATATCCAATGAACCAACATAAATAACCAAAAAACTCATTGCAAAACTAAACTCGGCCGTTTTCTAATACACAGAGTTTCGTTTTTTTTGTTTTCAAACGAATTCTGAATAATTGAATTCAAAGAAATTTGACATTTTTTTATTTTTTATGTAATTATTATTTCGCCCGGAGATTTGCTTTCCAAACCCTGAGCCCGGAGATTTGCCGGCAAACCCTGAGTCTCCGGGTGAAAAATACTCAGTTGGTAACCCTATTTCAACAACAGCACAATTATAGGATGATGTAGTTGAGACAATCACACGTAATATTTATGTGAAAATAAAATATAGTTCAATTAATCTCAAACACTTCAATTTTAAAATGAAAAATTCATGACATAAGGCCAACAAAAATTTGTTTCATGGAAATAGCTAATTACTTTATTCAACTACTCTTATATTGGATATAACACTTTATGTTTTAAATAAACGTCATGCCGTTGCCAGAAAAATGTTTTCATGTAGTTGTCCCAATCACGGTGAAATTGTTTGCAAATATTTTTTCTTTATTTGAATAATAAACTGCCAACTTCGAGATGAGGTTGTCATTACTTCAATTTTTTTCAGTGTATATTGTACATATACTTATTGTTAATAAGTCTGCATTATTTTCATCTTTTCCTCAACCTGGAATACTAATTTGATTTACAGAAAATAAAGATTTGTACATATTCGAAATAATAAGTTAATTATTTTTAACATTATGTATATAGCACATGTTACTTTACGCAGAATAACTTAAAAGTTAATTGATACAAAAACACACGGCCGATTTTAGATACTCTATATATATATTTCGGTTTGTTAGACCATCTTCAGGAGTATGGATTGATATCAGACAAATTCTACATTTGTTGTAAGTGTGAACTTACCTTTAAATAATATTTCATATGTAATTGTGAACTTACCTTTATATTTAAGTTGGTAATACGATTATAAGAGTTGACAGATTAAAGTGTGCTCAAATAAAAATAATAAAAATAAAATATATCTGTTTTCATAAATCTTTAATAAATAACTTTATGTTTATTTAAAACATGGCGCAGTTGATAGGATTGAATAAGCCAATGCCGATGATTTGTTCCGGTAATGTGAGATCGAACTGGATAAAGTTCAAGAGACAAATCTCAAATTATATTAAAGCCGCATGTCTTGAAGATAAAGAAAAGGATGTAAAGGCTGCAATTTTATTAAATCTGGTTGGAGAAGAAACAATAGAAATTATTGAAACATTTAATTTAACTGAAGATGAAAAGGAAGACTATGGTGTGTTGTTAAAAAAACTAGAAAAACATTTTATACCAAAATGCAACATCATATATGAGAGATACAAATTCTATAATAGAAACCAGCAAGATGGCGAGACTTTTGATCAATTTTTAACAGAGGTCAAAAGGTTAAGTAAGGAGTGTGAGTTTGGGGCTCAAGAAGATAGTCTGATTAGAGACAGACTCATATTTGGAATTAAAAATTGGCGTTACAAGAGAACACCGAAAAAAAAACGTTGGTAGAATCAACTACAAAGCTTGTTTGATTTTGCGTCTAATACGAACGTGATTATTTTAACCAATGTAGCATTGTCAATTTATTTTAAAAAACGTAACAATTTTCATTATTTAAATCAACCACGGCGTGATCAATTTTTCTTGTTCATATTTTTTAGTTCAGTTTGTTCATGTTTTTGTTTGAAAATTACTGTGTTTGTTAAAATAAAAAACTAGGAGAAAAGAAACTAATAAACAAAATAAAGAAAAGTAATAAACTAAAGAATAGAAAAATAAAAAGTTTTTATATATTTTAACATGGCTGGTTTTATTTAACATTTTACTTTAGGAAATAATTTAGATGTGTTTAATTGATTTAAATAGTTTTCATATTATTTGCATATAAAATTATGTGCGAAAGAAATTTTTCAGTTAATGTTATAACAAAAATATCGTTAATGAAACAGGCCCTTTCTATAACTAATTTTGGTGATTTAAAAAAATTATTATATTTTTTTAATATTTTTTATTTTTCTTGTTTCATGTCCATTTATCGATATTTTAATTTAATTTTTCATAATAATGAGAAAATTATGGAAAATTAGTATAATTTTCTACACATAATTCAAATATTTAAATTTTTTGATTTCTGAATTTTGGTCTTTTAAATTGTATCATTAAAAAAATGGCGAAAAAATGGACGCATCCTTTATAAACAAAATCACACTCATACATTTCCTATTTAGAACGTAAATATACGAACGCTAGCTTTATGCATAAAAATGTTTGTCGGGATTGATGCGAAGTACATACTTCTAATATAAAAAATTTCAAATATTATATTTACGAAAAAAACGAACCCATACAAACATCGATAGCAGCAAAAACAAAACAAAGATGTACCAAACCAAAAGAATTAATACGGCGTATTGCTTGATTCTATCACAAACGTATTCAATATCACTATTTTAGTCAAATTTTTAATTTACAATGTTTGTAGTCAATTGAAAATTAAATCATAGTTGACTCAACTACAAACATGGGTAAATCAAATATGTTTGTGATCCTTATAAAAAAATATATCAACAACGGTTAAATTGTTAATTTAAATACGGAGCGTTGGTTGATTCAATCACAAACGTATTTAGTTCCCCAATTTTCACTTAATTTTCGATTAACAATGCAACATGTTTGAATCAACCAAGATTTTTTCTTTCGGTGAAATTAATAAAAGATGGAGATCCTTCGTTAGAAAAAACGATCGAAGCATGCAAAATTAATGAAACAACAGGTGCTCAAGCGAAGGAAATACAAAAAGAAAATGAAGTTAATTATATACATCAGAAAAGAGAAAATCACAAATACAGAAGAAATAGAAGATCAACAGCGAGTCAGAACCATAAATCAAAAAAATTGGAGGAAAATTATCAACAAAATACTAAGGTTACGATGCAACAGAATACGTGTGGAAAATGTGGGCGTGTTCATCAATGGGGAAGATGTCCAGCATATGGGACAACATGCAGGAAATGCCAGAAGAAAAATGATTACGCACAATGTTGTAAAATAAAAGAAACTTTAGAGGTAAGCGAATTTGTTGTAAACAGCATGGAAACATGATCATAATGATAATAATTGTAGTTTTATGAATTTTGATAATTATTTTGAAGATAAATTTAGTAAAAATAATAATAATGAATTTAGAGTAAATGATAATGTGAATTATAAATTTAATATTGATAGTGTAAATGCTCAAGCTTCAATTCCTAACCTTATATGGACTGAGACTCTTAAAGTTGAAAATGCGTTTATAAAATTTAAATTAGACTCAGGATCTGATGTTAATGTAGTGACAATTAGTGAATTAAAGAGAATAAACTTTAAGCCACAATTAGTTCAGACAAACGTAGGCTTAAGAGCATATGGTGGCATACAAATTCCAGTAGTAGGTAGTACAGTTTTACATTTAGAGTGGAAGAATATTAGATATAAAGAATCATTTATAGTAGTCGATGTAGAAGCTACTTCCATATTAGGCCGTGATACTTGCCAAAAATTAGGACTAATTAAAAGAATTTTAGAAATCGTTTCGAATGACAAGGAATCTTTTATAAAAAATAATATGGAAATTTTCGAAGGATTGGGTACATTCCCAACAAAACTCTCTTTAAAACTAAAAGAAAATGTACAGCCAAGTATACGTCCTCCTAGAAGATTACCAATGTCAATAAAACCAAAAGTTGAGAAAACTTTAAAAGAGTTAATAAAATTAAAAATTATAGAACCTGTAAATGAAAATGTAGATTGGGTAAGCAATTTAACCGTGGTGGAGAAACCAAATGGCTCATTAAGGTTATGTCTTGACCCGAAATTTCTAAATGAGGCACTAAAAAAAGAACATTACACCTCTCTTAAGCTGGAAAGACCACCTGAGCAGAATCGACTCGGACCTTTTGCATTATTTAGTACTTATTTTGTACTAATTTGTACCACCAATAAAAATTTTGTACCACGTGCCGTTACGACAAAACCCATGGCGCTGCTAGCTTAATATTAAGCTAGAAAGACCACCTGAGCAGAATCGACTCGGACCTTTTGCATTATTTAGTACTTATTTTGTACTAATTTGTACCATCAAGAAAAATTTTGTACCACGTGCCGTTACGACAAAACCCGTGGCGCTGCTAGCTTAATATTAAGCTAGAAAGACCACCTGCGCAAAATCGACTCGGACCTTTTGCATTATTTAGTACCTATTTTGTACTAATTTGTACCACCAATAAATATTTTGTACCACGTGCCGTTTAGGAGAAAACTACCCCTAATTAATTTTAGCCTTTCAAGCAAAGTAGGCTTTTGCATGAGCAGACCCGATCGTCACTTCCAAATTAAAACTATTATAGTTTGTACCGATAAAATATGAACTTTCAGATTTTGTACCCCTTGCCGTTTAGAAGAAAACTACCCCTAATTAACTTATGCCTCAGAAGCAAAGTAGGGTTTTACATGAGCAGACCGGATCGTCACTTCTAAATTATAATCATTATAGTTTGTACCGATAAAATATGAACTTTCAGATTTTGTACCCCTTGCCGCTTAGGAGAAAACTACCCCTCATTAACTTTAGCTTCGGAAGCAAATTTAGCTTTTGCAAGAGCAGACCCGATCGTCACTTCTAAATTAGAACCATTATAGTTTGCACCGATAAAATAAGAACTTTCAGATATTGTACCCCTTGCCGTTTAGGAGAAAACTACCCCTAATTAGCTCTAGCCTCACAAGCAAATTAGGCTTTTGCATGAGCAGACCCGATCGTCACTTCTACATTAGAACCACTATAGTTTGTACCGATAAAATA
The DNA here is from genome assembly GCA_963693315.1 of Diogma glabrata. Lineage (NCBI taxonomy): Eukaryota > Metazoa > Arthropoda > Insecta > Diptera > Cylindrotomidae > Diogma > Diogma glabrata. Next base: position 285,285,027 of record OY856187.1, on the reverse strand, counting down.
TGAACTTTCAGATTTTGTACCCCTTGCCGTTTAGGAGAAAACTACCCCTAATTAACTTTAGCCTCAGAAGCAAATTTAGCTTTTGCATGAGCAGACCCGTTCGTCACTTCTAAATTAGAACCATTATAGTTTGCACCGATAAAATATGAACTTTCAGATTTTATACCCCTTGCAGTTTAGGAGAAAACTACCCCTAATTAACTTTAGCCTCAGAAGCAAATTTAGCTTTGGCAAGACCAGACCCGATCATTACTTCTAAATTCGAACCATTATAGTTTGTACCGATAAAATATGAACTTTTAGATTTTGTACCCCTTGCCGTTTAGGAGAAAACTACCCCTAATTAACTCTAGCCTCACAAGCAAAGTAGACTTTTGCATGAGCAGACCGGATCGTCACTTCTAAATTTGAATCATTAAAGTTTGTACCGATAAAATATGACCTTTCAGATTTTGTACCCCTTGCCGTTTAGGAGAAAACTACCCCTAATAAACTTATGATTCAAAAGCAAAGTAGGGTTTTACATGAGCAGACCGGATCGTCACTTCTAAATTATAATCATTATTGTTTGTACCGATAAAATATGAACTTTCAGATTTTGTACCCCTTGCCGTTTAGGAGAAAACTACCCCTAATTAACTCTAGCCTCCCGAGCAAATTTAGCTTTTGCATGAGCAGACCCGATCTTCACTTCTAAATTAGAACCATTATAGTTTGCACCGATAAAAAATGAACTTTCTGATTTTGTACCCCTTGCCGATTAGGAGAAAACTACCCCTAATTAACTCTAGCCTCACAAGCAAAGTAAGCTTTTGCATAAGCAGACCCGATCGTCACTTCTAAATTAGAATCATTATAGTTTGTACCGATAAAATATGAGCATTCAGATTTTGTACCCGTTGCCGTTTAGGAGAAAACTACCCCTAATTAACTTTCGCTTCGGAAGAAAATTTAGCTTTTGCATGAGCAGATCAGATCGTCACTTCTAAATTAGAATCATTATAGTTTGCACCGATAAAATATGAACTTTCAGATTTTGTACCCCTTGCCGTTTAGGAGAAAACTACCCCTAATTAACTTTAGCCTCAGAAGCAAAGTAGGGTTTTACTTGAGCAGACTGGATCGTCACTTCTAAATTATAATCATTACAGTTTGTACCGATAAAATATGAACTTTCAGATTTAGAAAACTACCCCTAGTTAACTCTAGCCTCATAAGCAAAGTAGGCTTTTGCATGAGCAGACCCGATCATTACTTATTAATTCGAACCATTATAGTTTGTACCGATAAAATATGAGCGTTCAGATTTTGTACCCCTTGCCGCTTAGGGGAAAACTACCCCTAATTAACTCTCGCCTCACAAGCAAAGTAGAGTTTTGCATGAGCAGACCGGATCGTCACTTCTAAATTATAATCATTATAGTTTGTACCGATAAAATATGAACTCTCAGATTTTGTACCCCTTTACGTTTAGGAGAAAACTACCCCTAATTAACTCTAGCCTCTCAAGCAAAGTAAGCTTTTGCATGAGCAGACCGGATCGTCGCTTCTAAATTTGAATCATTATAGTTTGTACCGATAAAATATGGACTTTCAGATTTTGTACCCTTTGCCGTTTAGGAGAAAACTACCCCTAATTAACTCTAGCCTCCCAAGCAAATATAGCTTTTGCATGAGCAGACCCGATCGTCACTTCTAAATTAGAACCATTATAGTTTGCACCGATAAAAAATGAACTTTCAAATTTATTACCCCTTGCCGTTTAGGAGAAAACTACCCCTAATTAACTCTAGCCTCCCAAGCAAAGTAGGCTTTTGCATGAGCAGACCCGATCGTCACTTCTAAATTAGAACTATTATAGTTTGTACCGCTAAAATATGAACTTTCAGATTTTGTACCCCTTGCCGTTTAGGAGAAAACTACCCCTAATTAACTTATGCCTCAGAAGCAAAGTAGGGTTTTACATGAGCAGACCGGATCGTCACTTCTAAATTATAATCATTATAGTTTGTACCGATAAAATATGAACTTTCAGATTTTGTACCCCTTGCCTTTAAGGAGAAAACTACCCCTAATCAGCTATAGCTTCGGAAGCAAATTTAGCTTGTGCATGAGCAGACCCGATCGTCACTTCTGAATTAGAACCATTATAGTTTGCACCGATAAAGTATGAACTTTCAGATTTTGTACCCCTTGCCGTTTAGAAGAAAACTACCCCTAATTAGCTTTAGCTTCGGAAGCAAATTAAGCTTTTGCTTGAGCAGACCCGATCGTCACTTCTTAATTAGAACCATCATAATTTGTACCGATAAAATATGAACTTTCAGATTTTGTACCCCTTTCCGTTTAGGAGAAAACTACCCCTGATTATTTCTAGCCTCATAAGCAAATTAGGCTTTTGCATGAGCAGACCCGATCGTCACTTCTACATTAGAATCACTATAGTTTGTACCGATAAAATATGAACTTTCAGATTTTGTACCCCTTGCCGTTTAGGAGAAAACTACCCCTAATTAACTTATGCCTCAGAAGTAAAGTAGGGTTTTACATGAGCAGACCCGGTCGTCACTTCTAAATTAGAACCATCATAGTTTGTACCGATAAAATATGAACTTTCAGATTTTGTACCCCTTGCTGTTTAAGAGAAAACTACCCCTAATTAACTCTAGCCTCACAAGCAAAGTAGGGTTTTACATGAGCAGACCGGATCGTCACTTCTAGATTATAATCATTACAGATTGTACCGATAAAATATGAACTTTCAGATTTTGTACCCCTTGCCGTTTAGAAGAAAACTACCCCTAATTAACTCTCGCCTCACAGGCAGAGTAGGATTTTGCATGAGCAGATCGGATCGTCACTTCTAAATTATAATCATTATAGTTTGTACCGATAAAATATGAGCGTTCAGATTTAGTACCCCTTGCCGTTTAGAAGAAATCTACCCCTAATTAACTCTAGCCTCCCAAAAAAAGTAGGCTTTTGCATGGGCAGATCTGATCGTCACTTCTAAATTAGAATCATTATAGTTTGTACCGATAAAATATGAACTTTCAGATTTTGAACCCCTTGCCGTTTAGGAGAAAACTACCCCTAATTAATTTATGCCTCACAAGCAAAGTAGGGTTTTACATGAGCCGACCCGATCGTCACTTCTAAATTAGAACCATCATAGTTTGTACCGATAAAATATGAACTTTCAAATTTTGTACCCCTTGCTGTTTAAGAGAAAACTACCCCTAATTAACTCTAGCCTCAGAAGCAAAGTAGGGTTTTACATGAGCAGACCGGATCGTCACTTCTAAATTATAATCATTACAGATTGTATCGATAAAATATGAACTTTCAGATTTTGTACCCCTTGCCGTTTAGAAGAAAACTACCACTAATTAACTCTAGCCTCCCAAGCAAAGTAGGCTTTTGCATGAGCAGACCCGATCATTACTTATTAATTCGAACCATTATAGTTTGTACCGATAAAATATGAGCGTTCAGATTTTGTACCCCTTGCCACTTAGGAGAAAACTACCCCTAATTAACTCTAGCCTCAGAAGCAAAGTAGAGTTTTGCATAAACAGACCGGATCGTCACTTCTAAATTTGAATCATTTAAGTTTGTACCGATAAAATATGAGCTTTCAGATTTTGTACCCCTTGCCGTTTAGTAGAAAACTACCCCTAATTAACTCTAGCCTCCCAAGCAAACTAGGCTTTTGCATGAGCAGACCCGATCTTCACTTCTTAATTAGAACCATTATAGTTTGTACCGATAAAATATGAGCGTTCCGATTTAGTACCCCTTGCCGTTTAGAAGAAAACTACCCCTAATTAACTCTAGCCTCATAAGCAAAGTAGGCTTCTGCATGAGCAGACCCGATCATTACTTTTTAATTCGAACCATTAAAGTTTGTACCGATAAAGTATGAGCGATCAGATTTTGTACCCCTTGCCGCTTAGGAGAAAACTACCCCTAATTAAGTCTAGCCTCAGAAGCAAAGTAGAGTTTTGCATGAGCAGACCGGATCGTCACATCTAAATTTGAATCATTATAGTTTGTACCGATAAAATATGAACTTTCAGATTTTGTACCCCTTGCCGTTTAGGAGAAAACTACCCCTAATTAACTCTAGCCTCACAAGCAAAGTAAGCTTTTGCATGAGCAGACCGGATCGTCGCTTCTAAATTTGAATCACTATAGTTTGTACCGATAAAATATGGACTTTCAGATTTTGTACCCCATGCCGTTTAGGAGAAAACTACCCCTAATTAACTCTAGCCTCACAAGCAAAGTAGAGTTTTGCTTGAGCAGACCCGATCTTAACTTCTAAATTAGAACCATTATAGTTTGCACCGATAAAAAATGAACTTTAAAATTTTGTACCCCTTTCCGTTTAGGAGAAAACTACCCCTTATTAACTCTAGCCTCCCAAGCAAAGTAAGCTTTTGCATGAGCAGACCCGATCGTCACTTCTAAATTAGAACTATTATAGTTTGTACCGATAAAATATGAACTTTCAGATTTTGTATCCCTTGCCGTTTAGGAGAAAACTACCCCTAATTAACTTATGCCTCAGAAGCAAAGTAGGGTTTTACATGAGCAGACCGGATCGTCACTTCTAAATTATATGTTATTATAGTTTGTACCGATAAAATATGAACTTTCAGATTTTGTACCCGTTGCCTTTTAGGAGAAAACTACCCCTATTTAGCTTTAGCTTCGAAGGCAAATTTAGCTTTTGCATGAGCAGACCCGATCGTCACTTCTAAATTAGAACCATTATAGTTTGCACCGATAAAATATGAACTTTCAGATTTTGTACCCCTTGCCGTTTAGGAGAAAACTACGCCTAATTAGCTTTAGCTACGGAATGAGCAGACCCGATCGTCATTTCTAAATTAGAACCATTATAGTTTGTACCGATAAAATATGAGCGTTCTGATTTTGTACCCCTTGCCGTTTAGGAGAAAACTACCCCTAATTAACTTATGCCTCAGAAGCAAAGTAGGGTTTTACATGAGCAGACCCGATCGTCACTTCTAGATTAGAACCATCATAATTTGTACCGATAAAATATGAACTTTCAGATTTTGTACCCCTTGCCGTTTAGGAGAAAAATACCCCTAATTAACTTATGCCTCAGAAGCAAAGTAGGGTTTTACATGAGCAGACCGGATCGTCACTTCTAAATTATAATCATTACAGATTGTACCGATAAAATATGAACTTTCAGATTTTGTACCCCTTGCCGTTTAGAAGAAAACTACCCCTAATTAACTCTAGCCTCATAAGCAAAGTAGGCTTTTGCATGAGCAGACCCGATCATTACTTATTAATTCGAACCATTATAGTTTGTACCGATAAAATATGAGCGTTCAGATTTTGTACCCCTTGCCGCTTAGGAGAAAACTACCCCTAATTAACTCTAGCCTCACAAGCAAATTTAGCTTTTGCATGAGCAGACCGGATCGCCACTTCTAAATTTGAATCATTATAGTTTGTACCGATAAAATATGAACTTTCAGATTTTGTACCCCTTTACGTTTAGGAGAAAACTACCCCTAATTAACTCTAGCCTCACAAGCAAAGTAGGCTTTTGGATGAGCGGTAGACCGGATCGTCGCTTCTAAATTTGAATCATTATAGTTTGTACCGATAAAATATGGACTTTCAGATTTTGTACCCCTTGCCGTTTAGGAGAAAACTACCCTTAATTAACTCTAGCCTCCCAAGAAAATTTAGCTTTTGCATGAGCAGACCCGATCTTCACTTCTAAATTAGAACCATTATAGTTTCACCGATAAAAAATGAACTTTCAGATTTCGTACCCCTTTCCGTTTAGGAGAAAACTACCCCTAATTAACTCTAGCCTCTCTAGGAAACTAGGCTTTTGCATGAGCAGACCCGATCGCCACTTCTAAATTAAAACTATTATAGTTTGTACCGGTAAAATCTGAACTTTCAGATTTTGTACCCCTTGCCGTTTAGAAGAAAACTACCCCTAATTAACTTATGCCTCAGAAGCAAAGTAGGGTTTTACATGAGCAGACCGGATCGTCACTTCTAAATTATAATCATTATAGTTTGTACCGATAAAATATGAACTCTCAGATTTTGTACCCCTTGCCGTTTAGAAGAAAACTACCCCTAATTAACTCTAGTCTCACAAGCAAAGTAGGCTTTTGCTTGAGCAGGTCCGATCATTACTTCTAAATTCGAACCATTATTGTTTGTACCGATAAAATATGAGCGTTCAGATTTTGTACCCCTTTACGTTTAGGAGAAAACTACCCCTAATTAACTCTAGCCTCACAGGCAAAATAGGCTCTTGCAGGAGCAGACCGGATCGTCACTTCTAAATTTGAATCATTATAGTTTGTACCGATAAAATATGAACTTTCAGATTTTGTCCCCCTTGCCGTTTAGGAGAAAACTACCCCTAATTAACTCTAGCCTCCTAAGCAAATTTTGCTTTTGCATGAGCAGACCCGATCTTCACTTCTAAATTAGAACCATTATAGTTTGCATCGATAAAAAATGAACTTTCTGATTTTGTACCCCTTGCCGATTAGGAGAAAACTACCCCTAATTAACTCTAGCCTCCCAAGCAAAGTAAGCTTTTGCATGAGCAGACCCGATCGTCACTTCTAAATTAGAATCATTATAGTTTGTACCGATAAAATATGAAATTTCAGATTTTGTACCCCTTGCCGTTTAGGAGAAAACTACCCCTAATTAACTTTAGCTTCGGAAGCAAATTTAGCTTTTGCATGAGCAGATCCGATCGTCACTTCTAAATTAGAATCATTATAGTTTGTACCGATAAAATATGAACTTTCAGATTTTGTACCCCTTGCCGTTTAGGAGAAAACTACCCCTAATTAACTTATGCCTCAGAAGCAAAGTAGGGTTTTACATGAGCAGACACGATCGTCACTTCTGAATTAGAACCATTATAGTTTGTACCGATAAAATATGAACTTTCAGATTTTGTACCCCTTGCCGTTTAGGAGAAAAATACCCCTAATTAACTTATGCTTTAGAAGCAAAATAGGGTTTTACATGAGCAGACCGGATCGTCACTTCTAAATTATAATCATTGCAGTTTGTACCGATAAAATATGAACTTTTAGATTTTGTACCCCTTGCCGTTTAGAAGAAAACTACCCCTAATTAACTCTAGTCTCATAAGCAAAGTAGGCTTTTGCATGAGCAGACCCGATCATTACTTCTAAATTCGAACCATTATAGTTTGTACCGATAAAATATGAGCGTTCAGATTTTATACCCCTTGCCGCTTTGGAGAAAACTACCCCTAATTAACTCTAGCCTCACAAGCAAAGTAGAGTTTTGCATGAGCAGACCGGATCGTCACTTCTAAATTAGAATCATTATAGTTTGTACCGATAAAATATGAACTTTCAGATTTTGTACCCCCTTACGTTTAGGAGAAAACTACCCCTAATTAACTCTAGCCTCACAAGCAAAGTAGGCTTTTGCATGAGCAGACCAGATCGTCGCTTTCAAATTTGAATCATTATAGTTTGTACCAATAAAATATGGACTTTCAGATTTAGTACCTCTGCCGTTTAGGAGAAAACTACCCAAGTAACATTTTTAGTTCTAAATATACTCTAAGCTCGTTCCTTTAGCTATTTGGAAAAGCTAGTAGCTTCTATTTTACTTCTAACAGCGTATTTTTCATTATTTTAGAATCCCTATAAAGCCAAAATTGGCGGTCTTTGAGCAAACATTTCTTTTTATTAGCTGTATAATACTAATTTTGGCGCCTCTTTTACAGTGTTTTCCTCTATAAAACATATTAATGATTTTATCTAAAACTTCCAATAACGAGCTCAAAGATCTATGGTGAATTCCATATGTGACTTACACGACACGAGACACCTGTTTTGTCATTTTTGATAATATTTAGGGTATAAATATAATTTTTTTAATTTTTCTTTTTTAAGAAATAATATTTATAAGCATATACATATTGAGTCATGCCCTTAGTTTTTTAATTTAGGCTTTCATTTTAATAATACTAATATAATAAATCAGTTGTGACTTACACGACATCAAATCCATTGGTTTCAGAGTTATCAATGACAACTCAAAAATCCTGTTAATTGTGTAGCTAAATACTTTATAAACTATATTGGATCGTTTTTGAGAAATACAAACAACAACAAAAGGGCTTGAACTTAGTAAAAAACTTTTTATTTTTTACAAAAAAACAAAATGTTCGCGTGACTTACACGACATAATAATTGTGAATTACACGACACTTAATAATATTATTAGATATTTACACCATATGAAGGATTAATTAAATTATATTAATAGAAATAATAATATTCCAAAATAAGTTAGGGTTATACGAACTAAAATTAATTTAAATTTTGAAATTCGTATAATCCTGTGTCAGCCGGAAATGTAGCCCTTAAACCTCGACTGTATTTGTATTGTGGTTCGGGCAACTTTAGTTTTATATTTTTAATGTCAACTATTGGGTCGGAATCGAGTTTCTTGGGGTAAAAAAAATGTTGCCTGTCTTTATGATATTTTAGGAAGTGAGCACATGAGCACTTTGTGAGCCAACTTTAGAAAACTTAAATATTTTCGATTTGTTTTTTCAAAAATAAAAAATTCATGATATCAACTTTCAAAAAAAATAACTATATGATGGAAAATAACAATTTTAAAATTTCACTTTGTTGTATACTTTTGCATGGAATTCACCCTATAAAGCAATTTTGGTATTTAAATATTTTACATCAAATTGCCACAAATGATTTTTGTAGTAATTTCTAAAGCAATATTTCGTGTAAAACGAATGATGCCGAAAATATAAATTTTGTTTAAACATTTTTATAACATACAAATGTGTTTTTTAAGAACTTTCTTTATAAAATTATAAATGAATTATTCTATTTAGAAGGTAATAATTATATAATTTTTCGAATTTATAATATTGAAATTCATACGCAAATTAGATTTCATCGTTAATATTAAATGGTAGATCTAAATTCTAAGCGGGCTTTGCAAATAATCTAAATTTAATAATAAAATATATATTTTCTGAAAATTTATTTCTGAATATTTATATTCACTATAAAATTTCAATTTGTCGTTTTTTTAGCCAAAAAAACCATTTTTAACCAACAGATATTCGGTCCATTTTTCACGAATTATATTAAATTTACAAGTAAAAAAAACTAAAAATTTAGAAATCATTTCTAAATACTTAACAAAAATCATAAATGGCTGCCACAGTTTTTCGTTTTAGTTTATGAAAAATATGGACGACTCAGCCATTTATTTTCTTAGAGCATTTTAACTTTATTTGCATTCCTGCAGCCAAATTCTGTAACTGTGAAGTGTTAAAAATTTCTTCATTTCGATTTTATCATTAATTTTTTATCATTTTTCCATTTTTGCGATTCTATATGCGATTAGAGTGTTAAAAAATCTAATAGCAAGCCGCGCACTGTCAAACGTCAAATATACATAAAATTAAATGTTTATTTTAAATTTCAACACAATTTGAACGTAAATTTTTACAAATTTAGATATATATTACTATTTTAGAAATTAAATTTGTAAAATTAATCTGCATTTAATTTAGAAATGCAATTTTTAAAAATCAAATCGCATTGACGTTTTGCTGTTTTTTGACATAATGTCAATAACAACAAAAGAAACGATTTCATTTCATTGCCAAACAAAACGTCAGTGTTAAAGTTATTGTTTTAAAACTTCACTCACTTAGATATTTTTGCGGTGAAGTGATAAAAAACTTATCACTTCCCCACTTCACAGTTACAGAATTTGGCTGCTGTACAGGTACATATATATACTTGCAAATAATATCAAGCGAGTAGCTGTATATCCCATTTATTTATTTCAAATTAGAGCTATCTACTGTAAAATATACGGAAATTGATTTAAAATAAAGGAACTAGCTCTATTATTGTATAATTTATTTCTATTAGAACTGCATGATTCTTTGGAAGAGCTGGTTACTGTATTTTATTATAAAATTAAACAGTTAGTTTTCTTCGTGCGATGCGTGTGGTCGACTTTTATTTAAGTAAAATAAAATTCTTATTTACTTCTAAATTAATAAAATTTAAATAATTATTTAAATATAGTGATCCGACTTGTAACCAAATTAAACAATACGCGTAAAAAAGTGTAGTGAATGTGATCGATGTCGTTCAAAATCGTGCAAGAAGTGCAGAAGCGAGGTTATGTTCTCACAATCATACCCGAATTATTCGAGGAAAATGGTGTTCTTTGGTACCCGCCGAGTAGTTGGAGTACAAGAAAGCGTAATCTTATCATGAAAAATCCCTATGCCAAACCTGATAAATCTACATGGACTGCTAGCCGTTGCTTAGTAAAAAAGAGGAAACTGAAATCGTATGAAGTAGCAGAGCAGCACGAGGAAGAGCTATTGGGTAAAAATGTTACAACGGCAACCGAGGATGACAATGAAAGTGATGGTCAGGATGAACCAACGCATCATAAGAGATTCAAAAATCCTTATGTGTCCAGATCACCTCAACAAAACATTGAGGATATTGTAGAAGAGTGTATCGAAAATGAGCAAATTGTTTATTTACCCCCTATCGCAAGCCAGAAAATTTTTAGTATCGAAAAAGTCCAAGAAATCGAAGAAAGCCCTAAGCATGTAATGGATATAAGCAATAATTACGTAACACAACATGGCAACAATAATATAATGTGGCATAAGGTATTGGAAAACCAAAAAACAATAACCAAAAACCAAGAGATTTTAATGGAGGAATTAAAAGATGTTAAGGGTCAACTTAATTCTGGTTTAACAAAAGTGTTTACTCAAATTGAGAATTTAATGAAAGGAGGTTGGATTGAATCAATGAAAGATTCAAATCCTATACAACGAAGTTTCTCGACATGTACATTTAACAAAGTGGCAACACATGAGGATGCGAAAGCTTTAGACAACGCTTTAAAATCAGAACATTATATGGTGAATATGGTAAGACTGTGAAATGTAATTTAAATTAATATATTTAAATTATATATATGATGTAACATCTAGGCTTACCACCTTTGAATTTTTCCAAAAGCGTATACATATATATTTTGAAATAAAATAATTAAAAGAATTATTTTTACTCATATGTTTTATTTATTTTATAAGTTAATTGGAAAAATATGGAGGGGCTGAAATCATCTCAGAGCTGTGAGATTCGATCAAGACTTCGGTCTGGGTTAATAATTTTGATATAGCTTTCGGCAAAAACTTTTATGAGGACATGGTTTTTAGTTTTGGGAAGCGATGTACATATATCAAACATAACTTTTTGTTACTTTTGTTAAAAATACATGTACTTTAGTATTTTTTATGTCTGTTTAGATGTGTATTACAAAACTAACACGAAACAATACGTTGTCGGAAAATTATAACAGATCATAAATTAACATAATTTAGTGAAAGTATTATACAATCAGCAAACTACTCAAAAACCTCTCCATTTAGCGTTTCAAGAAAATATTTCAAAATCACAAATTCAAATTTCTTTCAACATTCCAAAAATATTGTAAAAATTAAATAAAATCAAAAACTCAAACTTTTTTCAAACAAAATTCTAAAAATATTCCAAAAATTATTGCAAAATCAAAGATTAAAACTTTTTTCAAAAACTCTAAAAATATTGCATAAATTATAACAATATCAAAAATTGAAAATTTTTCCAAAATTATAAAAATTATAATAAATTCAAAAATTTAAAATTTTTCAAAATTCTAAAAAATTCCATAAATTCTTACAAAATCAAAAATTGAAACTTTTCAAAATTCCAAAAATATTTCAAAACTATCACAAATTCAAAAATTTCCATGTTCAATTATATTTACGTAAGCAAACAGCTAAATTTTTTTTTCCAAAAAATTATCTAAAAAAATAAATGAAATCATATTTTTGACACACTTGACAATATTTTTTTGAAAAACTTATAATGCAATAAAATTCTCAATAATAATTTCAAGTTCATTATACATTTCATTTCATACAAATAACTAATTTTATTTTTTCCTAAAAAAATAAATGAAAATCATTCTTTTGACACACTTGACATTATTTTTTGACTAACTTATAATTCTCAATAATAATAATAAAATTTCATGTCGTACAAATAATTAATTTTATTTTTCCAAAAAATTGGGTAATAAAAAAAAATAAAATCTTTCTTTTGACACACTTGACAACATTTTTTTGACAAACTTATAATGCCATAACTCTCAATAATAATAATAAAAGTTCATATCATACAAATAATCAATTTTATTTTTTTACAAAAAACTGGGTAAAAAAATAAATAAAAATCTTTCTTTTAACATACTTGACATCTTTTTTTGACATACTTATAATGCCATAATTCTCAATAATAAAAGTTCATATCATACAAATAATCAATTTTATTTTTTTACAAAAAATTGGGTAAAAAAATAAATAAAAATCTTTCTTCTGACAACAATCTTTTTTTGACAAACTTATAATGCAATAACTTAGATTTTGGTCCCACATACCAATCCCGACAATCAAGATTTCTCCAAATTTAATGTTCCTACTCGTAATCACTTAAAATGAAAGTTTTTAAAGCAAAAAATTGCAAATTTTCTTGATTTGACACACTTGATGATTTTTTTGACACACTTCCGGTACAGCTCCGGTACATCAAACACATTGTCCTTTCGGCTCTTTCCATTAAGTAAACCTATTTTTAGAAAAAAAAAAAATTAAAAACCCGTCCAGCGGTTTTCTAGATTTCGTAGGTTGTGACGGCCGGCCGGCAGACAGATATAAATTTTTTTTTGCTTTTTTAGAATCAGTAGGTCCTAAAACGTCGAGAAAGGCCAAAAAAAGTGGCTCATGAATGCAATAATTAGGTCTTTCAGACCATAGTAAAACGATAACAATATAAACAAAATAAATATATTAAAAAAATGTCTTACTTTAATTGACTAAATAACATATAATCAGTGGCGTAACTACCGGGGCTGCAGGGGGTGCGGCGCACCCCGGCGCTAGGCGAAATTGAAAAACTAGGTGCGCCGAAGGCGCCGTCTCGATTGATACACAAGCGCCGTCTTATATTCATAAAACTCATGACAATATATTCTTAAAACTCATGACAAAACATAAAATCAAATAAATTTTTACTCTATTTGAGTTTTTTACTATAGTTTTTTTTATAGATTTATAAGAAAACTTTCTGTTTTATGTTGTGATATATTTAATTTATTTTTTATTATTTTTTAGACAACTAGCTTCGAACTTAATATGTTCATCATCAGGTCATCAAACAGAGTAAAAATTTATAAAATTTTTTGATAAAACGTGTAAAAAATAAAGTGTAGAAAATTTTTTCGAAAAATGTCCTCACATATAATAAAAGCAAAGCAAGTTACAAAGATATGTTTTTTCTAACAATAGAGAATAAAGAAAAATCGATTTCGTTTTCGCTAATTGTGTCTAGTAATAAAACGTAAACAACATGTGTTTGCAACTTGTAATTTTTATGGAGAGATTTTATTTTTGAATTTAGTTTTCAGCAGAGATGTGCAGATTCGGTACTTTGAGCAATCATGAGTACTCGTTACTTTTCAAGCAAATACTCGTTAATTTTTATTCGTTACAAAGTAATCATATCCGAAATCCGAATACAGTACATATTTAAAATGATATGATTACTTTTGTATGATTACTTTCGTATGATTACTGTCAGTACTCAATACTCATTAGATTTGATAATAAGATACAACGGTGTATGCAAAATACATTATTAAAATTAATTAAATTGACTAAACTAAACGGTATTTTATTTTTATTTTAAATATATTTTAAGTTTTCCAAAAAATTTTTGAATGTTTCTGATAAATAAATGAATATTCCAATCCAAGTAAAATCTCAAAATCTAATTTATTAACTAAATTAGGTTTTGGAAATCTAACAAACTTAAAATAATATTTATTTTAAAATTTAAATTAATTAAAAAAGCTGAAAAAGATATATCCAAATATCAGCTGTTTGCATCACGAATAAAAATATATGTTCTTTTTAAGGTTATTTTAAACATATATCGTTGCTCTTCTTGCTTATAAAAATAGCAAGTGCAAATAAAGTATTTGTTTCACACTCAAACACAAAAGAAAAAAAACAAAAAATGTATTTGGTATAAAATAAAATACCAAAAAAAGTAATGAATAGTTTATTTTGCGATTCTTTCTTTCATTTTTTTTTGTATAAAGAAAAAACAAATCGTATTTGTATTGAATCTAATAGGTACTTTCAGTAACGAATACTTTATTTTATGAGTAATACTTACTTTACGGTACTTTCGAGTAGTCAGAGTAACGAGTTAAAAGTACCGAATAGTTACTACCGGCTCATCACTAGTTTTCAGTTCAGTATCAGAATTATAACAAATAGGTTGTCTTTACGTTTGAATAAAAAAGTTATAAGAAAGTTTACTTTTTTAATTTAAAAATTTAAAGTTTTAAAGTAAACAATTAAAAATTATATTTAATATATTGATATCTCAATAATCAAAATTAACAACATGGACAAAAAGAAATTAAGTGGTTGGGAAAACCGAAAAAGAAAACAAGAAAGAATTGAGAAAAATGCAAAATTAGTTAAAATATCTCATTTTTTTCAAAATGAACCCACCCAGCTTACCCAGCCATTGGATGATTTAGGTAATCAACCATCTACGTCTTCAACTTCTACAAATTTATCTGAGATAATTCATGTACCTATAAGTAATACTACTAATACAATACAAGAAAAAAATGTTAATGAAGAATTGAGGATTTCAGAATATAGAGAAGAAAGTTACTTTATTACTAGTAAAGCAATGGAGATTTATAAAGAAATTTTGGACAAGAATAACAAAATTGAAGATTTGAATGACAAAATTTTAAAAACTGTTTTAAATGCTACATATCCCACAGATAGAGCTCATTATCCACTAAATGTACAAAGTGAACACATTAAACATTTCATTATCAAATATGGGTCATGTAAACCAATTGGTGTGAATTTTCCTGTTAATGAAAACTCCAAAAGATCTTTTTCTTCGTCTTATTATACTTTTATTTCTAAGTGTGGAATAAAAGTTTCCCGAGAATGGTTGTGCTACTCAATAAAATTAAATTGTTGTTACTGTCAACCATGCTGGCTCTTTGGAGATAGAACAAATCCAAATTTTAAAATTAACTGGATCGAAGGAATATCCGATTGGCAACATTTAACTAAAAAAATTAAAAAACACGAAGCTTCATCATTTCACATCGAATCATGTATTGTATCAGATGCCTGGGAAAAAAATGAAACCATTGATAATTTGATGGAATCAAATTTAAAAAGTCCAAACGGCACGTATATCCGCTAGAAATAGGTAGATTTCGAGATCAGACAGTTTTGTGTACCAGTAGAATCTGATGTATCAGATTATTTGAAACAAAACAAACTAATTTCAAACAGATATCAAACAAATTTTAAAAAGAAAATTAGCTACCGACAAGCAAAATTATATCTATCCAATTTTGCAACAAACAAATATCAAATCTACCACAGAACATGTGTGTGACAATTTATGACACAAACCTACTCTATATCATATGTCGTGCAATTACTGCAAAATATCAAAATAGTTTATTTCTAAGAAAAAAAATTAATTTCTTCTATTCAAATCTTTTATTTTTTGACTGTTATAAGGTTGACATTAACTGTTATAAGGTTTTTGGAAATTGTAGTTGGGGATTGTTGCAAACTTTTTTATTGAAGCCAACAAGTCAAAAACCTAGAACTGCAGAAGTTTATATTTATAAGAAACGGATTAAAATGTTTCCACAAATTCTAAATTTATGAAGATATTAAAAATATTAGTATCCAAATGGCCGTTATAACGGATTAAAAAAACCACTTTTTTTTCTAGTATAAAGCCTATAGTTCCTTAACCATGTGTCAGATTTTTCTGATTTACGAACTCGTCTAAGATATTAATAAAACACACATTTTTAAGAAAGGTTTTTTGATCTGGCTCCACAAATGCAACCGTGAGAGCGCCGGTTGATTTAAACGCATTTTGTGTTTTACAAGCTTTTTTGTTGGAGCCGCTCACTCAGAAACCTCCAACTGCAGAGGTCTTTTTTTTTCAAAGAAACTGATTTAAAAGGTTTTAAAGATTCTAAATTTATGAAGTTTTTAAAAATATTAGAATCCAAACGGCCGTTATAACGGATCTAAAAAACAGAGTTTTTTTCTAGTATAAGGCTTCTAGTTTCTTAACCATGTGTTGGATGGGGCTGGTTTACGAACTTGTCCAAGATATTAATAAAACGCACATTTTTAGAAAAGGTTTTTTGATCTGGCCTAATAAATGCGACCATGAGAGTGCCGGATGTTTCAAAAAAAAATTTTTTTTTGCAAACTTTTTTGTTGGAGCCGCTCACTCAGGAACCTCTAACTGCAGAGGTCTATTTTTAAAACTAATTGATAAAAAAAGATTCCAAAAATTCTAAATTTGTTAAATTTTTAGAAATATTAGTATCCAAACGGCCGTTATAACGGTTTTAAAAAATCAATTTTTTTTCAGAAAAAAGCCTCTAGTTTCTTAACCACCTGTCGGATTTTGCTGATTTACGAACTTGTTCAAGATATTAATAGAACACACAAGTACAGAAAATTTTTTTGATCTACCTCAACAAATGCGACCGTGAGAGTGCCGGTCGTTTTCGTTATATCTCATATCGTTTATATATATATATATATATATATATATATATATATATATATATATATATATATATATATATATATATATATATATATATATATATATATATATATATATATATATATATATATATATATATATATATATATATATATATATATATATATATATATATATATATATATATATATATATATATATATATATATATATATATATATATATATATATATATATATATATATATATATATATATATATATGCAAATTTTGATCATAAATATATAATCAATTTATATTTAATATCTCTTCGACTTTTAATATTATGCAAATATTTTAATAACTGAAGTGTTTATAGTCGAAAATGTTGTTTTTTTAAAAATTGTTTAAAACAATTTTTATTTATTTCTATAAATCCTATATTTCGACTGCTAATTACAGTCATCTTCAAGGATTCTATAAACATACAACAACATTTTAAAATTTTTAAACAAAAAAAATTTTTTTGAAAATAACTTACAAAAAACAAATAAAAGTTATAAAAATAACTTCAAAAAACCATCAAAAATGAACTTGAAGCAAAAATTTAAAATATTAACAAATTATATAAACCAAATAGTTTTTTTCCCTATTATCTCAAAAAATGTTTATGTTAATAAAACTTTCTGAAAACAAAACATTTATATAAACTAAAAATGACAGAAGAAATTTGTTTACAAAAATCAAAGGAATAGTTGATAAAATTTTTTTACAATTTTGACAAGGTTAAGATAAATTTTTACAAAAATGTTTTTTTTTTAAATCATTTAATTTTAAACAATTAAAATTTACTGAAAGAAATTTAACGGACAAGCATGGGCAAACTCCTTTAGTTTCTCATGGCTTAGCAAAATTTAAGGAAGGTGATGTTGAACATTTTAATTTTGAATCTGTTGAAGTTTTACTAACTGAACAAAATAAATTTAAAAGAGAATTTTTGGAGTCAACAGAAATTTTAAAACATGATAATAGCATTAATATCAAAACGGATTTGAGGAAGATTAGTGATATTTATTTTCCTATTTTGAAAAAACATTTTTGTAAAAATTTATCTTAACCTTGTCAAAATTGTAAAAAAATTTTATCAACTATTCCTTTGATTTTTGTAAACAAATTTCTTCTGTCATTTTTAGTTTATATAAATGTTTTGTTTTCAGAAAGTTTTATTAACATAAACATTTTTTGAAATAATAGGAAAAAAACTATTTGGTTTATATAATTTGTTAATATTTTAAATTTTTGCTTCAAGTTCATTTTTGTATTCATTTTTGATGGTTTTTTGAAGTTATTTTTATAACTTTTATTTGTTTTTTGTAAGTTATTTTCAAAAAAATTTTTTTTGTTTAAAAATTTTAAAATGTTGTTGTATGTTTATAGAATCCCTGAAGATGACTGTAATTAGCAGTCGAAATATAGGATTTATAGAAATAAATAAAAATTGTTTTAAATAATTTTTAAAAAAACAACATTTTCGACTTAAAATATTTGAATATATATATATATATATATATATATATATATATATATATATATATATATATATATATATATATATATATATATATATATATATATATATATATATATATATATATATATATATATATATATATATATATATATATATATATATATATATTTTTTTTTTGTTTTTTCGTCTCCGCTTTTCATATATAGTCGTTTGGCACAAAAATTTTTCCGAAATTCCGAGATGAAGCCCATTGCAATAGGTAGATTTTTATATGAAATCTACCTAAAAAGGAAGCGAATTTTTGGCGACAAGTTTTACATCGCCTAATAAATGTTACATTAACTTTGGCTTTCTGCAATTTAGCATTTCGAGGACACAGAGAATTAATTGCGTCTGGAACTTGTAAAGGTGGTAATTTTTTATCAATTATTAATTTACTAGCCAAATATGACTCAGTTTAAGAAAAACTGTTAGAACGACCAGATGGCTCAGTTAAATATCTTAGCCCAGCTATTCAAAATGAACTGATTTATTTAATAGCAACCAAAATAAAAAATGATATTTATAATGAAATTCGAAAAGCTTCCTTTTTTTATATAATATTGGATACTACACAAGATATCACAAAAGTTGATCAGATGAGTATCATATATCGATATGTGAAGATTGTTAGAAATGAAAAAAATCAACCTAATAATTTTGAAATTAAAGAGGTCTTTACTGGGTTTTCTTGCGTAAAAGATCATACTGCTGCTGGACTACAAAAATTTTTAATTGATTTGATGGAAAAACACGAAATTTCAATATCTAAGTGTAGAGGACAAGGGTACGACGGTGCGAGTGTGATGAGTGGTGCATATAGTGGTTTGCAGGCGAGGATTGCAAGATTAGAAGCAAACGCGGAATACGTACATTGTGCCTCTCATAATTTAAATTTAATAATTAATGATGCGGTTAACGGTGTAGCTGAAGCTTCCGATTTTTTTAATATTGTCGGTGAACTGTATGTATTTTTTAGCAACAGTGTTAAAAGATGGGATTTACTCAACGAATCACCTGTAAGTTCGATTTTATTAAAAAAACTGTGTCCGACCCGCTGGTCTTCCAGATTTGACGCATTGTTAGCTTTAAAATTTAATTTTAAAGAAGTATTAAGATCTTTAACGGAAATAATTTTAAAAAGTAAAAATAAAGATGAAACATCTGAAGCTAAAGGTTTAAAGAATAAAATTGAAAATTTTGAATTTGTCTTTTTATTAGTAATGTTTTCAAAAATTTTAATAAAGCTAAATGTTGTTTCAAAAATTTTACAATCGTCCGATTGTGATTTGCTCCATGCAGAAACTTTATTTACAGATGCATATAATGAAATTATGCAGTTAAGAGCAAATTATGATGAAATAAGAGAAGAAACTGTAATTTTGGCTACTAGTTGGGGAATTGATTCAGTTTTTCGCACTCAAAGAAAAAGAAAAATCAAAAAATTTTTTGATGAAATTGATAATGATTTTAGTTTTTCTAATCGAGAACAGAAATTTCGCATCACTGTTTTCAATTGTATTTTAGATATATCCACAAGTCAATTAAAAATGCGATTAAATGGATTTTTTAATGTTGTTTCTAATTTTAAAATTCTCAATCCTAAATATCTTGAAGAATCATCTGATGATGATTTATTCCGTAGTGCAAAATTGTCACAAAATAAATATAATAAGGATTTAACCGAAGAATTTCCTCAGCAGGTGTTAAATTTTCGCGCGGCGTTTTAATAAAAATAAAAACTTGCTCTGGTACTAAACAACTTGCTAAACTTTTTTTAATCGATAATTTTTCAATTTTAGCCAGTTTTGATGATCTTTTTACAGCTTTTATCCTATATTTAACTCTCCCAGTAACATCTGCATCTGCTGAAAGGTCCTTTTCGAAATTAAAATTAAATAAAAATTACTTAAGAAATTCGATAGGACAGCAACGGTTAAGCGATTTAGGAATACTAGCAATAGAAAATGAGCGTGCAAAGTAGTGTTTCCAATTATCCGTGATTTTAACTATCCGGATATCGAATAGTATGTAAAGTAGTTATCCGGATATCCGGATAATAATCCGGATAATGCCTTTAATAAAAACAATAGTTTAAAAAAATTAAAATCAAATCAAAAGCAATCAAAATTTACTTTCATCTGAAAAACAATATTTAAAAAATACAAGAGCGTTTAACATTGGAAACTGCAAACGATTTCTAGTTTTTATTAGCTTTTCTAGGGTAGGAGTGTTTTGCATGCGCTATATAAATTAAATTCCTTGTCTGGTAATGAATAATTATTTGAACGAATAACTTTATTATTTTTGATTGGTGAAATCGTATTTTTCAATTCCCTGACTAATGCACATTCGGTGAGCTCGGTCGGATTTGAAGAATTTTCCTTTCCTTATCTTATTGATCCGCCATTATTAACTAAACATTTTCGGATGTTTTGGTATACGGAAACAATCTTTTTATTAACTTTTTTGCATAAATGATAGTTGATGTTTTAGAAACATAGCTAAAATCGTTAAAATTATCATTTCGGGATAATGTTGAATCCTGCAACAACATCATTAATGAAACTAGCTCAACATTTTTCCTTTTGTTAATAGAGTGTCTTAATGTGATTAACTTTAAATATTTATAAATTACTCAAAATTGAACTGCTAATTATGACACGGAAAAATACTGTTTTTTGTTTGTAAATATAAAACTGCATTCCAATAGAATGCTAAATGGTCTCCAAATTCTAAATCGTGCTAAATTTAAAAATTTAGCATGATATCGTTCCAATTTATTTCTTCTAAATAATTATAAACTTGAACATTGGTGATAAAAATCATATAATTGTTATTGAGTTGTTTGCATTAAAAACTAGAAAATAATTTATAGTTTCAAACATCAAAGTGAATAAATAATTAAAATAAATAAATTTTCTCTAACGAAAGATGACCAAAAACTGATTTGATACACAATATTCAATAATATATTGTTCTGACATTTAATAATACAAAAACTTTAAATTTTATAATAGAATTTAAAATTCTTAACAATTTTGAAATTAAACTTGAAGTTAATGTTTAACTGTCAGCTCAAATAAGTCTACGCTAAAATTTTAATCGCACCCCGGCGCCACTTGAGCTTGTTACGCCACTGCATATAATAACATAGTTAAAAATTTTATAAATAGTAACCAAATGGTATAGGAGATCGATTTTGCTGCTTCGATCAATTTTTTGTTAGACTTATCGTTTTTCTTAATAAAATTAGCAAATTCAGTGCAACTCATCTGTAGTTGAAATGCTTAAATAGTTCTGATTTCACCATATCGGTATGAAGCCTTTTGATTTGTAAGTCCATATATTTCCCATCACGCTAAAAATGCGTTCAACAAAACAATTAAATTTATTAACTGGCCTGCAAACACAAATTTGCAAATTTTAAGTCATTCAAGTGCGTTTGTGTTGATTTTAGACTATTCTGTCCACTTTTCTCTGCAATTCATTACAGTTAATAAGGGAAAAACTTCATTTAGGTTACGTATTTATGAAAATAACTGAATTTAACTATTTTTAACCAAAAAAGGCGTATATTTTTGACAATTCAACTCACATAAAGTTTCGATAAGGTCCAATAAAAACGCTTCATTTACTATTTTTTAACAAATCAAAACGAATTGTTTCGATTATTTTTCTCTGGTGGGAAGGAACAGCGAATATTTTCGAATATTTTCGGCCTACTTAATATATTAATTTAAAACAAAAATTCACATACAAAATTATGTGAAAATGCAATTCGCAAATAGTAAAAATGTCCGTTTTCATTCATAAATGATTGCATGTTTATGTTTATTTGTCAAAAATAAATTACAAATTTATAACATTTATGCGCCTACTAAGATGAAATAATATTTAATTTTGTTTGACAACAAAGGATTATGTTGTATGAAATAATGTTACTATTTCTGTTCGTTAAATTGTCTGCTAAATACAACTCGTCACCAAATTATTAGTCGATTATTTTTCAACATTACCAGTCATGCCATTTGAGGTTAAAAATTTCCCTCGTGCGCTACGCGCATTCGGGACCTCAAATGACATTCGTAATAATGATTATGAAAAATAATCGATTATTATTTGACGACTCGTGATATTATATATGAATATTTTCAAAAAACGTACGTATAGCGTATTCACAAATATTTTTGATAAAAAAAACGTATTATACGCTCCAAAAACGTATAGGTGGCAAGCCTAGTAACATCGTGTGATGTGGAATGTAGTTTTGATTGCAAATTGCATATTTGTAGGTTTTACTTTTAATTAAATTCATTTATGAAAATAACTGGATATTTTTAGAACAGGATAGTTCTGTTATTCTTAGTTTTTTTATTTAAGCTTATCTTTTTATTCAAGTGATTTTCGTTGACTCTTTTATCGGCAAGCTTTTTCTCATCAAAGATTATTTCCAAAGGAATAAATGATAGTCAGATGCAGCAAAATCTGGGCTATATACATTGACTGCACCAAACTGCTAACCCAGTTAACAGTTCAATCATTTTTGGCGGATAATCAAAGATATGTGTAGTCTGGTTTAGTCATGATGGAAAACAACACCCTTTCGATTGAACAATTTCAATACTTTGTTAAAAAAAATTAAATTGAATTGATAAATGGCTGATATAAAGACGTCTCTGAAAACAGAGATTAACAGATTAGTTTTAAAATCGCTAGGACAGCTAGGAGGACATATTCCGAGGAAGGACAGAACCTACAAAAGCAGAATTGTCCTTTCAAAAGGAGGACGACTGATCACCTTAAGAATACACTTTCTGTAGGCTCATTGTTTCACGATAATGATTATTCCTGCCGTTTCTATCGGAAAAGAGGATGGATTCAAACCCACTAACTCTCATTAAAAACCTGCTTAGGAAAGAATAGAAAACGGCTTCATCGGTTGCTATCATTCATTTTTAAAAGGGATTTTTTTCTCTAGAAATAGACTCATTGTGCCAATTCTTAAGCTTTTCCTCTGTCACATATTTTTCATAAATTTTGCAAACAATTCATTTTCACTTATACTATGTTGTGGAATATTTTAATATAGTAGAAATCGCCCAGTGACCGAAATTATAAATAGAATGTCGCGGAATGAATAAAAATTCTCTCTATCGCAGAGAGAATTGCGAACAGAATTCCTTCTACGAAATTAATTACCTTAAGACGCAGCACATCTGCCTTGGCTAGTAGATCAGTGAAAAGTGGGTATGGGGATGTCTTAGGCATTTCGTAAAAGCATGAGAGTGCTGCTTTACACCTAAAAGCTGTTCTGAGTCAATCTTGTTGTGAAAACCAAAACGAAATAAAAAGAACCTCCTTCTTTTTGGAAATCGGTTAAACAACACAAAAGAAACACCATATTTAGTCACTAGGTAGAAGGGGTCTAGCACTTTTCCCCATTAAATCCACCCATGGAGACTAGTGTGCTATATGTTGTTATAAGTCTCCCCTGATTATCTTAAGTCCTACAAAATCCTCTAACCAATCAAAAGAAAACTTAATATATCATATTAAATTCTGCAACGAACATTATCATCCACCAAGAACAACGAAAACTTTTGTAAATTCAAAAAAAAATGTTTAATATTACAAAAAAAAACATAATCAAAACCCAGCAAAAAAAATCATCGGATTAACAAAAGAAAATTTTAAATAAGATACAATTTCACTACAGTATAATTCTTCTAAATTACCTAATAGAGCAAGAGCCCGCGACGGCCAGACCTTCGTTATTTTATAAAAGTTGAAAGTTTTTCTACGCAAACCCCCTACTCAGGTAGGAACGATTGGCGACATATGAAGCTTGGATCATGGTGGCCATGGCAGGGAGCAGGTAACAAAGTGGCCTCCAAAGTTGCGTTAAAGTATAAAAGGTAATTTTTTTATATATTCTTCGGGATAGTATTAGAACTCACGTCAGCCATTGTCAGACATTTGCTATCGTGGTACACCTCTGCCAGACTGAAGTTAATTAAGGGTAGTTTTCTCCTAAACGGCAAGGGGTACAAAATCTGGAAGTTAATATTTTATCGTTATACAAACTATAATGATTCTAATTAAGAAGTGACGATCCGGTCTGCTGATGCAAAACCCTACTTTGCTTGTGAGGCTAGAGTTAATTAGGGGTAGTTTTCTCCTAAACGGCAAGAAGCATAAAATCTTAAAGTTCATATTTTATCGGTGCAAACTATAATGGTTCTAATGTAGAAGTGATAATCGGGTCTGCTCATACAAAAGCCTACTTTGCTTGTGAGGCTAGAGTTAATTAGAGGTAATTTTCTCCTAAACAGGAAGGGGTACAAAATCTGAAAGTTCATATTTTATTGGTACAAACTATAATTATTCAAATTTAGAAGTGACGATTGGGTCTGCTCATGCAAAAGCCTACTTTGCTTGTGAGGCTAGAGTCAATTAGGGGTAGTTTTCTCCTAAACGTAAAGGGGTACAAAATCTGAAAGTGCATATTTTTCGGTTCAAACTATAATGGTTTAAATTCAGAAGTGACGATCGGGTCTGCTCATGCAAAAGCCTAATTTGCTTGTGAGAATAGAGTTAATTAGGGGTAGTTTTAGTTCATATTTTATCTGAAAGTTCATATTTTATCGGTTCAAACTATCATGATTATAATTTAGAAGTGACGATTGGGTCTGCTCATGCAAAAGCCTTCTTTGCTTGTGAGGCTAGAGTTAATTAGGGGTAGTTTTCTCCTAAACGGCAAGGGGTACAAAATCTGAAAGTGCATATTTTATCGGTTCAGACTATAATGGTTCTAATTTAGAAGTGACGATCGGGTCTGCTCATGCAAAAGCCTAATTTGCTTGTGAGGATAGAGTTAATTAGCGGTAGTTTTCTCCTAAACGGCAAGGGGTACAAAATCTGAAAGTTCATATTTTATCGGTTCTAACTATAATGATTCTAGTTTCGAAGTAACAATCCGGTCTGCTTATGAGAAACCCTACTTCGATAGTGAGGCTAGAGTTAATTAGGGGTAGTTTTCTCCTAAACGCCACGGGGCACGAAATCTGAAAGTTCATATTTTATCGGGACAAACTATAATGATTCTTATTCAGAAGTGACGATCCAGTCTGCTCATGAGAAACCCCACTTTGATTGTGAGGAAAGAGTTAATTAGGGAAAGTTTTCTCCTAGACGGCAAGGGTAAAAATCTGAAAGTTCGTATTTTAACGGTTCAAACTATAATGATTCTAATTTAGAAGTGACGATCGGGTCTGCTTATGCAAAAGCCTAATTTGCTTGTGAGGCTAGAGTTGATTAGGGGTAGTTTTCTCCTAAACGGCAGGGGGGACAGAATCTGAAAGTTCATATTTTATCGGTACAAACTATAATGATTCTAATAAATGGCAAGAAGCACAAAATCTGAAAGTTCATATTTTATCGGTACAACTATAGTGGTTCTAATATAGAAGTGACGATCGTTTCTGCTCATGCAAAAGTTAAATTTGCTTCGGAGGCTAGAGTTAATTAGGGGTAGTTTTCTCCTAAACGGAAAGGGGTATAATATCTGAAAGTTCATATTTTATCGGTGCAAACTATAATGGTTCTAATTTAGAAGTGACGATCGGTTTCGCTCATTCAAAATCTCACTTTGCTTGTGAGGCTAGAGTTAATTAGGGGCAGTTTTCTTCTGAACTGCAAGGGGTATAAAATCTGAAAGTTCATATTTCATCGGTAGAAACTATAATGGTTCTAATTTAGAAGTGACGAACGGATCTGCTCATGCGAAACCCTAATTTGCTTGTGAGGCTAGAGCTAATTAGGGGTAGTTTTCTCCTAAACGGCAAGGGGCACAAAATCTGAAAGTTCATATTTTATCGGTACAAACTATAATGATTATAATTTAGAAGTGACGATCCGGTCTGCTCATGTAAAACCCTACTTTGCTTCTGAGGCATAAGTTAATTAGGGGTAGTTTTCTCCTAAACGGCAAGGGGTACAAAATCTGAAAGTTCATATTTTATCGGTACAAACTATAATAGTTCTAATTGAGAAGTGACGATCGGGTCTGCTCATGCAAAAGCCTACTTTGCTTGGGAGACTAGAGTTAATTAAGGGTAGTTTTCTCCTAAACGGAAAGGGGTACAAAATCTGAAAGTTCATTTTCTATCGGTGCAAACTATAATGGTTCTAATTTAAAACTGAAGATCGGGTCTGCTCATGCAAAAGCTAAATTTGCTTGGGAGGCTACAGTTAATTAGGGGTAGTTTTCTCCTAAACGGCAAGGCGTACAAAATCTGAAAGTCCATATTTTATCGGTACAAACTATAATGATTCAAATTTAGAAGCAACGAGCCGGTCTGCTCATGCAAAAGCTAAATTTGCTTGTGGGGCTAGAGTTAATTAGGGGTAGTTTTCTCCTAAACGTAAAGGGGTACAAAATCTGAAAGTTCATATTTTATCGGTACAAACTATAATGATTATAATTTAGAAGTGACGATTCGGTCTGCTCATGCAAAACTCTGCTTCTGAGGCTAGAGTTAATTAGGGGTAGTTTTCTCCTAAGCGGCAAGGGGTACAAAATCTGAACGCTCATATTTTATCGGTACAAACTATAATGGTTCGAATTAATAAGTAATGATCGGGTCTCCTCATGCAAAAGCCTACTTTGCTTATGAGGCTAGAGTTAATTAGGGGTAGTTTTCTTCTAAACGGCAAGGGGTACAAAATCTGAAAGTTCATATTTTATCGGTACAAACTGTAATGATTATAATTTAGAAGTGACGATCCGGTCTGCTCATGCAAAACCCTACTTTGCTTCTGAGGCATAAGTTAATTAGGGGTAGATTTCTCTTAAACGGCAAGGGGTACAAAATCTGAAAGTTCATATTTTATCGCTACATACTATAATGGTTCTAATGTAGAAGTGACGATCGGGTCTGCTCATGTAAAACCCTACTTTGCTTATGAGGCATAAGTTAATTAGGGGTAGTTTTCTCCTAAACGGCAAGGGGTACAAAATCTGAAAGTTCATATTTTATCGGTACAAACTAATTTAGAAGTGACGATCTGATCTGCTCATGCAAAAGCTAAATTTGCTTCCGAGGCATAAGTTAATTAGGGGTAGTTTTCTCCTAAACGGCAAGGGGTACAAAATCAGAAAAATCTTTTTTTATCGGTGCAAACTATAATGGTTCTAATTTAGAAGTGAAGATCGGGTTTGCTCATGCAAAAGCTAAATTTGCTTCCGAAGGGGTCTGCTCATGCAAAAGCTAAATTTGCTTCCGAAGAAGTACAAAATCTGAAAGTTCATATTTTATCGCTACATACTATAATGGTTCTAATTTAGAAGTGACGATCGGGTCTGCTCATGTAAAACCCTACTTTGCTTATGAGGCATAAGTTAATTAGGGGTAGTTTTCAAGGGGTACAAAATCTTAAAGTTCATATTTTATCGGTACAAACTATAATGATTATAATTTAGAAGTGATGATCCTGTCTGCTCATGTAAAACCCTACTTTGCTCCTGAGGCATAAGTTAATTAAGGGTAGTTTTCTCCTAAACGGCAAGGGGTACAAAATCTGGAAGTTCATATTTTATCGGTACAAATTATAATAGTTCTTATTTAGAAGTGACGATCGGGTCTGCTCATTCAAAAGCCTACTTTGCTTGGGGGGCTAGAGTTAATTAGGGGTAGTTTTCTCTAAAACGGAAAGGGGTACAAAATCTGAAAGTTCATTTTTTATCGGTGCAAACTATAATGGTTCTGATTTAGAAGTGAAAATCGGGTTTGCTCATGCAAAAGCTAAATTTGCTTGGGAGGCTACAGTTAATTAGGGGTAGTTTTCTCCTAAACGGCAAGGGGTACATAAATCTGAAAGTCCATATTTTATCGCTACAAACCATAATGATTCAAATTTAGAAGCGACGATCCGGTCTGCTCATGCAAAAGCTTACTTTGCTTGTGAGGCTAGAGTTAATTAGGGGTAGTTTTCTCCTAAGCGGCAAGGGGTACAAAATCTGAACGCTCATATTTTTTCGGTACAAACTATAATGGTTCGAATTAAAAAGTAATGATCGGGTCTGCTCATGCAGAAGCCTACTTTGCTTATGAGGCTAGAGTTAATTAGGGGTAGTTTTCTCCTAAACGTAAAGGGGTACAAAATCTGAAAAATCATATTTTATCGGTACAAACTGTAATGATTATAATTTAGAAGTGACGATCCGGTCTGCTCATGTAAAACCCTACTTTGCTTCTGAGGCATAAGTTAATTAGGGGTAGTTTTCTCCTAAACGGCAAGGGGTACAAAATCTGAAAGGTCATATTTTATCGGTACAAACTATAATGGTTCTAATTTAGAAGTGACGATCGGGTTTGCTCATGTAAAACCCTACTTTGCTTGTGAGGCATAAGTTAATTAGGGGTAGTTTTCTCCTAAACAGCAAGGGGTACAATATCTGAAAGTTCATATTTTATCGGTACAAACTATAATGATTCTAATTTAGAAGTGACGATCTGATCTGCTCATGCAAAAGCGAAATTTGCTTCCGAAGCTAAAGTTAATTAGGGGTAGTTTTCTCCTAAACGGCAAGGGTTTCAAAATCAGAAAGTTCATTTGTTATCGGTGCAAACTATAATGGTTCTAATTTAGAAGTGAAGATCGGGTCTGCTTATGCAAAAGCTAAATTTGCTTGGGAGGCTAGAGTTAATTAGGGGTAGTTTTCTCCTAAACGTAAAGGGGTACAAAATTTGAAAGTTCATATTTTATCGGTACAAACTTTAATGATTCAAATTTAGAAGTGACGATCCGGTCTGCTCATGCAAAAGCCTACTTTGCCTGTGAGGCTAGAGTTAATTAAGGGTAGTTTTCTCCTGAACGTAAAGGGGTACAATCCCTGAAAGTTTATATTTTATCGGTGCAAACTATAATGGTTCTAATGTAGAAGTGATGATCGGGTTCGCTCATGCAAAAGCTTACTTTGCTTGCGATGCTAGAGTTAATTAGGGGTAGTTTCTCCTAAACTGCCAGGGGTACAAAATCTGAAAGTTCATATTTCATCGGTACAAACTATAATGGTTCTAATTTAGAAGTGACGAACGGGTCTGCTCATGCAAAAGCTAAATTGGCTTGAGAGGCTAAAGTTAATGAGGGGTAGTTTTCTCCTAAACGGCAAGGGGTACAAAATCTGAAAGTTCATTTTTTATCGGTACAAACTATAGTGGTTCTAATGTAGAATTGACGATCGGGTCTGCTCATGCAAAAGCCTAATTTGCTTGTGAGGCTAGAGCTAATTAGGGGTAGTTTTCTCCTAAACGGCAAGGGGTACAAAATCTGAAAGTTCATTTTTATCGGTGCAAACTATAATGGTTCTAATCTAGAAGTGACGATCGGGTCTGCTCATGCAAAAGCTAAATTTGCTTCCGAAGCTAAAGTTAATTAGGGGTAGTTTTCTCCTAAACGGCCAGGGGTACAAAATCTGAAAGTACATATTTTATCGGTACAAACTATAATGATTATAATTTAGAAGTGACGATCAGGTCTGCTCATGTAAAACCCTACTTTGCTTCTGAGGCATTAGTTAATTAGGGGTAGTTTTCTCCTAAACGGCAAGGGGTACAAAATCTGAAAGTTCATATTTTATCGGTACAAACTATAATAGTTTTAATTTGGAAGTGACGATCGGGTCTGCTCATGCAAAAGCCTACTTTGCTTGAAAGGCTAAAATTAATTAGGGGTAGTTTTCTCCTAAACGGCACGTGGTACAAAATTTTTATTGGTGGTACAAATTAGTACAAAATAGGTACTAAATAATGCAAAAGGTCCGAGTCGATTCTGTGCAGGTGGTCTTTCTAGCTTAATATTAAGCTAGCAGCGCCACGGGTTTTGTCGTAACGGCACGTGGTACAAAATTTTTCTTGATGGTACAAATTAGTACAAAATAAGTACTAAATAATGCAAAAGGTCCGAGTCGATTCTGCTCAGGTGGTCTTTCTAGCTTAATATTAAGCTAGCAGCGCCACGGGTTTTGTCGTAACGGCACGTGGTACAAAATTTTTATTGGTGGTACAAATTAGTACAAAATAAGTACTAAATAATGCAAAAGGTCCGAGTCGATTCTGCTCAGGTGGTCTTTCCAGCTTAAGAGAGGTGAACATTACTTAATTCCGACATTAAATGATCTTAAAAGTATGTTAACTGGTGTCGAGTATTTCACAGTTTTAGATCTCAAAGATGGATTCTATCAAATTGAGTTGACAAAAGAATCATCAAAACTTTGTGCATTTAGCACTCCTTTTGGTAATTTTAAATTCAACAGATTACCATTCGGGCTAAATATAGCACCAGAAGCCTTTCAGAAATTGAATCATAAAAATTTTGGTGACATACCGGGTATTTTTATATACATTGATGATATATTAATAACGGGAAAAACAGAAAGAGAACATGATGCCAATTTACTAAAAGTAGTAAATAGAGCGAAACAATTGAATGTGAAATTTAATATGGAAAAAGTTCAGTATAAAGTGGCAACAGTAAATTATTTAGGGCACATTTTTGCGAAAACTGGTATGAAACCAGATCCTAATAGAGTAAAAGCCACAGAGAGATGGAAAACCCAACAAACAAAAAGGAACTTCAAAGGTTTTTAGGCATGATCAATTACCTTCGTAGCTTTCTGCCAAACTTAGCAAAAGACACTGAACTACTGAGAGCCCTTTTAAAAAATAAAAATGAATTTTTTTGGACCGAAAACCATACAGAAATAATAGAACTTTTAAAAAAAAAGATAATGAGCGCACCCGTTTTGCAAATCTTTGATGAAAAAAAGCATATAATCATTCAAACGGACGCATCAAAAAGTGGTTTAGGCTGCGTTCTGTTACAAGAGAAAAAACCAGTAGGTTATGCTTCTAGAAGTTTGACGGACGCAGAAATAAATTATGCGCAAGTTGAAAAGGAAATGCTAGCCATTCTCTACGCATGTACAAAATTTCATGATTATATTTATGGACAACGAATAGAAGTGAATACAGATCACAAACCACTCGTTAGTATTTTCAAAAATGAAATTTGAAAAGTAAACTCAACTAGATTGCAAAGAATGAAAATTAAATTATTAAAATATAATTTAAAAGTAGTTTATATTCCGGGGAAAGATCTACATATTGCAGATCATCTGTCTAGATCATATTTAAAAGATGAAAACCCAACCGAATTCGAAGAATACAATGAGGTAGTCCATGCAATAAACGTAACAGATGAAAGACAGTTAGAAGGCCAAGTCACAAAAGCAAAGTACCGGAAAATGTAAAAAAATTTTACAAACTTAAAAATGAAATTTATCATGAAAATGGATTAATATTCATGGGAAATAGATTGATAGTTCCCAATAGTTTACAGAAAAAAATGTTAGATTATTTGCATGAGTCACATTTGGGCATTACAAAAACAAAAAACCGAGCTAGACAGGTACTATATTGGCCTGGTATAGACAGTGATATAGAAAATAAATTGACCAAATGTAGAACTTGCGAAAAATATTCAAACTCGAATAGAAAAGAGCCACTTGTACAACACAGTGTACCTGAACTTCCATTTCAAAAAATAGCTGCAGATATCATGACTTATGGTGGTGAAGATTACTTAGTAATCACAGATTACTATTCTAAGTGGATTGAAGTAAAAAAGTTAGAGGCAAAGCATTCGTCCGAGTTAATCAAACATTTAAAAACTATATTTAGTATACATGGTATACCCAAGGAAATGATAACGGATAACATGCCATTTTCTTCAAAAGAATTTTTGAATTTTGCAAAAGATTGGGATTTTAAGATAATTACTTCAAGTCCACATTATCCTCAATCAAATGGACAAGCAGAAAAAGCTGTTCATATCGCCAAAGGATTATTGAGAAAAGCAATAGAGGATAATAAAGATTTTTCATATGTTCTATTAGAATATAGGAATCATCCTGTATCAGATTTAAAAGCCTCTCCGGCACAGTTATTGATGAGTAGACAAACAAGAAGCAAAGTGCCAATGAAAGATTCTTTATTTAAGCCTAAAATTCAGTATAATGTACGGAACAAGATAAAGGCAACAAAGGAAAGATATAAAACATACTATGACAAAAATGCGAGGGTTAGAAGAGAATTCAAGCCAGGAGAGACAGTAGTTCATAGAAAAAATGGAATGTGGGAAACTGCTAAAGTAGTAGAAAAATACTAAACTCTTCGTTCCTATTTTATAAAGGATGCGAATAATAGAATATTACGACGCAACACAAAACACCTTAAGCATTCAAGAAATGACTTTTATATTAAAACTGAATTAGACGATGACGATAACATAATAATAACAGAACCGTCTACTGAGATATCAGTTAATTTAAATAATAGTAGCCAAAGCGGAATGACGCGATCAGGACGGATTACTAGACCTCCAAGTTACTTAAAAGATTATGTTCAATCTTAAATGAGGGAGGAAAGGAAGGTTCAGCATAGTTATAAAATTTAAACATATTAAATTGAAATGTAAAATTAAAATTAATTAAAGTATTATATTATTAAAATATTAAATGAAATGTAAAAATTAAAAAGGGAAGATGTTGTAAGTGTGAATTTACCTTTAAATAATATTTCATATGTAATTGTGAACTTACCTTTATATTTAAGTTGGTAATACGATTATAAGAGTTGACAGATTGTAATATGATCTCATGTAAATTAAAGTGTGCTCAAATAAAAATAATAAAAATAAAATATATCTGTTTTCATAAATCTTCAATAAATAAACATAAAGATAAAACAACATTTATAGACATAATTTAAACAATGAAAACAAGGATTAACAAATTCAAGAAAAAGACAACAAGACCACATAATGAATAAAATTATACACAAATTATAAAGAAAATTCTAATGCAGTATCTTATCCAGTCATTAATTGAAGAACAAAAGAGATATTGCCAATTTTGGGATTAAAACAATAAATAAAAGGACGAAAATTTAACAACACAGCAACAAATAAAATTTATGAATGGAACAAGGGATTAATAATTTAATTTTGAGTCCGCATCATAACATCGAAAATTCAAACCGTAAAATCACCAGAAATCACAAAACCGAAAGTTCATACCACCGAATTTCATATCCTCGAAAGTTCATATCATCGAAAAGTCATAGCATCGCAGGATCATATCACCGAAAGTTCATTACGTCGAAAAGTCATAGCACCGAAAGATCACATCATCGAAAATCATATCATCGAAAATTTGATTCACAAAATCGAAAAATCATATCATTGAAAATCGTAAAATCGAAAAAAAATCATATCATCGAAATATCATTACATCGAATATATTCGATGTAATGAATAAATCATTACATCGAAAAATCATATCATCGAAAAACAGAGTTTACTCTCCTCACAGATAAAATTTTATAAAGTAAAATGTTAAATGACAGCAATATATGTTAATTGGGCAATTCGTTTGAAAATGTACATTTATTTGTGGATTTTTTTTTGGAATCAAAATTTTGTATGTGTGGAACGAATAAAATTAGGTATGTAATTATTTGTATGGCTTGAAATGTATTTGAACACGAAATTGGACATGTTTCTATCCAGTTTCAACTCCTCCTAACTTATAGGAACAATTGGGAAATATCAAGTTGTTGCAGATTAAATGTCGTTTTAAAAAAAATGTAATTATGAGAAAGACATTTCTTTTGTAATCGTTTTGTGTGATTCCACGACTTCTGAATAACTGAAGGTTATTCTGAATAACAAGAAGAAGAATTTTGGCAATATTTTTAGAATTTTGAAATTTCAATCTTTGATTTTTGATTAATTTTTGGAATATTTTTAGAATTTTGAAAAAAGTTTAATTATTGATTTTATTATAAGTTTTGGAATATTTTTAGAATTATGAAAAAGTTTTTATTTTGTTTTGATTTTTGCAATATCTTTAGAATTTTGAAAATAGTTTCAATTTTTGATTTTGTAATATTCTCTAGAATATGTTAGAACTTTTGAAGAAAATTTAAATTTATGATTTTATTATAATTTTTAGAATCTTAGAAAAAGTTTCAATTTTTGATTTTGTAATAATTTTTGGATTGCTTAGAATTTTGAAAAAGTTTAAATTGTTGATTTTATTATAATTTTTGGAATATTTTTAAATTTTGAAAAAAAAATTAAATTTTTGATTTTATGATAACTTTTAAAATTTTAGGATTTTTGAAAAAAGTTTGAATTGTTTATTTTGTAATATTTTTGGATTTTGAAAAAAGTTGGAATTTTTGATTTTATTATATTATTTGGAATTTTGTTAAATCAATTCAATCAGGCTTCTTTTTCCCGGCAATGTATTTATATTACTTCGGTCTGAAAGACCTAAGTTTATTCATGAGCCAAAAGTGTAATTCTTACCCTCACTTTTTTGGCATTTCTCGAAGTTTAAGGACCTACTCTAAATAAGCAAAAAAAAATCTATGTCTGTCTGCCGGTCGGCCGTCATTACCTACGAAATCTAGAAAACCGCTCAAGCGATTTAAAAATTTTTTTTTTCTAAAAATAGGTATACTCAAGTGACAGGTCCGAAAGGACGCTGTGTTCGACAACTGTACCGGAAGTGTGTCAAAAAATCATTAAGTGTGTCAAAAACAGCAAATATTCATATTTTTGGCTTAAAAAACGTTCATTTTAAGTGATTACGAGTAGGAACTTTGAATTTGGAGAAATATTGATGGTAGTGATTGGTATGTGAGATCAAAAACTAGATTATTGCATTATAAGTTTGTCAAAAAATGTTGTCAAGTGTGTCAAAAGAAAGATTTTTATTTATTTTTTTACCCAATTTGTTGAAAAAAATAAAATTAATTATTTGTATGACATGAATTTTTATTATGGTTATTGAGAATTATGGCATTATAAGTTTGTCAAAAAAATAATGTCAAGTGTGTCAAAAAATGATTTTATTTATTTTTTAGCCAATTTTTTGGGAAAAAAAATGTAGCTGTTTTTATGACGTAAATGTAATTGAAAATGGAATTTTTTGATTTGTTATACTTTTTGAAATATTTTTGGAATTTTAAAAATAGTTTGTATTTTTGATTTTGTAATAATTTTTGCAATATTTTTAGAATTTTGGAAAAAGTTTTAATTTTTGATTTTGTAAGAATTTTTAGAATAATTTTAGAAGTTTGAAAAATTTTAAATTTTTGATTTTATTATAATTTTTAAAATTTTGAAAAAAGTTTCAATATTTGATTTTGTAATAATTTTTGGAATATTTTTGGAATTTTGAAAAAAGTTTGATTTTATTAAATTTACAATATTTTTGGAGTTGTGAAAGGAATATGAATTTGTGATTTTGTAATATTTTCTCGAAACGCTAAATGGAGAGGTTTTTGAGTAGTTTGCTGAGTGTATCATCTTTTCACTAAATTATGTTAGTTTATGATCCGTTATAATTTTCCGGCAACTTATTGATGTTTCGTGATAGTTTTGTAATACATATCTAAACAGAGATAAAAAATACTTGTACTTTAACAAAGAGTTATGTTTTTTTTGAGTTATGTTGTTTTTACTTTAACAAAGATTTATGATATACATCGCTGCCCAAACTATATCAAAATCCTTAACCCAGACCGAAGTCTTGATATCTCAGAGCTGTGAGATTTCAGCCCCTCCATATTTTTATGGTTATTGTTCTTGGTTTTTTTCCACATAGTAATTAAAGATATATGTTAATTTTAAGTTTATGTTCAATATGATATTGCTTTCTCTTGTTTTTGTGTTAGTTTTTCTTTTTTTTATAATTCATGTATAATTTTGTTCATTATGTGTTGTTGTCTTTTTCTTGAATTTGTTAATCCTTGTTTTCATTGTTTAAATTATGTATATAAATGTAGAATTTGTTTGATACCA
Organism: Diogma glabrata; assembly: GCA_963693315.1. Classification (NCBI taxonomy): domain Eukaryota; kingdom Metazoa; phylum Arthropoda; class Insecta; order Diptera; family Cylindrotomidae; genus Diogma; species Diogma glabrata. Next base: position 285,248,751 of record OY856187.1, on the reverse strand, counting down.
ATCCACACTCCTGAATATGGTCTAACAAATCGGAATATATATAGAGTATCTAAAATCAACCGTGTGTTTTTTTTATCAATTAACTTTTAAGTTATTCTGCGTAAAGTAACAAATGCTATATACATAATGTTATTTAAATACTTAGGCCAAGTGCCAACGGCAAGCAGTGTAGCATTATTTACGATACATAACTAATTCTTTTCAAATTAAAGGCACCTTTACAAAATTTTTATATGTATACAACACACAAAACTTTTTGATAAAACTTCAATTTTTTTCCTTTACAACCAAAAATAATTTGTAAATCAACTAAAGTTTTGGTTTTTTCAAATAATTTTTTTTGTAATCTACAATATTATATTATATAACTTTCTTTCTTTCTCTACAAAGTCTGCTCCACAACTTCTTGCTGTAAAACACAATGAAAAATACTTCTTCTTCGGCAGTTGATGTTCCCAACTTTTTTTACGACGCCAGAGAAAATCTTTTTCGTTTATTCTCAATTCTCTTTAATATCTGTTGTATTTTCAAGTTTTTATGCTTGCGTAAAATTTTTTGTACGCTCGTTAAGCGAGTCTTTTTTTTACAATTTATTTTACTCGTTATGCGAATTACTCGTTATTCGAGGTGCACGTTAAGCGAGGTTTTACTGTACTTGCCAACGCGATATCTTAGAGGTTCTGGCGAAAAAACTCTGTTCAGTCAACGGTGGCACCCTCAATATTATTTAAAGAATATTCGTTGAGATGGCACGCTCTTGCTTGCTCGAAGAAACGAGTGTTTATGTAACTTTTTAACTGTGCTTTAATCATTGAGGACGACAGAACGTCACAAAATTGAGGAATACGCCACTAACTGGATTATTAGCAACGCAATTTTTGTTTTAAAAATTTAAAACAAGAAATTTATGTTTATTTCCTTCGTCCTATCATGAAATATTGGCCTAACAGTTATTTTGGTATTGGTTATTATAAAGAAGCTGTTAACACTTAAATAAGCTTATCGTTAGTTTATTGTTGATTTAATTTTAAAATTTCATACCATTTTCAAAGAAATAAAGTATGTTATTCAATAATAAATTTTATTTTGCAGTATATGTGTAGAACATGAACATGAGCAACAATGTTAGTGGGTGAAAAACATGTGAAATCAGCCAGGTCTGGAGATGAGGTTTTAATTTTTTATATACATATAGGTATTGGAATTCATTGACATCAATGAAAAAAATTTTCTGCGTTTTTAGTTTTCCCTTTTTAACCCTGTCTTACTTAAGATACAGAGTGATGAAAAATAAAAAAAAGTCCAGCGACAGGTATATACGCTAGAAAAAGGTAGATTTCTTGATCAGACAGATATGCATTCAAGTAGAATCAATGTATCAAATTAGTTAAAATCAAAAAACAAATTTCACAAAAGACATTAAATACATTAACCGAAACTACTTTATGCAATTTCGGAACAGTTTTGTTTAATTTGGTTAAAATTAGTCATAACATATTAAATCCACCAAAGATCAAATGAACGCCCATTAAAGATCAAATCAACTACGTCACAACTACAATTATACCATCACACATAATTTATAATCAAACATTATCAAACAATTTTAATTCAAAATCAGCTTTGTTGTTGTATTTTTTTGTTCTTATTTAATCTTTTTTCGAACGGTTACTTAGTGAAAAAAATACAAACAAAAGAGAATTTGCTAATTTTCCTATGGTATTAAATGGCTTCAGATTTGTCTGCAATAGGTGCATTATAATGCTTATAAAAATGGAACCTTTTGGGTTAGAAAGCTGGAATTTAGTGAGGCTATAGTTTAAAAGTATGCTTAAAAGTAAAGATGAATTTAAATAACATAAACTGAAACATGATGAAAGCATTGCCTTTTGCGTTTGTTTTCATTTCAACAGCCCTGGGGCCTCAACCTTTAGACCTGAACTATTTTTTTTTTAATTATGGAAAGATTTATAACGTATCTTTGTGTAAAAAAGTTTTCAAATGTGAGCTTGGCCATTTTCAGCTAGATCAAAGAAAAAAAAACTTGGCAAATGCTTAAAACAGCTGATTTTGCAGGAACCTGGAACGCCAAAGTTGTCATTTGGATAAAAATCATAGAAATATGTTCAAATATTCAATATTTATAAATTTTATTAAAATATTATGATTTAAACAGAAGTTATAGCGCCCTAGATTATTCGACTTGTTAGGCTTTAGCCGCTTAACTGGTACCCGATATTGCCAGTTCACGAACTTGTCCAAGACATTATTTGACATACACAAAAACTTATTTTGGTGTAGGTCGAAAAATGCGACCATGAGAGTGCCGCCAAATTCCGATTGGGATCGATTCCCAGCTAGCACAGATTTCGATTTGTAACATAAATATGTTACAATTCGGTTGCAATTCAGTTTTTTGAAACAAATTTAGTCACATATGGGTTATATTACTGTTTCGACTTAGCGATTGGCAACAAATCATTCGGCTCAGTTACAATACTGTTTTTATTTTGTTACGGAAAAATACACTTGTTGTTAAAATGTTTCATAAAAGTTGCAAAGGCAGAAGTTATGTTTAAGTTAAATTAACGTTGTTAAATTGTAGTTGTTACAAATCCAGTGACGAGCTAGCAACCTTGATGTGACTACACATATTTTCCTCAAATTACTGTTACAAGGACGTTGCAGCGAGGTTTTTATTTAGTTGCAATGACAGAAAAAACAAGGATGCTACAATGAGGTTGTTATACAGTTGCAATGACAGAAGAAGAAAACGAATCGAGCACTATAATTTTAGATAGCCCATTAGTAACAGGGACTCTGCAATGAGGTTTTTATTTAGTTTCAAGAACTTTGGAAGCAATCTGTCTTGAAGCTGTATGTTCGCAATATTTTTCGTTGTTCTATGTATTTCCTACGCCATGCGGTTTTATTTGAGAAAAGTCTAATCCGATTTTCTATAGTATTATTTATTTCCTCTAACAATTTACGGTGCAATATGACACTAGGAGCGTTACAAAATGTATTTAGATATATATTTGTGGATTTTATGGTTATAATAAAAATTCACAAATTTTCCAGATTTCCAATTATTTTCCGAATTTTCAACTTTTGGGTAGCGCGTAAATTTTCCAGAGGTAAAACAACCACACTCGTTGACCAAATGGCATTCGTTATAAAATTTTGGTCTAAATATCATGAAATTTTTCATTTTCAAAGTACTTATTGAGTTATGTCTGACTTTTATAACTTACAAAACTTATAAATTATTTAAATAAAAATGTTGTAAAGGAATACTTATTAAAAACATTTTTAAAACATTACAATATACAACTGAAATAAACCAAAAAATTCGTTGTTTCATCTTGTTGCGTGCACCTTTAGTTTGTTACAACAGCGCATTTTAAACATAGCTATAACACATTTGTCGCCCAATTGCGACCAAAGTTATATCAAAATATACCGTAAATTCTGCTTTTTCTGTCGCAATGGAGCTACAGTTGCGTTACATATCTAATCTTGTGACTCTTTTATTTGTTACATTAGCTCTATTGCTACAAATTTGTGCTAGCTGGGTTAGTGGCAGTTTTGTTATGAATCCAAATATTAAATGATTTACGTTTGTTTCTAAGTACCGTTTTTGCAGCTTTCGAGTACAAATATTTTTGTTTGGGTTTTACTATGGAGAAAGGAACAAATTTATTGATAGCAAATAGGATGGTTTCTGTAAAGTTTTGAGCAGAAACATTTACATTGTCAGTGTAAAAACCATGACGGTCGAAAGGGAAACCATGGAAAAATTTTGAAGACATCTCTTATCCATTTTTGAGTAGTGAAATATTTTACGGGGTTTGGGAGCTGTAGTTTTAAGTAAATCAGTTTTGACAATTGATGAGATTAAATAATGATCAGAATTTCCAATACTACCTTTCGCGACATTGACACTCGTACACTGAAAAAACATGTCCTATTTCCAATCAAAATGCAATTGTCTCAACCTCACCGTGCGGTCACATATGGCGAATCAAACTACGAAATTGCTTCAACAACTCTACAATTATAAATCGATGAAGTTGAGACAATCACACGAAATATTTATGTGAAAATAAAATATAGTTCAATTAATCTCAAATACTTAAACTTTAAAATGAAAAATTTGATATAAGGCCAAGAAAATTTGTTTGATGGAAATAGTTATTATCTTTATTCAACTACTGTTATATTGGATATAACACTTTATATTTTATATAAATCTCTTATATATATCCCACAGAGTCTGCGTGTCAGGACAAGTTCTGCCTCGTGCAACCTGTACAACCACTTCTAATCTAATCTAATCTAATCTATATTTTAAATAAACCTCATTCTGTTGCTAGGAAAATGTTATCGTGTAGTTGTCCCAATCACAGTGAAATTGTTTGCAAATAATTTTTCTTTGTCTGAATAATAAACTGCCAACTTTGAGATGAGGTTGTCATGAACTTCAATTTTTTTTTCAGTGTAATATCTGGCATTGTGGTAAGATGGAGATCTAAAAGAAAACTATTATCACCGCCATTACAGGGAGTGAAAATTGGGTTTTTAATAATTTGGAATAGGCCCTGAGACGCGGCAATTTCTGCCAGTTTTCACTATTGTCAACATCGTCGGTCGATTTGGAGAATTTCAACCATGATTTGTTGCGGACGTTGAAGTCACCGGTAACGATAACTTCACAGTAAGGGGACTTTGCTCTAATCTCGTCCACAATTTTTGTCAGTAAATTAAAAAAGTTTGGGTTACGTTTGTTGGGGGACCGGTATAAAGCTATTGTAAAAAAAGTCATTTCTGGAAGACAAATCTTCAAAACCGTTGTATTGAAGCCGTCGCCGTGTAGTTCAAAATTTGGAAAGCGTGTATACGCAGTACTCTCATGCATGAATGCGCATACGCCCTGTTGGAATGAGCATACGCCCTGATAGTAACTTTATATATATATATATATATATATATATATATATATATATATATATATATATATATATATATATATATATATATATATATACATATATATATATATCTATATATATATATATATATATATATATATATATATATATATATATATATATATATATATATATATATATATATATATATATATATATATATATATATATATATATATATATATATATATATATATATATATATATATATATATATATATATATATATATATATATATAAAAAAATCCAAAATAACCCAAAAAATTGGGTAAAATAATAAATAAAAATCTTTCTTTTGACACACTTGACAACATTTTTTTTGACAAACTTATAATGCAATAATCTAGTTTTTGGTCTCACATACCAATCCCGACCATCAAGATTTCTTCAGATTCAATGTTTCTATTCGTAATCACTTAAATAAAATGAACGTTTTTTAAGCAAAAAATATGCAAATTTCCTTGTTTTGACACACTTGACGATTTTTTGACACACTTCCGGTACAGTTATTGAACACATCGTCCGTTCAGCTCTTTCCATTGAGTTAACCTATGGAACCTACCTTCACTTTTTTGGCATTTCTCGACGTTTTAGGACAAAAAAGCAATGCTGAAAGCAATTCTAAAAAAGCAAAAAAAAAATATACGTCTTTCTGCCGGCCAGTTGGCCGGCCGTCACAACCTACGAAATCTAGAAAACCGCTGGACGGATTTCAAATTTTTTTTTCTAAAAATAGGTACACTCAATGGAAAGAGCCGAAAGGCGATGTGTTCGATAACTGTATTGGAAGTGTGTCAAAAAAATCGAGTGTGTCAAAACAAGGAAATTCGCATATTTTTTGCTTAAAAAACGTTCATTTTAAGTGATTACGAATAGAAACATGGAATTTGAAGAAATCTTGATGGTCGGGATTGGTATGTGAGACCAAGAACTAGAATATTGCATTATAAGTTTGTCAAAAAAATGTTGTCAAGTGTGTCAAAAGACAAATTTTTAACTTCCCGATATGCGAAGTTATTGTTTTTGGGTCGATTTTTGAAATCAGAATTTTTATGATATCTTTACGTTTCATGACCTCCTGAAGCTGTTCAGACTATTTTTAGCTGGCCGTCTGTATGTGTGTGTGTGTGTGTGTGTGTATGTATCGCTGTGTGGATTAATTTTTGCCCAACACTTTTTCAACAACGGATGGGTCGATTTTAACGAAAGTGGTCGCAATCGATGTATCTTGGCGTAACTTAGAGCCCAGTCATTTTCTAGCGAAATTAAATCATGTGTTTTTTAGTGGTTTCCAAAAAACTGAAAATCATCTCTTGCAAATATCATCAGATTAAATTATGCTATCAAGGTCATATTATTAAATAACAGCTTCAGCTAATCAGCTTCCATATTGTTTTTCATCATGTCAGACATTTATAATGAGATTTCTATAAACAATTGCTATCTAACTTTTTGAGATATTTAACAAAATGTGAAAAAACTACGTGTTATTTTCTTTATGCAAACGCATGATATCTAGATGAAACTTTGGTATGTAAATGAGCTGCAAACGCATCCTGGTTTACTTGAATATAAAAAACATGAGTTATTTTCTAAATTTGACAAAAAGGTAAGAGGTTTGAGAGTAGATTGCTTGGTCAACTGTTTATTAGCTTCCCGATATGAGAAGTTATTGTTTTTGGGTCGATTTTCGAAATCGAAATTTTTATAATATCTTTACGTTTCAAGACCCCCTGAAGCTGTTTAGGCTATTTTTAGCTGGCAGTATGTATGTGTGTAAATGTGCGTGTATATCGTCGTATGTGTACAAAAATTTGTCCAACGTTTTCTCAACATCGAATAATCCGATTTCAACTTCAATGGTCACAATCGATATATCTTGACGTAACTTACAGCCCAGTTATTTTCTAATGAAATCAGCTCATTTATTTTTTAGTGGTTTTCAAAAAACTGAAAAACGTCTTTTGCGAATATTACGAGAATAAATAACGCTATCAAGACCATTTACCTCCCATTTTGTTTGTCATCATGTCAGCCATTTATAATGATATTTTTATAAACAATTGCTATCTTACTATTTGAGTTTTTTTATGAAAATTTTAAAAATAGGTGTTATTTTCATTAGGCAAACGCATGACAAGATCTTGATGAAACTTTTGAATTAAAATGAGCTGCAAACGGATCCGGGTTTATTTGAATATGGAAAATATGCTATTTTGAATGAGCTATTTTCAAAATTTTGCAAATGAGTCGCGGAGGATGTCTGTGGTTCGTTGAACAACTGTTTTTTCAAATCTCAATAACACTCAGTCCTGACATTTAATTTTGTTGCAACTTAGTGCATAAGGTTTTTGTAATGTTTATAGTAGTTTTGCAACTTGTCATTTTCGGTTATATAGCTTTATTTTATTCTTTTAAATATATCACAACAACAGCTACATTTATTAAGTGTTTTTGACGAATGTTTGGTAAAACTTTTTAGTTAACATGAGATAGAACACAATTGCTTTTTAGGTGTCTTGTATATAGTGGTCGCCGTTCATCAAACAAATGCTGACCTTTTATCTTACCATAAGGTTAGGTTGTTGTGTTGGAGATCATTTTTGATATTGATCATTTTAATGATATCTTCACCTTGCAATACCTTCTGAGTCGGTCTAGACAACTTATTTTAGTTTACACTTTGATAGTCTAGGAGCCCGCCGACATAAACAGCAACTCATAAATACTCTTCTATAATTTTTTGTGTGGCTTAATTACGCCTAGTCTACCACTTTTTTTTCTCTATCATAATTTTCTTAGCCGCGGCTTTTTCTCTCCAGTAATTTTTAAACTTGTCAATATCGTATTAAGCTAAAAATTTATATATACTCTATTTTTAAAAAATTTAATACCAAGAGAAATTCATGAATCGCAAGAGAAAAAACTTGTCCGACAAAAATTTCGGTACGTTAAGGGTGTCTACCGAGTGAAACATGTAATAATAACAATTTCGAAAAATTTATGGATAACCACCTGATTTTTATGAAAAATGCTTCAACCAGGTATGTAAAATCACGTCCTCACATCGTCCGACAAGACAGTTTTGCCAATTTTGCAGTCCGACAAGCGGACATTGACATTTTCACGGCGACCTAAAATTTATTCATAACCGTCGGACAAAAAGAAATTTACCTATTATAGAGCAGAACTTACCCTGTAGTACAAGTGGCGGACAAATATTTCGTGCCAAATCAATAGTCCGACAAAAAAACATCGATCGACAACATCATTTCAATACTTTATTTTTTCCAAGTTCATAAATAATTTTAGTCTCATTAATTACAATAATAAATGAATGGTAAGGAATGTGAATAGTTAATAACATGTATTAAACTAATAATAGGAACATTTTATTAACAATTTCATTAAAAAAAGTACAAGCGGCACGTATATCCGCTAGAAATAGGTAGATTTCGAGATCAGACAGTTTTGTGTGCCGGTAGAATCTGATGTATCAGATTAATTTAAACAAAACAAACTAATTTCAAACAGATATCGAACAAATTTTAAAAAGAAAATTAGCTACCTATAAGCAAAACTATATCTATCCAATTTTGCAACAAACAAATATCAAATCTACCACAGAACATGTGAGTGACAATTTATGACACAAACCTACTCTATATCATATGTCGTGCAATTACTGCAAAATATCAAAATAGTTTATTTCTAAGAAAAAAAAATTAATTTCTTCTATTCAAATCTTTTATTTTTTTGACTGTTATAAGGTTGACATTGGCTGTTATAAGGTTTTTGGAAATTGTAGTTGGGGATTGTTGCAAACTTTTTTGTTGAAGCCAACAAGTCAAAAACCTCTAATTGCAGAGGTTTATATTTATAAGAAACGGATTAAAATGTTTTTACAAATTTTAAATTTATGAAGATTTTAAAAATATTAGTATCCAAACGGCCATTATAACGGATTAAAAAAAACACTTTTTTTCTAGTATAAAGCCTCTTGTTCCTTAACCATGTGTCAGATTTTTCTGATTTACGAACTTGTCCAAGATTTTAATAAAACACACATTTTTAAGAAAGGTTTTTTGATCTGGCTTCACAAATGCAACCGTGAGAGCGCCGCTTGATTCAAACGCATTTTGTGTTTTACAAGCTTTTTTGTTGGAGCCGCTCATTCAGAAACCTCCAACTGCAGAGGTCTTTTTTTTGAAAGAAGCTGATTAAAAAGGTTTTAAAGATTTTAAATTTATGAAGATTTTAAAAATGTTAGAATCCCAACGGCCGTTATAACGGATCTAAAAAACAGAGTTTTTTCTCTAGTATAAAGTCTCTAGCTTCTTAACCATGTGTTGGATTGGGCTGATTTAGGAGCTTGTCCAAGATAATAACAAAACGCACATTTTTAGAAAAGGTTTTTTGATCTGGCTTTACAAATGCGACCGTGAGAGTGCCGGTTGTTTAAAAAAAAATTTTTTGCAAAAATTGCAGAGGTCTATTTTTAAAACAAATTGATATAAAAAATTCCAAAGATTCTAAATTTGTTAATTTTTTTGAAATATTAGTATCCAAACGGCCGTTATAAAGGTTTTGAAAAATCAATTTTTTTCAGAAAAAAGCCTCTAGTTTCTTAACCACGTGTCGGATTTTGCTGATTCACGAACTTGTTCAAGATATTATTAGAACACACAAGTACAGACATTTTTTTGATCTACCTCAACAAATGCGATCGTGAGAGTGCCGGTCGTTTTCGTTATATCTCATATCGTTTATATATATATATATATATATATATATATATATATATATATATATATATATATATATATATATATATATATATATATATATATATATATATATATATATATATGTATATATAAATATATATATTATATATATATACATATATATATATATATATATATATATATATATATATATATATATATATATATATATATATATATATATATCTAAATTTTTTTTTTTTGTTTTTTTGTCTCCGCTTATCATATATAGTCGTTTGGCACAAAAATTTTTCCGAAATTCCGAGATGAAGCCCATTGCAATAGGTAGATTTTTATATCAAATCTACCTAAAACTAGTGGGATGGGGGTGTGACCATAGGGGCCACGCCAAGAACTTTCCGTAAGATTAAAAAATAACCAGTTACTGGATAAGGTATACTTCAGCGGATAGCTTTCCGGTGTACGCAGAAGATTTTATAAATTTTTAAATTAAATATTTACGTCTGATTGCCGATGACACCGCTGTTTTTTGGCTCAAAAAATCATAAATCGCACAGAGAAACTGAACGTAAGTTTTTTTTCGGATGTCTTTGCAAGAACATTCTGAATTTTTAATTTTTCTATCAAATTTTGATACTTCCGTTGAATATAACATAGAGTGAATGAAAACTTTCACATTGATTATTTCGGGAAAATTGTCGGTGAGATCTAAATTTTTTGATTCCAATCTATGCAGGAACGTTTATTCTGTAATATATTTTACAATCCGACGTAAATATTGGTCCAAATACATGTGCAGAATTCTGCATGCAGCGCAATTAGAACATGTGTTGTTATATGAGAGCAATTACATGTAAATTCTGCATGCAGAAAAATTCTGCAAGATATCTCTAATTCTAATTTCGCTGCACAGAGGCAGTGCTACCACAATAAAAAAAAACAAAAACTACTTGAAAACTCAGATAAAAATCGATTATTTTGACATTTTGTTTGAAAATGAATTATGTTTTTAATAACTCAAATAAAAATGAATGAAATTTTTTGAAAATAAAATTATTTTTGTAATGATTATTTGTTTATAAAGATATTCAAATATTGTAAATAATCCAAATTATAAAATAATTAAAACTAATATTGTTGATAAATAAATTTTTGGGAAAGGATTATCGTAAACAGTGGTATATGTAATTTGAACTTAAATTTTAATTTAGAAATAAACGTTTTTACAGACAACGATTCAATTATTTTCTTCTATCTTTTAATTAAAAAAGCCAGTTTTCTTTAAATTGCGACAACTTTCACTTATAACTATTTCATAATACATAAGAGTCATTATTACGAAATTAATACTGTCATTGCTACGAAAATTCTGCACGTCAATTATATAAAAATTCTGCACATCTATTTTAGATGCAGATATGCATGCAGCACTGCGTGCAGACTTTCTGCACATGTATTTTGGGCATATTTGATTTCATAAATGTTATTTACATCCTTAATAGCAATTATAAAATATAAATAAAAAAGATCAAAAAAGAATTTCATCAAAAAATTTTAAGCTTCATAAAATCTATAATTTCCATGCGTCGGACTGGAAATTCGGAGAATATATCGTGTCCGACAATTAAACAATTGGATTCTACATACTTTTTTTTAGTAATCCTATAAAAAACAGCTGGTTATGTGGAAGTATGCTGTATTTACGCTCACAAACGCAAATACTGTAATCCTTCGTGAATTTTCAATTGAAAAATAACAATTTGTTCGATTTTTATGAAAATGGTAATATTTTACTGTCGGACAACTTGTTCACCTCGTTGTAAGCTTCATTTAACAGCAAAAAATCGAAAGCGGAAATTGTTATGAATAAATTTTAGGTCGCCGTGAAAATGTCAATGTCCGCTTGTCGGACTGGAAAATTGGCAAATCTGTCTTGTCGGACGATGTAAGGATGTGATTTTACATACCTTGTTGAAGCATTTTTCATAAAAATCAGGTGGTTATCCATAAATTTTTCGAAATTGTTATTATTACATGTTTCACTCGGTAGACACCCTTAACGTACCGAAATTTTTGTCGGACAAGTTTTTTCTCTCGCGATTCATGAATTTCTCTTGGCATTAAATTTTTTAAAAATAGAGTATATATAAATTTTTAGCTTAATACGATATTGACAAGTTTAAAAATTACTGGAGAGAAAAAGCCGCGGCTAAGAAAATTATGATAGAGAAAAAAAAGTGGTAGACTAGGCATAATTAAGCCACACAAAAAATTATAGAAGAGTATTTATGAGTTGCTGTTTATGTCGGCGGGCTCCCAGACTATGAGTTTTAGTATGTTATTAAATTTAAATATGATTACACACACGGACACATTCAAATTCTATTTAAATTATTACAATTGATGTGTCGTATAATAAATAAATCTTAGTTTTGCGTATTTAAGGCCTTAAAAACCCTAATAGAGCTAATATTCACTTTTTATTGACTTTTTTAAACGCTTTTTTTTTCAAATTTGTTTTAATATTTGTTTTGTCATGTTTCGTTTTTTATTTGTATTTATGTTCTATAAAACATAATTTTGGACAATGCAGTTAAATTAAACTGTATAATTTTTTTATGTCTAGTATTTTAGTATGCCTTATCCAGTAACTGGTTAGTTTTTAATCTTACAGGAAGTTGTTGGCGTACACCCCCAACCCACTAGTTATTTATTATTTTACCCAATTTTTTGGAAAAAATAAAATTAATTATTTGTATGACATGAAATCTTTTGTAATATTTTTATCAAATTGCATACTTATGAATTAATGAAATTAGAAAAATAAATATATATTGTGATTATCAAAAGCTGTCAATTTGAAATGAAAAACAATTTGAGCATGACAAACGATAGGTCAAAATATTCAATAATATTGATAATTAATTCATTACTTATTCCGAAATTTCAAAACTTATTAGAATTCCTTTTTGGTCTAAGGACCAAACGCATTGCTGGAAAGAGTATTTATATTTATTAAGTAATGATATACAGACATTTAAAAAAACTCAAATTTCAATTAAATGTGTTACGACAAGTCAGTCTCAGTTTATTTTCATAAATATCATGCAGAGAAATTTTAAAAGAGAGTCCAATGAAGCCCTATTGAAAGAAGTCCATAAGTCATTCAAATATATGCATGAAATATGAATAAGAAAATATGTCCTATTTTGCGAAATAAATCATTTTCAATATTTTAATAATTAATAACTTTTGAATAAAATTTAGGTGAGGAGAGGGGTAGGGAGTTATATGTGGACAAAAAATGTCATCTTTTGGTTTGAAAATAATCTGGTCACCTTATTCAAAAGAAAGATTTTACTTTGGTTCATTTATATTTTTATACAATTTTTTGGAAAAAATAAAATTAATTATTTATATGACATGAGATTTTATTATTATTATAGAGAATTATGGCATTATAAGTTTGTCAAAAAAATAATGTCAAGTGTGTTAAAAGAATGATTTTCATTTATTTTTTTAGAAAAAAATAAAATTAGTTATTTGTATGGAATGAAATATAATGAAATTATTATTATTGAGAATTTTATTGCATTATAAGTTTGTCAAAAAAATATTGTTAAGTGTGTCAAAAAAACGATTTTTAGAATTTTGGAAAAAGTTTTAATTTTTGATTTTGTTATAATTTTTGCAATATTTTTAGAATTTTGGAAAAAAATAGAATTTTCGAATTTGTGAATTTTGTATATATATTTTTAGAATTTTGAAAAAAGTTTCAATTTTTGATTTTGTAAGAATTTTTGGAATATTTTTAAAATTTTGAAAAATTTTAAATTTTTAATTTTATTATAATTTTTAGAATTTTGAAAAAAGTTTCAATTTTTGATATTGTTATAATTTTTGCAATATTTTTAGAATTTTGGAAAAAGTTTGAATTTTTAACAATTTTTGGAATATTATTAGAATTTAGAAAAAGTTTAAATATTTGATTTTATTTTAATTTTTGAAATTTTGAAAAAAAATTCAATTTTTGATTTTGTTATAATTTTTGCAATATTTTTAGAATTTTTAAACAAAGTTTTAATCTTTAACTTTGTAAAATTTTTTGTATTTGTATTTGATATTTTAAGAATTTTGAAAAATATTTGATTTTATTTATTTTTACAATATTTATACAATATATTTTGAAAGAAATATGAATTTCTGATTTTGTAATATTTTCTTGGAACGCTAAATGGAGAGGTTTTTGAGTAGTTTGCTGAGTGTATCATCTTTTCACTAAATTATGTTAATATATGATCTGTTATAATTTTCCGGCGACGAATTGATGTTTCGTGTTAGTTTTGTAATAAATTTCTAAACAGAGATAAAATACTTGTGCTTTTAATAAAAGTTTTATGTTTGATATACATCGCTGCCCACAACTAAAAACAAAGTCCTCATAAAAGTTTTATGCCGAAATCTATATCAAAACCCTTAACCAAAACCGAAGTCTTGATATCTCAGAGTTTGAAATTTCAGCCCCATGTATTGGAATTTGTAAACACCAATAAAAAAAATTTCTGCGTTTTATTTTTCTTAACCCTGTCCTAAGATACTGGGTGATGAAAAATCAAAAAATTGCTCGACCCTGGTGTATAGAAATGGCTCACATTATATGACCTTGAACATTTTTTTTAAGAAAAATAACGGTAAAATATTCAAAATTGATCTTCTAGAAATGCACATTTTTAAAATTTTTGATATATAAAAGGTACGTTAGTAAAATTTTATAAAAGGGGGGAAGGGAGGGAATTTTTTTTGTTTTTTCTTAATTAATATTCTTGTTATGTGCTTCAGAATTTAAAAACGGTTAAACGACGACTTGCGTCTTGAAAACTGACCATCCAACTTTTTATTTGCCTTTATTGTCAAGGTAACTATCGGTTTTGTTATTTTAAATATTTTATTGTTTATGTTCATTTCATGATAAGATGCTCATACGGCCGCGGCGTTTAATGCTTGAGGATTTTATTTTAGGTTTTTTTAGTACTTTAATTAAATGGTTTTTTTCCAAATAGGTTTTTAATGTCCCTATAAATTGAACAACCCTCTTATTTTTCAAACTATCTCAGAACCTATGTATATCACCTGTGTTTTGTGTGAAACACCAACATCCGATTGCCATTTGTGGTGGGTGTACACCAAAAGATCGTTCTCTATATCATGAGTAAACGACATTTGTACACTACCTTGATCTGACTGCGTATTTATTATTTTGGCTTTAACTTTTATTGACTAACTTTAACTTTAACTTAACTTTTATTTAATATACCACAAGAGATATTTTAACACTGCCGTCTATATGTCCGTAAGTCCAAATCTGTCCGGTTTTTAAACGATACAGTTTGCCGAAACAACTTTGCACCAAGGAAAGAACCGTTAGACCCGTTTGACGTGCGTCAACTGAGGTCGTCAGGAGGATCAGAGAAAGTAAAGAAAACACTATTTAAATTCAAACTGATTCTGATTTTTATTTGTTCGAAAACTTTCTTTTATACAATTTTTGGATTTGCATTTTCATTTTCCTAATCCCCACTTAAATCAATCAATATATTTATTTCAAATTAATTATATAGAAAATGCAATTCTAGCAAAATGTACATATAATATATATGTCAATTTAATTACTTATTATTTTCCCCTTAATAAAATCTGTATCATCATAATTATTTACCGTTTGTTTTATTTAAAATTATTTAAAATTAGTTTCAATGTTTTGAAACATGATATATGATGACACACTTTGAGTAATGTATAATTCATAAAGTTTATAAAATTTCGCTTACTTATAATTGTAAACATATGAAATGTTGTTTACTAAATTATTATTATTTTGTTTTGATAAAAAGAAATTACGTCATGGGAATTCTCTTATAACTTATTGTATGTGTTTTGATTTGGATAGGTAGACGTAGTAGTATCTCTACACATTTATTGGATTGTAAAAAATGTCCCGGAATCGATAAGCTGATCGACAAATTTGAAGAATGTTTCAAAACAGAAGAATTTGATAATGGTGAAATCGAATTCAATCAATGGGTTTCAATCAAACGATGTGATTTAGTCACATATACAAAATCAGTTGAAGAATTTTTACATTTCTTCAATATGAACCCAACCCTGCTGATTACACATGATTTTATTGCAAAACAACATAGTTTGTAAGTCAACATATTTTTAGGGGAACAAAAAGAAAAATTAGCTTTGTTTATTTATTGAATATTTAATTTCCAAATTATTTACTTATTTATTGCTTGCTTGTCCTGGCGAATTTTTGGTGAGTTGCGAATTTGCAGAAAATTACTCGTTCGTAATACAAAACGAAGCGCAAGTTTACCATTGGAACAACAAACAAGCAACAATTCATCCTTTCGTAATATATTACATGGATGCATATGAAAAATTACAACATACCAATTTCATTATAATATCGGATTGCCTCATGACAGCTTTGCTGTGAATCTCATCATAGATAGCTTAGTTGATTTTTTAAAAACAAAATTTCATAAAGTTTCAAAAATTATTTATATGTCTGATGGCACTGCTTCATTATATTAATATGAAAAGAATTTTTCTACGAGCCTGCATCACACCAATTTAAAAGCAATTCCTGGAACACGAGGATATCACTCATGCATTCCTACAAATGATGGATCCGTTATTAGACGTTATTCAAACTATAAAGAACTTTCTAATGTAAAATTAAATGAATGACAAAAAATTTGTAAAATATTAATTTTGAGTTAAAATTAAAAATTTAATATACAAACATATATATGTATATCAAAATGTAATAGACTGAGAGCCAGTGACCGGCAGACTTACGGTATTTTAGCAAACTCCATATTGATGCTAGGTATAGTTTTTCACCTGCCGTAGTTGAAATGGGTATTCACTATCCCCGCCGATGGTTCCTTTGGGCGTGTAAGCAAGTCAAAAAACGCAAAAATTGACTTCAAAAACGTGATTTCAGCAAGTCTGCCGTTTTAATATCTTAAAGTATACAATCTTTTTTTAGTAAAAAATCCAATGGCAGACACCTACTCCGGTTCCGAGTATTTTTTTTTAAATTTCAAAGTTTTAAAATTTCATGAAAATTTACTTTATAAGTATCTTTATACATCACAGTATGCGTACAGATGTAAAAGTAATATTACCCATGGTAAAATTACCGGTAAAATTGGTAATATTACGTAATATTACTTAGGCTTGGTAAAATTGATAAAATTGCAATAAAATTTGAATAATCTTTATTTAATAAAAATTAAAGTTTGTGCTCTTTTGTTGACACGCCGTATAATTGAAAACTGGGTGCTGCATTGCATTGTTGCATTGTTGTGAGAATATCTCAGCTTATCGATCGATTTGCAGTTGAACATCCATATATGTGGGTAATTTTAACGTATTAAATTAGAGTACTTGAGGCAAGCATTTATTTTGCCTACTGGTGTCGATCATTGGGTTGGAATGGGTAGTTTTTCCACCTTGTAGCAATAACGCAGTTACTTTGGATGAGGCAAAAGCTAAAGCTATATCATTTCAGGATCAAATTGTTGCCATGAAGAACGTTTCTCCTACCCTGTTATTGACAGTTGGCTGATTATCCGTGTTAATTACCCTCAAATGTCACTCGTGTAGTAATTTTGTTCAAATTCCAATTTTACATTGAACGATCAGTAACAACAGATCCACAATGCAAAAAATTATTATAAATGCTTCGTTGTACATTTTTGCTGCAAAACGCACGTTCATATTTAAATATTCCTTGCGTTTTTTAGGGCAAATATCTTCAGCAATTTCCGATTTATATTTTTCCATGAACGAAAAAGAAACGCATGAATTAGATTTCGATGTGACGTGTTGCACGCGTAATTAATACATTTATCCCAGTGCTGGGCGTTGCAAGTATTGTACGCGAAAAGTGACATGTGTAACGCCGTTGACAATTCTCAATTGCAGGAAAAGCGTTGAACGGGGTTAATTTTCTAACCACATGCGATGAAAGAAGCTTGATTGTGATCCATTGCGTACAGTCTTTACCAAAGCAAATTTCATTGAAAATGCTTGCTTATCTGTCAATTTGTTCTTTGCATTTAAGCCATTGAAATGCATTTCTATACTTCTATTCGATGTGTAATACCTAATCATTTTCGAGGACGGTAGTGTTTTCAAAATGCATAATTTTACATAACAGTGAAGAAATCAGTTGTCGTTGAAGCCGGTGTGTTCAAGATTTGTTGCATTTTTTCAGCTTCGAAAATAGCGTGAAATCTGTTATCTAGATGTCCTGCTAAAAGAACAACAGCTGATCTTCGTTCATGTATGGATGGGGCATAAATGAATTTGCCATTGTTGCATATGTATCTTCCGGTTTTTAATATTCTGCGAGTCAGTCATATTTACACTCGATAATAATATATTTGATTTACATTTTATGTTTTTATAAACTAAAAATGATTATGATAGTCATCAATTTTGAGTTAAATGAAATTGCAACTATATTTAAATGTTATATATAATAGTTTTATATTTTACCAATATTACCAATTTTACCAATCTTACCGGTAATTTTACGGTAATATTACAACAAATATATTTTACCGGTAAATTTACATCTGTAAGTATGCGTCAAATCCGGTAGTTCTGATTTTTTGCAGACTTGTTTATGATGTTGGCCTAATGAATAATCCAAGTTTGTGACCTCGAGCGCCGAACGCAACTTTGTCAAAAATCGAAAAAACCGCGAAAAAATCGTTATTTTTTCAAATTTTGGTGATTATAACCCTAAAGGACTAGTTTTTTCTTATACCTTTCTTAAAACGGTTTTAAAGGAGACTTAATTTGCTACAATATGATACTAAAACTGTCTCTGCAGACCCAATAGTTTCCGAGATTGAGCCTTTCAAAGTTTATCATTTTCTTAACTTCGCAATATTTTGGAATATTTTAGACATTATTTTAGTACTACTCGAAAATTCATTCAGAACGACAGAATTGCAAAAAATTGCGAATTTCGAAAAAAAAAATGATAAACTTTGAACTGCTTAATCTCGGAAACTATTGGGTCTACAGAGACAGTTCTAGTAGCATATTGTAGCAAATTTAGACTAGTTTAAAACGGTCATAGGAAAGTATAGAGAAAAAACTAGTCCTGTAGGGTTATAATCGCCAAAATAACGATTTTTTCGCGGTTTTTTCGATTTTAGACAAAGTAGCGTTCGGCGCTCGAGGTCACAAACTTGGATTATTCATTGGGCCAACATCATAAACAAGTCTGCAAAAAATCAGAACTACCGGATTTGACGCACACTGTGATGTATAAAGTTACTGGACTATAAAGGAAAGTTTCATGAGATTTTAAAACTTTGAAATTTTAAAAAAAAATACTCGGAACCGGAGTAGGTGTCTGCCATTGGATTTTTTACTAAAAAAAAGATTGGTTACTTTAAGATATTAAAACGGCAGACTTGCTGAAATCACGTTTTTGAAGTCAATTTTTACGTTTTTTGACTTGCGGACACGCCCAAAGGAACCATCGGCGGGGATAGTGAATACCCATTTCAACTACGGCAGGTGAAAAACTATACCTAGCATCAATATGGAGTTTGCTAAAATACCGTAAGTCTGCCGGTCACTGGCTCTTAGACTGTAAGTAACATATGTACCTTTCATATCGTCAGCTACATAGCATTTACGTGTAACTACATTTTAGAAAAATGGAAAGGAAGCTGATAAAACGGTTTATTCCAACTCTAAACAAGCTTTTAAAAAAAATTTACTATCAATAATTAAAAAATATTAATTTATTTTTGATTTATTGATAAAAAAATTTTATTTTCAAGCTTGTTTAGAAGGGCAATAAATCATTTTGCGAGCTTCCTTTCCATTTTTCTAAAATGTAGTTAAACGTAAATGCTTTGTAGCCGACGATATATTAAAAAATCAACAATTTCAAATCTGCGCATTTCTAGAAAATTGATTTTGAATTTTTTACTTTATTTTTCTAAGAGAATATATTTAACGCCATGTAATGTGCATTACTATATTGATTAGCTCTTTTCAATACCTACATTTTGAGTTATATAACATTAAAATAAGTTTAGTAGTTGTTGCTGTAGAGCCATTTCAATACAGCAGGGTAGAGCGATTTTAGGTAGATTTCATATAAAAATCTACCCATTGGAATGTGCTTCATCTCGGAATTTCGGAAAAATTTTGGTGCCAAACGACTATATATGATAAGCGGAGACGGAAAATCAAAATGAAAAAAGTTTTTATATATATACATATATATGTATATATATATATATATATATATATATATATATATATATATATATATATGTATATATATATATATATATATATATATATATATATATATATATATATATATATATATATATAAATATATTTATATATATATAAATATATATATATTTATATATATATATATATATATATATATATATATATATATATATATATATATATATATATATATATATATATATATATATATATATATATATATATATATATATATATATATATATATATATAT
>OY856187.1:285200205-285228205 GCA_963693315.1 Diogma glabrata | reverse complement strand
TTGTAAATTCATTTTTCTATTTTGTAATATCATGGTAATCACAAATGTGATTTTAAAAATTAAAGTTTCTATGCACAAAATAAAGATTAAGTAATAATTACAAAAAAAAATTTTAAGTTATATTTTATATTTCTAATTCTAATTTATTTCTTTCTTTTTAATTTTATTACTGATTTTTATTTTAAGTATTATATTGGTCCTATTTTTTTCTTTTATTTTTTTAAATAAGTACAAGCTTTTATATTAAAGAAAAATTTAAGTAAAATAACTCACTCATACAATGTTAAAATGTGGTCATCAGTTCAACGAAGTTGGATAGTAATATCTTGATCAAATTCTCCGTACAGGTATAACATAAATAATTTAAATCCAAAATTATGCAGCAAGTATGAAATTCTTCCTTTATTTTTGAGCTCCGTATGATTCTTATTAACGATGTCTTCAAAACCAATCAAAATTGTGCAAAAACGTTGACATGAGACCATACATGCAATTATAATTTTATTGCCTACGTGTACCCAAAATTTTTTTTGAATAATATAAACATTATTATTTAATAAACTTTAAAAATGTTTATTCTGCATGATACATAACTATAAATTTCAGAATGACTTTGAATACTGTACTATTTTCTGTACCATGGGTTCACGAATTTTCATATATCAAAATATATTGCTAATTTCACAATCACTATATGATTAATAATTTATCTAGTCATTCAAATCTCAATAACTGTTTAGGGTAGGGATTGCAAGAAATCATTTGAGTTTTTTTATTTCTTTTAACAGTTTATTATTTTTTTCTTTCATTTTGTTTTCTTTTTAATTATTT
The DNA here is from genome assembly GCA_963693315.1 of Diogma glabrata. Lineage (NCBI taxonomy): Eukaryota > Metazoa > Arthropoda > Insecta > Diptera > Cylindrotomidae > Diogma > Diogma glabrata. The sequence goes on along the minus strand of OY856187.1, from coordinate 285,227,374 downwards.
AATAATACTCAACATAGATTCATAATTTTTGAGGGCCTTAGTACACATAACACACTCAATAAACTTTCCACAAAGCTGTTCAATCAAAAATTTTATTTTTTTATTTTGCTCTTTATTTTATTTGACTATTTTCATTTTTAATAATAATTTAATTTTTTATTTTAAAACTAGTTACAAATTTTTTTTGTTTCACATTTTAACACAGTACACAACAACACTACAATGTTGATTAACTAATCACAATGTATAAACTCACTTTCAGACGCGAGTTATTAGTCTAAAATAGGGTTTCTCATTTCCCGTAGAAATTCATATCCCGGGAAGCCGGGACAAAAAATATTAAATTCCCGGGATCCCGGGAAATCCGGAAAACGCTCAAAAGCTAGATTTTTCTAATTAGGTGGTAGAAAAATGTGTAAAATTAAAACAGCACAAAAAATGCGCTATTGATTTTTAAATTTAAATTATTTTTAATTAAAAAAACTTCAAAAATTAATAAAAAGGAATACATAAAAACAAAACAGAAATAAATTCATAATACGAATTTTTAAACAATTTTTCAAAAAACTAGGTTGTTAATGGTGCCATCCAGTGGCGTAGCTAGCATGGGTGGCACCCGGGGCGGATATTGTGGTGTCACCCCAAAAATAAAAACTGTCAATAATAATAAAAAGCCGATAAACGTAATTTATAATTTATTTTAATTAATACAAATGAGCATTATTATTAATAAGCTACATGGGTCATTTGTAATGGATAGTCTGGACTAATGTCTGAACATAGTGTATTATAGTCGCAGCTTCCTTAGTTGTTATTTCTTATATTAATCTGGACCGCTTGTAATAGTTTCTCATCCATTCATCATCAATAGTCATATTTCGTATAGTTCCCTTAACCCATAATTTTCTTATTTTTCTTAAAATCTAACTAAATCTTCAATAGCCGGACAAACATATGTGAGAGGGAAACTTGCACTAATTACCCTGATTTTGTTTATTAATTAATATAACATAATGTTAGTTAATTTGGATTAATTAATAATTTTCTTTGATTATCATCCGTATAGGCGTTGAAATTTAATCTTGCAACACCCTAAAATTGACGCGCGCTATGCTTCCATTCGATTGTTCTCACTATACTACTTGAGTTTGAATTTTCTAAACACCAACCGTAATGAAACAACGAAATTTTCAAACCTCATAACAGCTGTGCGTATTTTTTGTTTCCAATCGTCAACATGCAACGAATTACTATTTTTGCTCTGTTAAACATTTGATTTGTCTTTGTATGAGTATTTTACTTTAAACAATCCTTCCGTTATTGAACTGAACTTCCCTGTACTGATATAGTAGATTGTAGTTTAATAAATGTCTAAACATCATAACATTGATCGAACTTGCATTTGATTCATTTTGAATTCAATGATAGATGTTATGGATGTGTCGGAAATATTTTGTGTCACAACCTTATTTTCGTACAATAATATCTAATATCAAACCGTTTTGTATAACTATAAAAAGTTCCCAACAATTGAAAATCTGATGTAAATTAATTATTTCACATCTAAAACACTATATTCGAGTTATTTCGAGACAAAAATTTGGCTATATAATAAGCCACTGTAAATTGTTCCCTCTCTTAGTCTGATTTTATTTTGCTGTCATTCTGTGTTTAATTCATTTGAAAAATATGGTGTGGTCACTGAACGACCAGATTAAAATAAATAAAATAATTTTTTTTACATGTTCGTGAGTGCTAAATATACTAAATTTAGTGTTAATTTATTAAAACCTAGTTCTAAATATATTCTACAAGATCCGAGGTACGGCTCCTGGAGACATTTATAACTGTAAGTTGTACAATCGATGATATTATATTGTGGCTCTTAAAGCTTGAACGATTCGCGCAAACGAGTTTATCCCGTTCCTTTACAAAATTTTTTTTGTTTGAGTTACTGATTCACTAAAGTAAAGGTTAGAAAAAGTAAAGGAAGTAACAAGATCTATGCTGGTCATGATTTTGCAAGTCACCTAGGAGTGCGATGCCTCCGGATCCCAAAACAAAAATATAAAATATCAAAAAAAAAATCATATATGTTTGTCGACGTCCTTTAAAGTAAATTGAATTAACATTCGTGGTAATTTGTTCATAACTAAACGAATATTATCAAAGATTTCAACCTTTCTGGTGAATTATTATATTTATTAAAAAAAATGAATATTTGCTAATGTCCGTACATTTGTGTTAAATTAATATTTTCTAATGTCTGTACATTTGTGTTAAATTATGAAATTTTGAATCGATTTTTTTTATTAAAATGCCTCAACCTTTGTAATTAGTATAATTAAAATGATTATTTTCTAATGTCTAAACATTTGTGTCAAATTATTGTCATTGAAATCAATATGAATTAACGTATAAGGGTCAGTTGTTTTTTTTTAATTGGTGTTAACGGTGATTCCGCTCATAGTAAAATTCATCCAAAAATTTGAAGAAAAAAAAATTATATACTGATTACGGTAGTGCTTTCTGGCTCATGTATGACAAAGAATACGAGTTTATGCTGTTTAACCGAAAATTCTTTAGTCTCCTGCGAACAAGTTTATGAAACATCACGGAAAATTTATCAAATTGAGGTTTGCGTAGAATTTTGCAGATTAATTCACGTAGAAGCGTGAAACTGGTATTGGTACAATTTATTACATTTTTTGGACTTCAACGCATCCGGCAACAATTACCTTTCAACGCATTGCTCCACAATCGTTGATACCAATTATTACAGTTCTACTTCAACGAATAATTTAACTAGTATTGGTACACGTTATTACATTTTTTTTTGGATTTCAACGCATACGTCAACAATTATTTTTTACCGTGCTGCCTCACCATCATTGATATAAACTTATTACAGTTCTACTTCACCGAATAATTTAACTGGTATTGGTACAATTTATTACATTTTTTGGATTTCAACGCATACGTCAACAATTACCTTTTACCGTGTTGCCTCACCATCATTGATATAAACTTATTACAGTTCTACTTCACCGAATAATTTAACTGGTATTGGTACAATTTATTACATTTTTTTTGGATTTCAACGCATACGTCAACAATTACCTTTTTCCGTGTTGCCTCACCATCATTGATATAAACTTATTACAGTTCTACTTCACCGAATAATTTAACTGGTATTGGTACAATTTATTACATTTTTTGGAGTTCAACGCATACGGCAACAATCGCCTTTCCACGTATTGCTTCGCAATCATTGATACGGGTTATTACCGTTCGATTTCGACAAATAATTTCACTAGTATTGGTGCAATTTAGTACATTTTTCTTTGATTTCAACGCATCCTGCAACCATTGCATGACAACGTATTCGGCTGTAATTGCTATAATTGTTACCATACTCACCGGTGATTATAAATTGATTCGGCGCTTATGTTTACAATCAGATACAACGTTTCTACTTATCATTTTGATTCAACAACATTATTTTTTTTAACGTTTCTACTTAACGCTGATGATTGCAAGTTTATTTAACGTTTCTACTTATCATTGTATTCAACGTTTATAAATACAAAATTATTCAACGCTGTTGATTGCAAGTTTGTTTAACATTTCTACCTAACATTTTATTCAACCTTTATAAGTACCAAATTATTTAACACTGATGATTGCAAGTTTGTTTAACGTTTCGACTTAACATTTTATTCAACATTTATAAGTACAAAATTGTTTAACGCTGTTGATTGCAAGTCTGTTTAAACATTTCTACTTAACATTATATTCAACATTTATACGTACAAAATTGTTTAACGCTGATGATTGCAAGTTCATCTAACGTTCCTATTTAACGTTTTATTCAACAAAATTATCCAACGATTGCAATTTTAATTAACGTTTCTACTTATCCTGGCATTCAACGTTTATAAATACAAAATTATTCAACGCTGTTGATTGCAAGTTTATTGAACAATTCTACTTAACATTTTATACAACGTTTTCACATACAACTTTATACAACCTTTTTGATATTCAAACATCTTCGGGAATTATCCAACGTGACCAACGTGTTGATGAAAGGCTGATACAATCAGGATAGGAGGTCGGGATTTAATCATGGGGTGAGTAAAATTGTTTTATTAATTTTTTTTCCTAATGATAAAGGGGTGTGAATGAGTGTGTGTGTGTGGGCGTATGTGAGCGAACGAGGGGGTTGAACGTGCCGACCGTGGTTCTTTCGTAGAAGGGGGTCGCCAGAGTCTCCATTTTTCCACTTGTATTTCTTTCCATTTCTGCAAATTTTCGTTAATAGCGTACATTTCTGTATTTGTGCTGAAGTAGCAGGGTTACTTTATCGTTCCCATGGGCTGAAGCTAGCTTGGGGCAAGAAAATCAATCTCGCTAGGTACGCTTCCTGCTATGTCATTCTCATTGGTTCGCCAGTGAGAAAGCGCTTCATTACAAATTGGCGCCCAACGTGGGGCTTCTCTAAGGGTTTCTACAGCAATGTAGAACTCTGGAGGAGTCCCTCCAAATTTTCAAAAATTTTGAAAAATTTTTTTTTGAAATTTTTTTTCTTCAAATTAATTTTCATTTCCACCCTACAATAGTTAGAGGCTCTGGCGACATGGAAGCAATTCCCTGCTTCATACGCGCAGGAGCAAAGGAAGTCTGAGATCCCTCAGACTTTTCTTTGATGGGGAGTTGCGTCCCTACGCCTCCAGCAATGTTTCTCCTCTTGTTTTTTTTGATAACGCAAGGGTGGGAATATTTCTTAGGAAGTATTCCCAATGGGCATTACAACCCCACGGACCCTAGTTACGGGCTGGGTTTCTGGCGATGGCACGAGGGCCGAAGGTGATTCAGGTGCCAGACCTAGACTGACGTGTATTGGTGTATACGCCAATTCTCGTCCGAGTCTGGTCACCTGGTCAGGCTTCGGGTTCGTGGTGTCCTCAGAGTCCAGTCCGAACTGATATTGTCTAATCGTTAGAGTCCCCTCCCGACAATATTGGTTTCCTATGACCTGAGTGTTTCGGTTCCCCATGGATAATACTGAGGGACATTTTCCAAAGTAGCCCGATCAGCTACTGAGGGAAGATGTCCGCTCAGCTTTTATGCCGTGGTTGACTGGATCCACTCAGGTCATAGCACCTCGCCCGTATGTGTTGGTGGTGTGGATCGCAGTTGGCGGGTGCTGTCGATCGAATGGTGGACCAGAGGATTTATCTTCTGGCCATCCCGTCAGCACTTGTCAGCTGGGTGAAATCCCATCAGCACATACCCCATCTTATTCCTTTCCCACCCTACCTTTCCCATCCTTTTACATCTCCTCTTCTTCCCTTTTCTTTTCGGATTTCCCATCCTTTAACGTAGTGTAATTTTAAACTTTTCTTTGGTCCCAAACAAACTAAAAACAAAATAAAATCAACATAAATTAAGAAAGAACGGCGATCACCATCTTCAACCCCATGTGTGGTGAACTCCCCCCTTGATTGGTCCGTCCGTCCGTCGTCAGTAAATAAATAAATAAATAAATATATTGAATAAATAAATAAATAAATATATGAAATAAATAAATAATTATTTATTAATAAATAAATAAATAAATATTTATTAGTAAATGAATAAAACTGCTGATAAAATCATGGACTTATTGTTTTTTTTCTCTATCACAATTTTAGATACCAACACGAAAATTATACATAACAGAATAACAAAAGGATAAATTATACTTAACAAAATAACAAAAGGATAAATTTTACTTAACAAATTAACAAAAGGATAAAATATACATAAAGTCAAATCCAAGGACAAATCTTACATATACCATAATCCAGATAGAGGTCCACGGCAGCAGTATTAATTTGTAAATATTAATTTAAGTAGCTTAGAGATTTCCTTAAATTATATTCCTGCATGTTAGGTTAAATTTTCATATATATAATTTTTTTTCTTGTACATGCAAGATTCAATTTTGTTAATTTTAAGTATTTTCTTGCCGAACCGGTAGGCTTGCCGCACTTCTAGTTTTTTTTTTTTTGTTACTCAGTTTTGAGTATCGCGAACCGTCAGACCTGCCCGGAATTGGGTCTGTAAATTTTCTTTTGTGCTCATCTTCTGCCGTAGTTGTAGTATACCTATTTAATCTCAAAGTACGAGTTTTTATCACTGATTGTTCACACGACAACAACTTAAGTAGTAATTTTTACTCTTGATTTACGCTCGGCGATAGCCCGTTTAACAAGTCTCCTAATCAATACATCTGACGAATTGGTCAGATATCGTGCAGCTGTTTGAGGTTTGACTAGCTGAATTTCCATACAATTTTTTTAAATTCTGCTCTGATATATTTAAAGTAATCAAATATTGTAATAAAATAATTTTTTTCTTGGTGATAATTAAATTGTTTATTTGATTTCAACGTTCGCAATAGGTAGGGTAGCAATTGTCTCTTCACCCTCCATATTCTTGTTTGGTTTTGATTAAGTAGTGTGCGGCGGTTTGAGTATTCATAATGTCTGCCGCTGATAAGATTGACGTTCTGGATAGGTCCAGCTCTTGTGCTGTTTGCCAACACGAAATCGTGCCGGCCAACGTAAAACTCCTCACTCGGTGTAACCACCTCTTTCATGACATCTGCCTCAATGACTGGTTGTTGCAGAATAGTACCTGCCCAATTTGTCGAGCCGCTTGTGAGCGTGCAGAATTACAGAGGTTGCCTCGAGGGACGGATAAAAATAATTATACAATGGTACCACCTCCACCGAGACCTGTGACTCGCTCTATTACCGCAGGTTGGCAACGTCGTCCTAGTACTGGAAATCAACACTCGTCCACTCCCTTGGCAGTCCGTCTCCCACCATCTAGACTCGCCGATGAAGTGCGAGTGAATGCTGCTCTAAGATCTCCCATACATGGTGCCGCGGCAGCGGAAGATCATGGTTTTCAGGAAGCTGTTAATGCTCACATCGATCAGGAAATTTCCAGGATTAATCACTCAATGATGCAATCACGTGCTCCGGCACCTGAAGTGTTGTTACCCCTAGCACATAATGTAGTATCACCCACCACACCGCGTCATCAATCGGTTCATTCCGGAAATTATACACCAGTAAATGCGTTTGTGCGGAATAACGTACCGGTACCACCAATGTTTGCTGAACCTCATCCTGCTCCTGCTCCAGCCAGAATACGAACACATCTCGAACAGCACTTTACAACAATTAGGAATTGGAACGTAACGTTCTCAGGTAGACCCGATGGTCTAGATGTTGAAGCGTTCATCTTCAGAATAGAGCGGCTGACAGAGATGTGTTTAAATAGCGATTTTACTATTGTCACCCGTTGTCTGTACCTGTTGTTCACAGATCGAGCAGCTGATTGGTTCTGGAGATATTTTCGCCAGAACCGACAGCTTATTTGGACTGACTTGTGTCATGCTCTGCGAATAGAATTTCAGGACCGGCAGACGGACGAAGAAGTGAAAGAGCGGATGAGGGCCAGGAAACAACGGCCCACTGAATTGTTTGACGAATTCTTACAATCAGTTTATCGACTGGCCGATAGACTTCGGGTACCGATGTCGGACGCAGAGTTATTATCCTTGATACGATACAACTTACGATTGGAAATTAGAAGGGAGCTGCTATATGTTACCATTTATGGACTGGAACATCTGCGCCAGCTCTGCCGTGATCGCGAAAAATTATGGGCCGAGTCAATAACCAGACCGCGAGATTATAATATTAGATCATCTAGACCGGTGTCTGAGGTGGATTTGGGTCATGAATTCTCACAAATTCAAATTAGCGAATTGCCAACTGAATCGTTACCAATTACATCCAACGAACTTGCGGCAATACAGCCTGCCCCTAATATGAGACGAATACCCAGTTCAACTATTTGTTGGAACTGCAAACGACCTGGTCATCGGTGGCACGATTGTCGTGAATCTCAGCGATTGTTTTGTTGGGGATACGGAAAAGACGATGTATTATGTCCTAATTGTGAAAATTGTCGGGGAAACCGAAGGGGGGGCCAGAATCCCAACACCTTTTCTCGCTCCCAGGACCTGTCTTAGATTCATCTAAGACCAAATTTAATTTGTCTCCTGATCCTTCGAATATTTCATCTACCAATACCAATAACCTACTAGTACATGATACACCGTTGAACCGAGCTTCAACATCCACTTTCGTAGAACACCCGTCGAACACTGCTTTTGGTACCATGGTACCCACTCATGATCCTAAGGTGAACTTATGGAAACGTACACTCGCTCATGCAGAACCACCACCATTATGTACTCAACTCAAAACATTCCAACAAAGATTGAAAGAATACTTGAAAATACGCTCGAACATATTTGTCGATGCATTATCCTACTTAAAACCTACAACACGTTCTGCACTCCGTTCTCGCATTTATTGGCAACAACGACATTTGTTTAAAACTAAAACCATTTCCTCTATTGTGAAATTGGCCAACGATGTGAGATCTTATGCCACAGTGTCAATATTGGGTAAACAACATACTGGACTGTTGGATAGTGGAGCGTCTTTGACTGTAATTGGTGGTGATTTTGCTAAAGAAATCGTACAGACTCCAGATCTTCTGACTTATTCTTCTGCAGTAGTCCGTACTGCCGATGGGCAAAGACAGAAGATCTTGGGGTTTGTAAAAACAAAGATTTCATTTATGAACCAAGTCAGAATCCTGGACGTCTTCGTTATCCCGTCTTTAACTCAAGATCCATACCTAGGTATAAGATTTCTTTAACGCTTTTGGTTTGTTTAACCCGAGATTTGAATTACCTACCTTTTCAACTACGGTGTCAGTAATTTCAGAATTGTCTATGGACAATCAAGCACGTCTACAAAACACTATTCAGCTTCTACCATCGTTTTCAAAAATGGGTCTGGGTCGAACACATTTGATAGAACATGTTATTGATGTGGGGACTGCAGCTCCCATCAAGCAACGTCATTACCCAATATCGCCCGCCATTGAGAAACTGATGGGAGAAGAACTGGATAGCATGTTATCTCTGGGTATTATAGAGGTTTCAAACAGTCCATGGTCAAGTCCTGTGGTTTTAATTCGCAAACCTGGGAAGAATCGTCTTTGTTTGGATAGTAGAAAGGTCAATACAGTTACTAAAAAGGATGCCTACCCCCTTCCACAGATAGATGGAATCTTGAGTCGTCTGCCACAGAGTAATTTCATTTCCAGTTTGGATCTGAAAGACGCTTTCTGGCAGATACCTCTAGAAAAACACTCCCGAGAGAAAACTGCTTTTACGGTCCCTGGGCGGCCTTTGTATCAGTTCGTAAGAATGCCTTTCGGACTGTGCAATGCGCCGCAAACGATGACTAAATTGATGGACCAAGTAATTCCTCCACATCTCAAGTCGTGCGTCTTCGTATACTTGGATGATCTTCTAATAGTTACAGATACCTTTGAGGCCCATCTGAAACTGTTAGAAGATATCTCCCAGTGTCTTAGACGTGCGAACTTGACGATAAACGTGGAAAAAAGAAAGTTTCTCTTGCCGGAGGTAAAATATTTGGGATATGTTGTGGGAGGTGGTACGTTGAAAATTGATCCTGATAAAACTCTAGCTATTTCTGACTTTCCTACACCGCGTACGTCCAAACAGATTCGACGTTTCCTGGGTATGGCGGGTTATTATCGCCGTTTTATCTCTGATTTCTCTGCTATGTCCTCTCCAATATCAGATTTGTTGAAGAAAAATTCTAATAAATTCGTATGAACACCAGAAGCTGAAACAGCATTTATAAATCTCAAAAATGCTCTCATATCAGCACCCGTCCTCATAAACCCCGACTATACTAAACCTTTTACTCTCCAGTGCGACGCTAGTAATGACGGTATAGGCTGTGTATTACTTCAGTGTGACATGGACGGTATGGAACATCCCATAGCGTACATGTCCAAGAAACTAAATTCTGCGCAGCGCAATTACTCAACTAGTGAGAAAGAGTGTCTAGCCGCCGTACTGGGAGTAAAGAAATTTAGAGCGTATGTCGAGGGTCAGGCCTTTAAGATCATAACTGACCATGCTTCATTAAAATGGTTAATGCAACAAAAAGCCCTTTCTGGTCGATTGGCTCGTTGGAGCTTGAAATTGCAGGGTTATGTCTTTGATATTGAATATCGAAAATGAAATTTAAACATAGTTCCAGACACTCTATCAAGACGTGACTCTGTTGACGTCATTTCTGAATTATGTCCAGTGCCTGAATTAGATCTTAATTCCTCTTTCTTCAACACTTCTCGATATTTGGAGTTGGTAAATCTGGTTACCGAAGCAGACGGTACATTGCCTGATCTGAAAGTAATTTCTGGTCGGGTTTATAAACGATTGGCTTGTCTAGATCTTGATATTCCTTCAGAGGGTGAGGTTTGGAAATTGTGGTTACCTGAGGAATACACTGACGAGTGTATTGCCAGGGCCCACAATCCTCCTACCGCATCTCATGGAGGTCTAGCAAAAACATTGTATAATGTTCGAAAATTTTACTATTGGCCTCGTATGTATACCCAGGTTAAATCGTACATCGGAAATTGTAAGACCTGCAAAGAAATCAAAGCGACTAATGTTCCACTTCGTGCTCCCATGGTTTCTCAGATGAAAACAGAACGAATTGGTCAGCGATTGTATATCGATATTCTTGGCCCTTATCCTCGTTCAAAGGCCGGGAATATCGCTATTCTTGTAGTATTAGATCATGTTACTAAATATCCATTTTTATTTCCTTTACGGAAACTAACTGCTGAACCAATTTGTCATCTATTGGCTACCAATGTCTTTCATGTATTTGGTTGTCCAGAAGTAATTGTGTCCGATAATGGGACTCAATTTAAATCGAAACTATTTGGGGATTTTTTGGCGAAGCACGGAGTGAAACATACATTACTGGCGTTATATTCACCGCAAGCTAACGCTTCTGAACGGGTAAATAGAAGTGTTTTATCTGGTATTCGAGCCTATTTAAAGGAGGAGCATTCTAAATGGGATCTGCACTTGAGCGAGGTCGCTTGTGCACTACGTTGTTCTCTTCACCAAACTCTTAAATGTTCCCCTTATTTCGCAATGTTTGGAATACCTATGGTGACTCATGGTTCGTCATATGAACTGCTGAGACGATTGAATAGTCTTCATGATCCAGGTGAAACGATTCTGCGACCTGATTATCTTAATAAGATTCGAATTCGAATTCTTGATTTAACTGCCGAAGCATTTGTCAAAAGTGCTGAAAGATACAATTTACGAGCTCGAGTAACCTTGTTTAAACCAGGTGATACGGTGTTCCGAAGGAACTTTATTTTGAGTGACGCCGGTAAGAAATTATCTGCTAAACTTGCACAGAAGTTTATTGAGACCAGAGTAATCAGGTTGGTAGGTGGCGCCGCCTACGAACTGAAGGACCTGGTTTCTAAACGTAGAGGTGTTTATCATTCCAAGGACATTCGCGCCTAACATCGGTAGTAATTGTTTTTGTCAGTATGATAGTAACTTTCGCTTGTGTTTCACCGCCATTGTAAGTCAAGATTATCGACGACCATAAAGTATGAGGGTAGTTTCGTCTTGAATTCACAGTCCAGTGAGTGTGTATCAACTTTGGTGTTCGGGTCTTGTTTCAAAAAATTTTTTTTCTGTGTTGACTATTTGCCAGCGAAAATTCCGAGATCGAATGTATTGAATTTGGTTCAATTAGTTACTTTGAAACTATGTGATTAGTTTTTTTTACAGCCTTCAGAGTCACTTGGACGGAAGCGTACAACAGTGTAGCCCGGCTAGCGTAGTCGGAGACGCATGAGACTCGTGGTAGTTCAGGTGTGGGTTGCGACCCTGCATAACGTAAAAGTTGAATTGTGTCGGAGATTTCATTGTAGGAGTCGGTCCAATGAGATTTTATTTTTCGATCTTGTAGCAGAATGCCTAATTTTTTTTGTGACTTTAGAGTCTCGGGATCCCCCAGATCTGCCCGAAATTGGGTCTGGAAGATGTTAGTTATCCATCGTTTGCAATAGAGTAGAATACTGTTTTTATCGATACCCCTCCCAAAGGTTTTTTTTTGTATAATCATAGATACTTTGTTACTTTGTTTCTGCTAAGACTGGGTTTGTAATACCGATCGAATTGATTGCTAATCTGTGGTACATCGAGGTGCCTCACCCTACTGATATGGATGTACAAGGTCTATTTGCGACCAGCCTATGCCTTTTTCAACTTCATTTTGGTCGTGAGTGTTCTTCCAAAAAGCACTTGTTCTGTAATGGATAGTCTGGACTAATGTCTGAACATAGTGTATTATTGTCGCAGCTTCCTTAGTTGTTATTTCTTATATTAATCTGTACCGCTTGTAATAGTTTCTCATCCATTCATCATCAATAGTCATATTTCGTATAGTTCCCTTAACCCATAGTTTTCTTTTTTTTCTTAAAATCTAACTAAATCTTCAATAGCCGGACAAACATATGTGAGAGGGAAACTTGCACTAATTACCCTGATTTTGTTTATTAATTAATATAACATAATGTTAGTTAATTTGGATTAATTAATAATTTTCTTTGATTATCATCCGTATAGGCGTTGAAATTTAATCTTGCAACACCCTAAAATTGACGCGCGCTATGCTTCCATTCGATTGTTCTCACTATACTACTTGAGTTTGAATTTTCTAAACACCAGCCGTAATGAAACAACGAAATTTTCAAACTTCATAACAGCTGTGCGTATTTTTTGTTTCCAATCGTTAACATGCAACGAATTACTATTTTTGCTTTGTTAAACATTTGATTTGTCTTTGTATGAGTATTTTACTTTAAACAATCCTTCCGTTATTGAACTGAACTTCCCTGTACTGATATAGTAGATTGTAGCTTAATAAATGTCTAAACATCATAACATTGATCGAACTTGCATTTGATTCATTTTGAATTCAATGATAGATGTTATGGATGTGTCGGAAATATTTTGTGTCACAACCTTATTTTCGTACAATAATATCTAATATCAAACCGTTTTGTATAACTATAAAAAGTTCCCAACAATTGAAAATCTGATGTAAATTAATTATTTCACATCTAAAACACTATATTCGAGTTATTTCGAGACAAAAATTTGGCTATATAATAAGCCACTGTAAATTGTTCCCTCTCTTAGTCTGATTTTATTTTGCTGTCATTCTGTGTTTAATTCATTTGAAAAATATGGTGTGGTCACTGAACGACCAGATTAAAATAAATAAAATAATTTTTTTTACATGTTCGTGAGTGTTAAATATACTAAATTTAGTGTTAATTTATTAAAACCTAGTTCTAAATATATTCTACAAGATCCGAGGTACGGCTCCTGGAGACATTTATAACTATTAAAACCTAGTTCTAAATATATTCTACAAGATCCGAGGTACGGCTCCTGGAGACATTTATAACTGTAAGTTGTACAATCGATGATATTATATTGTGGCTCTTAAAGCTTGAACGATTCGCGCAAACGAGTTTATCCCGTTCCTTTACAAAATTTTTTTTGTTTGAGTTACTGATTCACTAAAGTAAAGGTTAGAAAAAGTAAAGGAAGTAACAAGATCTATGCTGGTCATGATTTTGCAAGTCACCTAGGAGTGCGATGCCTCCGGATCCCAAAACAAAAATATAAAATATCAAAAAAAAAATCATATATGTTTGTCGACGTCCTTTAAAGTAAATTGAATTAACATTCGTGGTAATTTGTTCATAACTAAACGAATATTATCAAAGATTTCAACCTTTCTGGTGAATTATTATATTTATTAAAAAAAATGAATATTTGCTAATGTCCGTACATTTGTGTTAAATTAATATTTTCTAATGTCTGTACATTTGTGTTAAATTATGAAATTTTGAATCGATTTTTTTTATTAAAATGCCTCAACCTTTGTAATTAGTATAATTAAAATGATTATTTTCTAATGTCTAAACATTTGTGTCAAATTATTGTCATTGAAATCAATATGAATTAACGTATAAGGGTCAGTTGTTTTTTTTTAATTGGTGTTAACGGTGATTCCGCTCATAGTAAAATTCATCCAAAAATTTGAAGAAAAAAAAAATTATATACTGATTACGGTAGTGCTTTCTGGCTCATGTATGACAAAGAATACGAGTTTATGCTGTTTAACCGAAAATTCTTTAGTCTCCTGCGAACAAGTTTATGAAACATCACGGAAAATTTATCAAATTGAGGTTTGCGTAGAATTTTGCAGATTAATTCACGTAGAAGCGTGAAACTGGTATTGGTACAATTTATTACATTTTTTGGACTTCAACGCATCCGGCAACAATTACCTTTCAACGCATTGCTCCACAATCGTTGATACCAATTATTACAGTTCTACTTCAACGAATAATTTAACTAGTATTGGTACACGTTATTACATTTTTTTTTGGATTTCAACGCATACGTCAACAATTACCTTTTACCGTGCTGCCTCACCATCATTGATATAAACTTATTACAGTTCTACTTCACCGAATAATTTAACTGGTATTGGTACAATTTATTACATTTTTTGGATTTCAACGCATACGTCAACAATTACCTTTTACCGTGTTGCCTCACCATCATTGATATAAACTTATTACAGTTCTACTTCACCGAATAATTTAACTGGTATTGGTACAATTTATTACATTTTTTGGAGTTCAACGCATACGGCAACAATCGCCTTTCCACGTATTGCTTCGCAATCATTGATACGGGTTATTACCGTTCGATTTCGACAAATAATTTCACTAGTATTGGTGCAATTTAGTACATTTTTCTTTGATTTCAACGCATCCTGCAACCATTGCATGACAACGTATTCGGCTGTAATTGCTATAATTGTTACCATACTCACCGGTGATTATAAATTGATTCGGCGCTTATGTTTACAACCAGATACAACGTTTCTACTTATCATTTTGATTCAACAACATTATTTTTTTAACGTTTCTACTTAACGCTGATGATTGCAAGATTATTTAACGTTTCTACTTATCATTGTATTCAACGTTTATAAATATAAAATTATTCAACGCTGTTGATTGCAAGTTTGTTTAACATTTCTACCTAACATTTTATTCAACCTTTATAAGTACCAAATTATTTAACACTGATGATTGCAAGTTTGTTTAACGTTTCGACTTAACATTTTATTCAACATTTATAAGTACAAAATTGTTTAACGCTGTTGATTTAAACATTTCATTTAAACATTTCTACTTAACATTATATTCAACATTTATACGTACAAAATTGTTTAACGTTTAAATGATTGCAAGTTCATCTAACGTTCCTATTTAACGTTTTATTCAACAAAATTATCCAACGATTGCAATTTTAATTAACGTTTCTACTTATCCTGGCATTCAACGTTTATAAATACAAAATTATTCAACGCTGTTGATTGCAAGTTTATTGAACAATTCTACTTAACATTTTATACAACGTTTTCACATACAACTTTATACAACCCTTTTGATATTCAAACATCTTCGGGAATTATCCAACGTGACCAACGTGTTGATGAAAGGCTGATACAATCAGGATAGGAGGTCGGGATTTAATCATGGGGTGAGTAAAATTGTTTTATTAATTTTTTTCCTAATGATAAAGGGGTGTGAATGAGTGTGTGTGTGGCGTATGTGAGCGAACGAGGGGGTTGAACGTGCCGACCGTGGTTCTTTCGTAGAAGGGGGTCGCCAGAGTCTCCATTTTTCCACTTGTATTTCTTTCCATTTCTGCAAATTTTCGTTAATAGCGTACATTTCTGTATTTGTGCTGAAGTAGCAGGGTTACTTTATTGTTCCCATGGGCTGAAGATAGCTTGGGGCAAGAAAATCAATCTCGCTAGGTACGCTTCCTGCTATGTCATTCTCATTGGTTCGCCAGTGAGAAAGCGCTTCATTACACATTGCCCGCAAGTAATTTTTAATTAATTTTAATTTGCTGAAACTCTCTCACACGAAGCCACTAACATGCAAATAGTCATAAATAACTTTAGTGCGACCGTAAGATTCGGAAGAAATTCTGAAATATCCCATTCTGCGATGAGTTTCAAAAAGTCTAGATACACCCAGTTAGAAACTGTAACATTGGCCGCTTTTAAATGCCTCCTCAACCTTGGTATCTCTATGAGGAGTTCTGTTGCCGATACCTCATAAAAACTGGTAAATTTTGATACAGATAATTTCAACTCTTCACTGTTCGGCAAAAGCCAAATGTTTGTCTGCACAACCTCAAACAATGAAGCTTAATCTTGAACTGACTTAAGTCTAGTTCGGAGTTCTACACTGAATCGGTCAAGACATTCCAACATTTCCTTTTTAAGTTGAGCTCTCAGTGTCAGTCCAACATCAAGGGCAAACTCACCAGCCATTGGTTTTTTACGTTTTTACGACGAATTCGGCTTTCCATTGGAGTGTCATAGTCCTCCGATTTTTTCGCAGCAAGAATTATTGCCTCTTCTACAATGTGACTTCGTTACGAATTGACTCTATTTTTGTAACTAATTGATAAATATTCAAGCCCTTGCTTTGCCATCCAATCTGAGCACAGATATTATTTTCCTTAGAATATCATTCCAAAACAAAAGATAGCAAAGAAACGTAAAATCACATGCTGCATGGATAAGGCTCTGTGCAGCGCCTCTAGTGTCTACATTTTCTTGTTGATCACTTAACTTCTCAATTGCAGCCACAATACCAGCAAAATTTCCGGCCAATACTTTTACTGCAGCATAATGAGCACTCCAATGCGTTGTTAAGAGTCTTTCTCTGTACTTCTCAGCGGCTAGTCGAAGCAGAAGAAAAAATATAAAGATTCACTTAGAAAATCGTTGTGATTTGAATAAACATTAAATTTTGTTTAAAATTAATAGAAAAGTTTCATTTATTTAACTTGGAGGAAACTTAATTCTACAACTTGGGTAATGTTAAAATGGCTTCCACTATTCCGAAAAACGTTACACAAGTTACAGTTTGTGCAAATGAGTGTTGGCCACATAAATTAATTGAATGATCTATGCAGCCGACAAAAAATGCTTTGTTATTTTTTGCTTTAATAATAGCTTGCACTCCTCCATGTATACTACTCATAACAGCTGCATTATCATAACCTTGGGAACGACAATTCATAACATCTATACCGTCATTTTCAAGATTTTTACACTGAAAAAAACATGTCCTATTTCCAATCGAAATGCATTTGTCTCAACCTCACCGTGCGGGCAGATATGGCGAATCGAACTACGATATTGATTCAACAACTGTACAATTATAAACCGACAATCACATGAAATATTTATGTCAAAATAAAATAATGTTCAATTAATCTCAAATACTTAAATTTTAAAATGAAAAATTCATGATATAAGGCCAAAGAAATATGTTTTTATGGAAATAGTTATTAACTTTTTTCAACTATTGTTATATTCGATTAAAACCCTTTATATTTTAAATAAACCTCGTTTTGTTGTCAGGAAAATGTTACTGAGTACTAATTAGTTGTCCCAATCACGGTGAAATTGTTTGTTAATATATTTTCTTTGCATGAATAATAAACTGCCAACTTCGAGATGAGGTTGTCATTACTTCAATTTTTTTTCATTGTAAGAATTTCATCGCTTAAATCAGCGGCTTTTTCAATGTAAAGGAAAAAATCCAAGTAATACTTCCTTGATTTCCACTTTTCTACCATCAATTTTCACTAACGAATCACTTCTGACATTTGATCAATATTTGAATTGTCAGGTGTGCTATCAAACATAATTCCAAGATATTTAACCGATTTAATTTCGTTGACAAGCTTAAACTTTACGTGGTTCGCTAAAACATTTATGAACTCATTTTGTACATCTGGTTACAAATATGATACTTTTGGTGATTTACCATGTACCAAATTCAAAATGTGTTCTTTTAACACTACATCATACTTTGACAATAGATTGGCTAGTTCTAAAAAATTGCCTTTATTTGAAGAACTTTGTCCTTCATCATGTCAACGAAATGCTAGGTTTTGTTTAGATAAAAACAAAGTTAATGCTGAGTCTCCTATCGTTCTATGAAATTTTAACCTCATTTCCAAAGTTTTTCACTTTTCTAAATTCTCCAGATGTTTATTGGAAGTTTCATGGTCGGTTACTTTGGGATTTAGTTTCCACCACTTCTGAAATCCAGTCGTAGATTTTGTATCATTACTATTGGTGACAGCTAATATACGACAGCAGAAGCAGTACAGGTTATTATTTAAAGGAGAATAAACCATCCATGACCGCAGAATTTTCTCACCATAAGGCATCACTTTGTAATACCATTCTTTAGAAAGATGGCAAACATCACCTTTTATGTCCAACCCGAGTCTAGATACAGTAGCAAACGACCCTTCTCTATTTGGAAAACGTTCTCTTCCTTGTTTTGTGATTTCAATGCGAACATTATCAGAGACTACCTAGTATATTCCAATGTGATACATATCTTAAGTCCTGAAGTGATTCACCCATGCAAATACTGTCTTCGATAGTAGAAGCATTAGCAGCATTATCAGTTATCACTGTCATTTTCAGTATTTCTTTCTAATTCGTCTTCATCATAGCTTATCATTATTAATTCTGTATTGTCGCTGTTGCTTTCCGAAGATGAGCCAATATACTCTAAAACATTCGTTGCATCAACGTGAAAATCAGTTTCTTTTGATGAAGCTTGGATGTCATCTGGTTTTGTAACATATTTATAGATGGATCCAGATATGCTCTGAAATGCATCTATTTTAGCCTGTTTGTTTTCTCTGCTGGAATCCACTTTTTCTTTAAGAAGTATGAACTCCTCGTGGCATATTTATTTTTTGGGATATTTGCTAAATGAAATCTAAAAATATATTTTTAATTATAGTAGATATCAGCAAAGCAAGCTCAAGGGTGCCACCCGATCGACAAAGGGTGCCACATTCTCGACGTAAACCACTTTTCCTATACATTATTCAGCATATGTGTTTTCAGACCTTTTCGTTAAAGAATCATTCTTGCATATTAAATATTATACCATAAAAAAAGTCAATATGGTATCTATAGGAATATTCAAAGCTATTGAGTAATTGTGGTGATGATATTAAATGCTCAACATGTTGATTCGATTAATATTGTTAAAATATTATTTCACGTAATAACTCAAAAATTTTGAAAAGAAGAATTGTTTCTTTTTGAACCAATAACACATTTATAGGATACATTTATAAGTTATCACAATTTATAAATTAAAATTATATGGATAACCTGGTTAAAATGGTTTCTATAGAAGTGATTAATCGTTGAAAACATTGTGATGGTTTGTTTAAGTTTTTTACGGCCGGGTGTCACCCCAAAACGGGTGACACCCGGGCGGACCGCCACCCCGCCCCCCTAGCTACGCCACTGGCGCCATCACTCAATTTTGTCCGAATTTTCGTGACGAAACGTCCATTGAACCATCCATTAAACACCATCCGTCCAAGAGAACCATTAAACATAAATTAAGAAAAATGAAGCGCAAGTTTTAGGTAGATTTCTCAGAAAAATGTACCTATTTTGAGTTTTATTGGTTTTAATTTGTTGTGTTTATATGTGTCAAAAAAACCATACAAAAAAACCAAGATACCATATGTGTAAAAAAAAAACATTTTCCTAATTTTGAACGAAATTAATTACTACAGAGAGAAAAGAATTAAAAACTACTCGATTTTCGAGTGAGAAAACTTTTAATATCTTTGAAAAAAGTACAAAAAATGTTAATAAAAATTAGCGGGATACCCGGGATCCCGGGATGAAATCCCGGGAAAACGGGATGAAAATTTACCCCCGGGATCCCAGGGAAAACGGGATCCTGGTATCCCGTTTGAGAAACCCTACTCTAAAAGACTTATTAGATAAGAGAGCTTTCTACTAAAAAACTGAATTTATACCTTCTCAGACCGGAAGTTTACTAACCAAATCGAAATTTCTGGAGACAACCGGACTCTCGATTGATATTACTCTCCATTGAATTAGAAAACCTACGGTTAACAATGAAGATGGCAATACAGTTTTCAAACCGTAGCATTTAAATTTTAAATATCAAGAAAAAAAAATCTAACAAAAAAATTAACAGGAATACAATTATTATCATTACTCATTATTTGACCTATATTCTATTTTCTTGTTTTTATTTGTTTCATTAACCTACCTCAATCAATCATCCAAACTCATTATGTTTTTCATTCATCATTGCTTTTGTAATTGTATCATTGAATAAATATCTAAGGAAGAGTAACTAGACATTTTGAGTGAAGCATCTAATTTTTAGTATTGGTGAAGTTTGATAGTGTTTGCATTTTAGCTGGGTGGTACTGTTTACAATTTGCATATTTATAATTTCAAAACAAATAAAAGAAATAATAAATGTTACATATAAATTTAAAAGCCTAATATGTTTGGATAAAATATTTCCTTTTATATTTTCATATATAAATATTTTTAATTGTCCATAAAACACAAATTTTAATCATATTGAATTACTTTAAGAACACCATATATTCGGCTGTGATTACTTTTGAAATATGGTTTGACAACGATGGATTAAGAAAAATTACATTTATGTAGGGTAATAAAATATAAAATTAAACTAGAAAATAACAGTTTTTGTAAAGGAAATACTTTATGTTTTTGTTAAAACATCATTCTAAACCCTTTTTATGCGTAGTATTAGTCAAAATATTCTAATCATTGATATGAAATTCGATGATCAAATTTCAGTGTATTTAAGGTTATTTGTACGTATTTTAATGCAACACTTCATTTTTATGAATAAACTACTGCACAAATACTAATAATTGTTATGTAAAACATTAATTTAAACTTTAATTTTTATAAATTTTGTTTAATTTGAATATCTTAAAGTAGAATTTTGGATAAAAGCTATCATTTTATTTTAAAATATACATAACGAAATATGTCAAATGTCATGGATGAAGAACGCACAGATATACAAATTACATACTTCAAAAAATATTCGTGTAGCCACACGTAATTATTCTTCCTTATATATTTATTCAATGAATTGTATGTATATGATTTTGTTTAAAATCAACAAAATTCAATGATGTCATAAATTGTGACGATTATTTTAAACCAATTTAAAAAAAACAATGAAAAATAATTTGCTTTGGATTCATTTTAATTATTAAAAGGCTTTTTTCTATTTTGCGTCTAAAATAAAGTCATTTCGATACCCAAATGCGTATCGAAATGGCCTTCATTAAGATACGCAAAATTTTGTTTTTCAAGGTTGGTCACATTGGTCATACAAACTTCAGTGAAAGTTAAAACGAATAATTATATAAATAACATTATTCTTATTAATTAATCTTATTATTAAAAAATAATCTAAATTAGTGTTAAATATTTTATTTAATTAAAATAATTAGTAATAATAACAAAATATCAAATTGACATATTTTAATAAAATACACATTTTATGAAAGCTAGTTTTGTAACAAAAAAATATATATAAAAAATACAAAATAAAAATAAAATAAATAAAATAATAATAAAATAATAAAATAAATAATAAATAAAAATAAAATAAAAAAATAAAATAAAAAAATACGCAGAGCTTACTATTTTGAATTGAAATTTTTAGAAATTTTCTTTAAAACATTAAGACATAAAAAATATTTTTTAAAATTTGAAGACAAAAAATGCAAAATAGAAAAAATAGTATAAAAAACTCGTTTCATAAGACGTTTTATCGCACTTATCCTTTAGAAAACTCCCCGCTGCGCGGGTCGTTTTCTAAACAGATTGCGTGCGATAAAATCGTCGATTATGAAACTAGTTTCTTAATATACTATTAATGCCGTCAACTATAAT
This sequence comes from Diogma glabrata, assembly GCA_963693315.1. Taxonomy (NCBI): domain Eukaryota; kingdom Metazoa; phylum Arthropoda; class Insecta; order Diptera; family Cylindrotomidae; genus Diogma; species Diogma glabrata. The sequence continues at coordinate 285,205,430 of OY856187.1, read as the reverse complement.
AGTTTGTGTTTGAGTATAAGTTTAGAATGGTGTTTACCTGTTACTACCACATCGATTAGTGGACAATAATAAGAAAAGGTGTAAAAAAGATATATCAAGTGGAAAATTACAATTTTATTGTAATTTGAATTGATTAGGAAAAGGTTTTAATGAATACGATTTCATGATCGGAAGGTGTACGAAGGTCTTGAATTTTCTTTGCTTAAATTTAGGTATTCAAGTATGACTAATAACGAATGGATCAGCTGCATTAGGTCAAGTGTAACAAGTTACGCCAAGATACATCGATTGCGATCATCGTTGATCGATCCGTTGTTAAGAAAGCGTTGGGGAAAAATTAATTCACATAGAGCGATACATACACACATACACACACATACATACAGACTGCCAGCTAAAAATAGTCTAAACAGCTTCAGGAGGTCATAAAACGTAAAGATATAAAAATTCCGATTTCGAAAATCGACCCAATCATATCGGGAAGTTAAAAACAAACTCCACTATAAGAATTTACTATAAAACAAAGAAAAATAACAATTTTAGCTGAAAAGAAAACAAAAGGTTTTCGGAAACAAAGGACAGAATTGTTGTTCAAAATGATTCATATTTGCTGTCATCGATCTGTGGATGGATCATTTTTGTGGGGAGTAAAACGCGATTGGTTCAATTTCATGCTTGCCAATGGCAACCTTAAAATTTGATCCATTGCAAGGTTTGGAATTGTTAAAAAATGGAATAGATGTTTTGTTATTATTGTTGGCTCATTAATATGAATAGTTTGTGTGTTTTTGTGTTCTTACCCAGCCGACCAGCATCTTTCGACAAATTCATGGCTAAAACAACTTTTAATAGAAAACTGGAAGAATATAAGAGGTATATAATGTGCTTTCGATTTGACTGAATTAACTGAAAATACAACAACAATTGTATACAATTTTTCAGTTGTTTCAGTAGCTTTAGTCAAATCGAACGCGGCTACTATCATTTGTTTTTAACTTTAAATCATTTCTTCAGAGCACAGTATTAACTACATCTACATTTAACCTTTGAAATGACTAACTCTTCAATCTTCAAGGTTTAGACGTTTTTTTGTACAAAACACAATTTTTTTTTTGCAATGGAGTTTTCGATTTTTTTGGATTGGAGTTTTCGATTGTGGTTTTACCGCGACAAAACATATGTATAATTATAATTTCTTAAAATAAATTCGGTAATTTTTTATTTTGAATCATCTTTTCTGGGTTTTCCTGGTTTAATTTACATTTCAAGGTTTAATATTTCAATAACTTTATTAGAAGCTAATTTCAATTTCTATCAAACATTAAATCAAAATAGCCGTGCGTTCGATTTGAATGAAGCATCTGAAACAACTGAAAAATTATATGCAATTTTTGTTGTTTTTTCAGTTAGTTCGATCAAATCGAACGGTGCCTTATATACAACGAAAAAGGGGATGAATAATAATATTATTTTTAATAACAAAAGTATTTTTCTACACCCGTAAGTATAAAAATACACTTAAATGGCCAAAATCCATTTTATAATGATATCCATTTCGATACAGATTTTCATTACGATACAGATTTTTAATCAATAGAAACCCATAGTTTTTCAATCAAACATGCTATGCATTTGACGTTTGTTGAAATTTTCGTATGGGTTTTTTACTATGGGTTTCTATTGATTAAATATTATATTTGAGCAATTTCACGAAGATTCAACAACGTTTTGACTTGACCCCTTTTAATTTTGATTATTTTTTGTTTATAGATAGTCTTTAATAAATAAAAAATACAAGTTCTCTTAGAATTTTTTTTTTCGACCAGGGGTCTTCACAGGGTGCCCCTCAATTTGTTGCTATTTTGTGATGTGAGTGCATTTTGACGAGCGATTGTAGAAAAACTACTGAATCGATTTTCATAAATGATATGTCGTTGAATAGGTATATTAGAACAAAGTTTTTAAAAATGTACACTGTTAATTTTTTGAAATAATTTTTAACGGTGTAACATAAGAAAAAAACGGTATAATTGAAAAAAAGATGGCATAGCCTTTTTTTTTTTTTAATTAAATTGAAGCTTATTTTATATCTAACCACTTGTGAAAGTTTGGGACACGCGTTATTTTTTGTTTTAAAGATAAAATTCGTTGTGCATATGACTGTCGGGAATCAGTTTTTGGTAATTTTCCACTTTAATATGCCCTTCTTTGATTAAACTGAATTTTTTATATGTGATTAAGGTACACTTCCTGACCATATTTAGTTAAGGATGTACATGGCGGACGTCATCCGTTCTCTTGTTTTTAATCATTTAAACCTCAAAAATCGCCATAAAGAAAGCAAAATAACTTTTTATCTTGAATTTTTTTTACAATTTTGTTTTTGGATTTAAGATTCGAAAAGCAAAAGAAACAAATTTGTTGAATCTCAACTTTTTCCTGGTTCTAATAAAGAAGATAAAAAGACGATTTTCAGCCGAATTTATGTGGTGTTGCTTACGATGTTGCATAAAATAAAATAATATTTTTGGATGAAAATTGTAAAATTTCAATCAAAGGACGCGAGTAGTATATATTGATTTTATTTAACTTCAACAATTGTTTGAAATTTTTGGTTTCATATACATTTCAATTCTGTTTCTGAGATTAATTATACGTTTAGCAAACAATTATGTGGCTCGGAGATTTTTTTCAAATTACATTTAGTTATATGAATTTAGTAAGTTACCTGATGGAAAAAGGAGTTTTACGGAAAAACTTTATTTGTCCATACTGCAATAAAATTGTGCAGTATCAATTCAATCATGATAATCTGGTTCTACGATGCACAACATCCTCCTTTGTGGTAAAAAATAATAAAAAAAATGAAACAACGTTGTTCTGGAAGTAGTAGTTTATATGAAAACACTTGGTTTAAAGGAACACATGTGAAATTGCAGAATTTATGGAAAGTAATTTATTACTTTCTGTTATTAAATTCACCAAGGCAGCAAATAATTAGTTCGAATTTACAACTTTCGTTGCTTTCTGTAAATAGAATTTTGATAAAATGTGGTCAGGTAGGCTAATTGCTTTTAATATATAAACAAATAAACAAAATATAATTTTATATCTGTTGTATATGCAAATTTAAATATTTTATTAACAGTTACTAAAAAAAATGGGTATTAAATGAAATTAATCAAATTGGTGGTCCAGGCAAAATTGTAGAGATTGATGAAGCTAAATTTGGTGGACGTCAAAAATATCATCGTGGAAGACTTTTAGGAGGCTCCTGGATATTCGGTGGAATCGAACGAGAAACTAAAAAGTTTTTTATTATCCAAGTTCCATCACGTACAAAAAAGGAACTGTGGCCAGCTATTAGAAAATAAATTGCTCCTGGCACAATAATATATAGTGACAGCTGCCAGCATATAAAGGATTATCCAATTTAAATTTAGGTTATAAACACGAGGTTGTAGACCCAATGACAGGTGTTCATACACAACATATCGAAAGATTATGGTGAGATTTACGCCAGGGCTTTCCACGATTTGGAATTCGTCCCGAAAAATTCTCCGACTACATTGCCGAATTTATTTAAAAAAAAAATTTAAAATTGAATTAAGAATCGACGCATTTTTCGAGATAATGTCGTCAATTTATAAATTTTAAATTTATAATTATTGTTTGTAAATGTAAAAAGTTACTTTTTAAAATATATGAAATACTAAATTTTCGAAAAATGTGGTTTTTATTTTATTTGTTTTTTTTTTTACATTGTTGCTCACTTAAAACTTTCTGAAATTACTACATCTTGGCGATCAATTCATAATATCATTTCGTGAGATTTAATCACCAAATTTAATGTCCACTTAGAGTGTCGGGAGTGGTATCATTTTAAAGGTCTTGACGAGACAAGCTCAAAACAAGTGAAAGTATATTTAAAGAAACGAAGAATTAAGCAACCCTATCCATCCCATTTTGGCTAATATAGGTTACCCGACCCGTATATACCCAACCCGATCCGAGCTATTTATAAAGGATCATACTTTCAATTCTACATTAATGAATAAGGTTATATAATTGTTCATTTTTATATTAACTATTTGCAAAGATTCTGCAACCTTTCAAACCTTCGATCAAAAATAGCCACCGCATCGGAGGTTGGAGTAAGGGGCGGGGAATAATTATGTGCTGGCAGCTGTCACTATATATTGTTGTGCCAGGAGCAATTTATTTTCTAATAGCTGGCCACAGTTCCTTTTTTGTACGTGATGGAACTTGGATAGTAAAAAATTTTTTAGTTTCTCGTTCGATTCCACCGAATATCCAGGAGCCTCCTAAAAGTCTTCCACGATGATATTTTTGACGTCCACCAAATTTAGCTTCATCAATCTCTACAATTTTGCCTGGACCACCAATTTGATTAATTTCATTTAATACCCATTTTTTTAGTAACTGTTAATAAAATATTTAAATTTGCATATACAACAGATATAAAATTATATTTTGTTTATTTGTTTATATATTAAAAGCAATTAGCCTACCTGTACGCCTATTCCGGCATTTCCCTGGGAATTGGGAATTGAGAAAAAAGTGCAATAAATGAAATAAAGAAATATTTTCTAATACGAATTTGTTATTTCCCGCGACACGGAATACTAGTTATGAAAAAATTGCTATAATTTATTTTTCAATTCCTATTTCACGACGTACCGGAATAGGGCTACTGACCACATTTTATCAAAATTCTATTTACAGAAAGCAACGAAAGTTGTAAATTCGAACTAATTATTTGCTGCCTTGGTGAATTTAATAACAGAAAGTAATAAATTACTTTGCATAAATTCTGCAATTTCACATGTGTTCCTTTAAACCAAGTGTTTTCATATAAACTACTACTTCCAGAACAACGTTGTTTCTCTTTTTTTTATTATTTTTTACCACGAAGGAGGATGTTGTGCATCGTAGAACCAGATTATCATGATTGAATTGATACTGCACAATTTTATTGCAGTATGGACAAATAAAGTTTTTCCGTAAAACTCCTTTTTCCGTCAGGTAACTTACTAAATTCATATAACTAAATGTAATTTGAAAAAAATCTCCGAGCAACATAATTGTTTGCTAAACGTATAATTAATCTATCTCAGAAACAGAATTGAAATGTATATGAAACCAAAAATTTCAAACAATTGTTGAAGTTAAATAAAATCAATATATACTACTCGCGTCCTTTG
>OY856187.1:285139050-285200005 GCA_963693315.1 Diogma glabrata | reverse complement strand
ATGACCAGTTGACCCCAGTTTCGACATCCTATATCACGAAGGTCTTGGATGATGTCATCACACCAGCGTTGTCTAGGTTTTCCTCTTCGACGAACACCAGCTGGTTGTTGTTGGGACGCTTTTTTTATCATTCTATCCAATGGAGCCCTTTCTACATGACCAAACCATCTAATCCGGTTGGATTTAATGAATCCGATTACATCGCAGCCTCCAAGAAGCTGTCTGATTTCATTATTCATTCGGATTCTATACTGATTTTCAGCAACTTTACATGGACCATAAATTGTTCGTATGACCTTCCTCTCGAATGTTGATAAAATTCTACAATCGGAGGAAGTCAGTGTCCAGCTTTCACTTCCAAATGTAAGCACAGGTCGAATTAATGCTTTGTAAAGTGTGAGTTTACACGACCGCGAAAGATGTTTTGATCGCAGAAGTTTTGAGTATGCGTAGAAAACTCTGTATGCGGCAGAGACACGGGCTTTGATATCTGCCTGCATGTCATTTGACGATGTTATTACAGACCCGAGGTATTTGAAGTTTTCCACGCGTTCCACTTCATAGTCGCCAGTATCCAGATTTCCGGGAGGTATGTTCTTGGATGTTGTTAACACTTTGGTTTTGCCGGTGTTGATGCATAATCCAAGTCGTTTAGCATTTCTTTCAAGCTGAGAGAGACTATCCTTAATATCGCTTGTTCTACGTCCGAGAAGCACAATATCGTCTGCGTAGCCAAGAACTTGACTAGATTTGTTATAGATGCAGTTTTGTGTCTCAATTCGGCTTTTTCTTATCGCGTACTCCAGCGCCAAATTAAACAGTACGGGTGCGAGTGCATCACCTTGTCGAACACCGGATGTTATATCGAAAGGATCAGAAACAGACCCTTCGATTACTATTCTACAATTTGATCCCGATGTTGTGAGTTTGCACAGAGAAACAAGTTTCTCTGGAATACCAAGGCATATGAGTGCGGACCAAAGGTTTTCGCGGATGATACTATCATATGCTTGCTTGAAATCAACGTAGAGCTGGTGAATGCTGATGTTGTACTCCCAACATTTTTCTAGAATCATCCTTAAGGTAAAACATTGATCTGTGGTTGAACGGTTGGGACGAAAACCACACTAATAGTCACCGATGATAGATTCGGCGAACGGGATGAGTCGAGCAAGTACGACATTAGCTAGTATTTTATATGCAGTGTTCAACAGTGCGATGCCACGATAATTTTCACACTTTAGACGGTCACCTTTCTTATGTAGCGGAACAATGAGAGCTGTTTTCCATTCAGCAGGTAGTTCTTCTTGGTCCCAGATTGCAAGAATCAGATCATATATACGTGAGACCAGAGCTGCTCCTCCATTTTTCAAAAGTTCTGCGGGAATACCATCGAAACCTGGTGATTTGCCATTTTTCAGTTTTTTAATGGCATCTTCCACTTCTTCTATTGCTGGGTAAGGGACAAAAATCTCCTCATTTGATGGAGCAATTGCTCGAATAGGATGAACTTCATTCGTTCTATTCAGTAGGTCTTGAAAGTGGGATCGCCACACTGCCAGCACATCACGTTCACTTGTTGTAAGTTCATTATTTTCATTTTTGATGGCTGTAGATCTTGGGTGGAAATCTTTTGTCAGATTCCGTGCATTGGCAAAGCACTCTTTTGAATTTCCGTTGGCCGCATGTTGGTCGATGTTTTCTATGCAGCTCTTCATGTGTTCGCGTTTCTTTTTACGTAGAAGTTTTGCTGAGGCTTTTCTGGCGCATAGATAATCAGCTTGGGAGCTTCGGGCGTTCCTTGTTAACCATTTTTCTCGCAGTTTTTGTTTATTTTCAACGGATTGGCGGCATTCGTCGTCGAACCATTCGTTGTGTGATTTCGGTAGTCGTTTTCCGATTGTAGTTTGTGCTGCGGCTATAATGGTTGATTGAAGCGTTTGCCATTCTTCTTGTATGTTTAATAGCATCTCAGAAGAGATGTCATGCTCTTCTATGTTTTGTGTTATTATTTCCTGATATCTATTCAGCGTTTCCGGATGTTTAAATGCTTCGACATTCCAGCGCACGGTCTTTTTTGCTTGCCTATTAAATGTAGATGATAATTTGCACTTGTACTTAAAGATGACAAGCATATGATCGGTGTCCAAATCAGCACCTCTGTATGATCGAACGTCAGTTACACTTGTAGAGTGTCTCTTAGAGATCATGACGTGATCGATTTGATTTTCTGTTCTTCCGTCATTTGATTTCCACGTTGCTTTGTTAATTCTCTTGTGAGGGAAGAAAGTGCTGGAAATTACTAGATCATACATCATAGCCAGCTCGGCTGCGCGAAAACCGTTATTGTTGCTGGTATGATGCAAGCTGTTAGGGCCGATATGTGTTTTAAGTTCTGCAATCCTACCAATTTGAGCATTAAAGTCACCTACCACGATTTTTATATCGTGCAGCGGGATGTTATTGATGACTTCTTCGAGTTCTAGGAAGAACAGGTCTTTAATATCATCTGCTTTATCTTCAGTAGGTGCATGAACATTGACGATCGTTACATTGAACTTTTGCGTGCGGATTCTCAGTGTGCATAACCGCATATTAATTGGGCAGAAGTCGATAACATGCTGATTCACGCGACGGTGTATAAGAAAGCCAACTCCAAATTCTCCTCCGTTTTGATGACCGCAATAATAAAGAGTGTATCCTTTCGCTGTTTCATGGATTCCACTACCTGGCCATCTTAGTTCTTGTAATGCCACTATATCCAGTGTGTAGCTCTCGACTTGTTGTGTTAGTTTTAGGAGATCTCCTGGCCTTCTAAGGCTTAGCACGTTCCAGGTTCCCATTTTTAAATCGTAGTCCGGATACAGTTTCCGAGGTCGTTCCAATAATGAATCCGAGATATTCCGAGGCCTGTGTACAGAATTCATGACAATAATTTTTTTACGGAAATGGGGTGTTAGCCCTTCGCCCAACCCAAATTTTCGTGAATGGGTTCGTTCTGCATCTTAAGGTCACCAGAAACAACCTTTTTACACGTTTGTATAGCGAGCCGCTTGATCCAAGACAGACGCCCGCTGCAAGCCGCCCCTAACATGGAGAACAGACGCTTCCTACACATTTATATAGCGAGCCGCTTGATCCAAGACAGACTAACATGGAGAACAGACGCTTGAGTTGCACTGGTTTTATGGCGCCAATGACTCGCCATGGTGCAGAATCATTGAGTATAAGCAGTATTTACTCTGCCCCTCTCAACTACACCAACCTAATTCTGTTAGCGTTATCCAGGTAGCACGGCGTGGACGTAGAATTTCGGATTTTCGCTACCCTTACAACGATAGACGACCAAATAACATGAGATAAATTCTATTTTATTTTCGGTGTAATAAATGATCCCTCTTTTCTCTTTCTCTCTCGCGAATCTTGGGTATGCAAATAATTTTTTTGGATAAACAATACTAATTTAATTTTACAAAACAAGGTACTCTTATAAATTTAATCTTTGTCTACGGTCAAGGTCATAAAAAGAACTCTGATACTAGAGCTATAACCCAGCTAAACAAATTGAAGTACCAAGGTATCATTCTGGAATTAGACCATTTACCTCCGTTTGTCATCATGTCAACAATTTATAATGACTAATGCAACCAAAAATATGCACTAGCATGTTTTTTATACACCACTTAATTAAAAAATGATTAAGCTTGAAATCTGTTTCAGGTAAAACTACAACTTTTAAGCCCTATTTGTTACAGCATATTTTTGCATATTTTCCTGTAAAATGCATATTTCACCAAAAATGTATATTTTTGCAAAATTATGAGATTTTTTAGCTTTAATACATATCTTTAGAGCATATTTTACTCCCAAAGTTACACCAAAAGTCTACATTTTTGCATATTTTTACATAATTATGAGTTTTTCTATGAACGAACGAATATAAACGAACTATTGGGTTTTGTTTACTATCGTGGCAGTAATATTTAGAGTTCCGTATTTGGATATTGGAACACTAGTCCCAGTGGCGTAGCGACATACGGGTTATATCGGATTTAAACCCCCCCCCTCCCCCATTGAAATTTTAAAGTTTCTGTAATCTAGAAGAATTGTTCTAATATTAAGTTTTTTTTCCATGGTATCTTACGAAGGAATTAAACAGTTGCTTTCTTTTCGTTCCACAGAAAACCCACCCCCCCCCCCCCCCACTATGTTTTCATAGTCAAAAAGTTGACTGCCAGCTGCATGCCACGATGCGTACTATAAGTGGTACTATCAGATTCACCCCTTTACCTTGGCCCCTGTGTTAAGCAATATCGCTCCACCTGCACTCAAACGCTTGCATGCTGTCATGCGTGAACATAAAAAGGTAACCAACAACATCACGTTACCCTTGCACGAATATTACGGTGACCACACAAGTTGTCGATAGAAGACAAGAAAGCCTCCACATAAAACTGACAGCAACCTGCTGGCAACTAATTTTAATATCTTGGATGCCTTGGACACCTCCTGACATCATTACAACACAACTGGCCTTTCTATTACTAACCCGACTTCTACACAACCTGGTTTCGATCGGCCACGTCATACCTGGACTACACTAAGCCGAATAAAAACGAATCATGGAAGTTGTGCTGATTCTTTCTACAAGTGGGGCATTTCAGAGTCCCTGAGTGTGACTGCGGCGCTCCACAACAAACCATAAAAAACATTGCAACTGTGTGTCCAATTCGACGATACAATGGCGACATCTCAGACATCCATTTGGCAACTCCCGATGTAGTAGCATGGATAGACTCGCTGGATGTAAACATCTAATGTCCAAATGTACTGCCCAATGTTCAAATATTTTACTTTTTACTTTTTTACTAAAAGACGCGCAATCAAATCGATTGTAAGTTCATTTAATGTGCATCCATGTTTTGTTTTAGGTAGATTTCATAGAAGAATCTGCCTATTTTAAGTTTAATTTTTAATGTGTCACAAGAAAAAACCATACGCTAAATAAAAAAATAATAGTGATACAATAATTTGGGAAAAATAACAAATATTATGTCAAAGGTAACTTGTTCCACATATTTTTATTTCAAAATTTATGCAAATTTATAATTTTAATTTAGAATAAACATTTTTTTTTTAAATATTTTGCTTGCGGCGAATAAAAAATAGTATATGATGCACGGACGTAAGCTATTTTGCACTTAATGTGGGTGCAAATCCCGGCTAGCGCCTCGACTTGCAAACTCCACATACGTCCAAAATCTTTAGCTTTACGTCCTAGCATCGTAATGTACTATTCTGGCGTCTTTTATTTATGCCCACTGGTCTACTATTTTGTCTAATATTCTTTCCTTATGAGTACATCTGTAGCCCTATATCTGTACATCGTGAAATAGGAATTGAGAAATAAATTACAGCAATTTTTTCATAACTAGTATTCCGTGCCGCGGGAAATGACAATTTCGTAGATCGGACAATAGATAGGATCGGACAAAACAAACTGTCCTGGAAGTTGTTCTAAATACAAAACAAAATCAATTGTGTTAGAAAAGTTGAAATGATATCTAACGCCTTGATATTTGAAGGAATTTGATTAATCAGGAAAATCCTTTTTCATCCCTTCCTAGACACAGGTTTGAGGCGAATCAATAGGTAAAGTGTCATTCAGTTTCAAATAAGTTTAAATTTCAAAATCACTAGCACAAAAATATCTATTTAAAAATAACCAAGATTATCATTTTTTAAAGTTAATAAAAAATTATTCGAAATTTGCTTTTTTAAAGTTAATTAAAAATTATTCGATATTAGTTAATTAAAAATTATTCGAAATTTGTTTTATGAAAGTTAATTAAAATTATTCGATATTTTTGTTTTATATTGTAAAAATATTTTTGAAGTGAAAACTTCTTTAGCCGCGTTATGAAATTTTGTATGAGGTAAAGTTTATATAATCGCGTTACCATGTTTTATATGCATTTTTGAAGAACAAAAAAATATTTTTTTTAAAACATGAAATACATCTATCATTTTCTTTCTGTTTCAAATAGCGATGTGGATATCGCGCTCGACTGATGTTCTGTAGGTCGTGAGTTAAATTCCATGGTGTGGTACATATTTTTTTATTGTTTTTTTTTTCAATTTTTATTAAATACCATTAAAATTATATTTTTTTATTAATGAATTCACAAAAATAATAAAAATTTCTTTTTACGAATTTTAAAAAATTGATCTATAATGCAGTTTTTTAAAGTTGTATTGCTACTGTCTTTTGCAATTTGCATTCGAGTCATCATGCTAAATAAATATTGATTATATATAAAATTTAAAGTATGTCTGTTTGTCCTTTAAGCATTAATACATTAATCAACATGGAAATTTGGGAAGTTGTTGTGTACACTTAATTTGCTTTTTATTTAACTATCGTTTTAAACGGTAGTTTGTTTTGATCAATGTTTTTTATTTGTTGAACATAATTTTTATGAAATTAAAAATAACGTAAGAAAGATAGGATAACCTGAAACAATTACATTTGTATACCAAAATTATATGTATTTCAATTTAAATTAACACAGAATGAATTTACAAATTTTATCATCTTCAAAAAATATGTTGTTGGTTTGGAATTGTACAAATACATGTTTCTAAAATTAATTGAAGACTTAATACTTTTAACATGATACTTGATAACATCGATTATATCGATTTTAAGCTCACAATTATGAGACGGAAATCGCATAAATTCTATAAAAAGAAGCATAGCTTATGTATGATTAAACATGGATGGCAATCATGATAACTAAAATAATTAAACTGGTGGCACTTAGCCAAAAGTGATTTGCAAACGGCAACAATTCGCATTAATACCAATGAATTTACTCAGCTTTCCACAGGATGATTTGTAGAATTTAAAATTGTTGATCTATGGGTGTGACAACCACGCGAACTTTAATCCCTGCTATTGGCATATGAGTTATCTTAAGATATCGTATACCACTGACAATAGCAGTGCAATCTCATTAGCCAAAGTGATATCTTAAGGGTGCTGGCGGATAAAGTATTTTCAATCAACGATACCATCCCTTACTCTAAGTTATGGAATATTCTTTGATGATACGCTATTTTTTTAAAATAAAATGTGTTTGGTAGTAGAAATTACAAGGTGTGTCACAACAACGCATAAAAGCTTTTAAGAACAAGGTCCCACAACAACATGCTTTATAAGGTGTTGATAGACGCAAATTTTTATATGATATGCTTTTATTATTTTAAATATAAAATGTATATAATAGTTGTTTGGAATGCTGATAGATGTGAAACCCAGAATAATTTTAATGATTTTAATTTAAACATTCTGAAATTTTAATTTGCGATGCTACAATAATTGGAAGATACCAAAAAAACACAACTATTTCACAGATTTAAGTTTTCACTTCTACCCGGGTAAGAATTAGCAAAGGGGCCAAGCCAGCACTACAGCTTTTGGGGTTTGGGCCTGACTTAACATTTTCAAGCGGCCCAAGCTTGGCCCAAGCCTGGAATGATGTCCTGTGGCCAAAATACAAAATACAATAAATTAAATATTATCATAAGTTTTATTTAAATTCCATGTTAAAAATGTAAAAATTTCAAGTTGGGTTAAGTTATTTTTTTATAAAAGTTTTAACGTATTCCACCCTCACGATTTCATGAAACTTACAATCACTAACAATGAATAACCAGCTGGTGAATATCGTGTAATATAATAAACTGAATCTTGGTTAAGTCTAGGCATTTACAACTGGCCCAGACTATAACCGGAGTTAACTAGCCAAGGCTTGGCTTGCCAATATTGGCCCGAGGTTGGCCTATTGTTTAATATTGGCAGTTCCTACCCGTGTATCGGCAGTCCTTCACACTGCCTTCTTTTTTTTTTAAATAAAAATTATTCGTTATTTGTTTTATTAAAGTTAATTAAAAGTAATTTAAGATAGTTAAAAAAAATCATTAATCTATTTTTAAAAAATCATTAATTAAAAAAATTAAAATTAAGGAAACATTAAAATGAAGTTTATATTATTGTAATGAATTATTAATAAAACTAATTAATGGGTTTATTGGGTTAAACTATTAAGTCTTATAAAATAATCCTTGACCCCTCCCCCCCCCCTAATGGAAAATCCTGGCTACACCACTGACTAGTCCTGAGACTTTGGTGTTCGCCCGACCTTAACAATCCATTTTCTGGGCATCTATAAGTCCTATTGAAAAGTAGAAAATCTTATATTTTTATTAAATTCAGATAGGTGTGATGTGAGAGGTTGAGTTTGTTTTTAAGAAGATTTTATTAATATCTTTATTTTTGAGTTCTTGGGTGTTGGCATCGCATATTATCTAATATTTGCGTGCGTGTCCCCATCGCCTTAACTTAGAAAGTGGCCGATAGATAAATTTGGTAATTGTAGAAAACTTAATCAATATACTAGCAATCTCATCTTTAAAAAAAACTATAGCAGTCTCTTATAAATTGGAACTGGAGTGTTTTGAGGGGCCGAAAATGGAAAGTGTAAAACGAAATTGTTTGGAACCGATCGAGTTGGATGTCATATGGAAGGTTGAATTTTTTAAGGAAGGTTTAAATTCTTTTATATAATTTTTCTAACCGTTTGGTATATTGCTGAAAATGCGTGTTTTTTATTTTTTTACCAGATTTAACTCAAAACGTAATTCACCAACCAATTTCATAGTAACTTTTATAAATTGAAATAAATAAATAAATTGAATTTTAAACGAAAACCTCTGCGATCGCTCTGAAATTTGTTGCTTTGCGTTTTGAGGTGCTATGAGTGGCAAGTAAAAAGCAAAATTTAATTTAGTTCTCGACTCCTTAAGTTTTGAAATATCATTGAAAATATGTTTTTCTACTTCAAGCTACGAAAATGTCATTTTAATATATAGTAAAACCTATATGAAAGGGAAACTTTTTCTAAGTAGTGACTGAAAATGTTTTCAGTCACTAGGACTGAAAGTAAATGAGTTTCGGTCGTCGCCTACAGGTGGTGGTTATTTAAAGGATTGAATATTTGATTGAATATTTGAGATTGAATTTGATTTACTGTTTCTGTTGTTGTTTCGGTTGCTGTGTTTATTTCTGTCAATATCGCAGTATTTTGAAGGGATTGAATATTTTGAATATTTTGATCGAATCGAATAGAAACTAATCATTATATCAATTGTGTGTAATTAATTAATTAAACTAATAATGAGTGTGTTTTTTTTCTATATCGGAGAAATCGGAGCGATTAAATAAAATTTCGAGCGATAAAATAAAATCAGATATGTCGTATAATTTTTTCCTCCAATAATTAACTGTTAGATATAAAATATATTTTCTGAGTTCTTTCCGCCAATAAAAAAATTAAAAAAAAATTTATTAAATAAATAAATAAATTTTATTAAAAAATTTATTTTTATTTGTTTTTAATTGAAACTTTACCTACAATTTTTTAAATTTATACTTTAAACGATGACTTCCAGCCGGTAAAAAAAATACCTGTAATATCTGTAAAAGTTTTTAGAGCAAATATATGTACTATTTTCAATATTCATATTGTCAAATTCATCTACTAGAAACTTACAAAACGACATATCTAAATTTGACTGTGTAAAAAATAAACAAGATTGTATTTATATATAGCATTTTTACCAGTGTAAAATAGTGTTATTATTGTGTTCGCCTGTTATTATTCCATCTGTAGGCGAACACAATAATAACATTATTTTACACTGGTAAAAATGCTATATATAAATACAATCTTGTTTATTTTTTACACAGTCAAATTTAGATATGTCGTTTTGTAAGTTTTTAGTAGATGAATTTGTAAATATTATCATTTATGTTTACAAGCGTAGAAAAAATAGCGTTTTCTACGCGTGGTAAAAACGTTTTTGCGTTCCGTTTGAGACGTTTTCACCACTTGTATAAAAATCTACTATTTTTGATCTATCAAATTGTTTTACTTTTCTTTGATTCCACACAAACATTTCCATAAAAATTACGGCAAATATGAACGGGTAGGTATTGTAAAAAATTCTAATAATTTAATTTTGTCTGAGAAGTCTATTTTTTTTTCATTCTAAGTTAGGCATGTTTAGTGTTAATTATAATAAATTATAAATTAACGTCTCTGAATATCCGAAGATACCATGCCAACTAGGGATTGGGATTAAGTTTGAATAAATTAAGTTTCTCTAAGAAATTTATGGACGCTATCTTTAAAAGTTTGAGGATTAAAGCTATCAGGAAAAACCCATGAAGGTAAAACGTTCCAGAGATGAGAGAAGTAAAATAGAGCAGAAGCAATAAAAGTGAATATTTAAAATTCGAATCAAGTGCCAACCTAAGAGAAGAAACAATTGTTTTAGTTATTATAACAGTGAATATAAAGTTTTCTAATTAAACAAACGAATTTGTTTAAATAAACTTTTCAAATTGTAATAGTGCATAGAAATACATATATGATTTCTAGTTAACCAAACAATCTTGTTTAAATAAGCTTTTCAAATTGTAATAGTGCATAGAAATATATGTTTTCGAATTAAGCATACAAGTGTGATAAATACGTAAATTATTGCACTAATTTTGGAATTAAATAGTAGTGTTGTTAATATTTGCAGTGTTCGTAAACATTTTGGCAAACATCTAGTTTAAAGTAGTGTTGTTAATATTTGCACTACATTTCATCATTAGTAGTGTTGTTCTGCTTTTTTGAATTATTTAAACCGCTTTTTTCACTTTTTTATAAAAACAACACTTTGATTTTTTTAACTGATTTTGTTTGTTATCTTTTATTTATCTTTCGTTATCACTTTTTTATTAGCAGCCGATCACTTAACAATTATTCAACTTGACCTTATTATTTAATTATTATGAAATTATTTCATTAATTTAATATTATATTAATTATTATATTCCCTGATGTTCAGGGTTTCGGTGCTTTTACTAGACTACCCGTGTTTACTTTCTATTAACATTTTTTACACTTTTAATTAACGGCATAGCTTGCAGAAAATGTCAATAGAATTTGAATTTCCTTTCAAAAAGTTATATTCATTATTTTTTATAACTGTAACGTAATATTTGTTTTTCTTTAAATAATTGGATATTTGGATATAACAAATATTACGATACAGTTTAAGTAATTTTCTTACAGTGACCCTATGGTTATGGATAGCAGTGGCTCCATAACAGACCTCCCCTCTTAGAAAAAAAAGAAAGTTGAAATTGAAAATGACATTTTCTTTTGGCTACCTAATCTTTTTTAAAAATTTAGTTTATATATCTTAAATTCTAATCAATTCTAATTTGATATTTTCGTTTTTTTTTTTATTATTGCTTAGATATATTCTATTATTATTTTTTTTATTATTGCTTAGATGTATTCCATTATTATTTTTCTTATTAAACTAATTTAATTTAATTTATTTATTTAACTTTATTTTATAAAAATTTTATTAGGAAATAGATTAATGAAATTTATTAACAATACATTTCCTTTTTTCTATTTCTTTATAAAACTAAATTTTAATTCTAGTTTCTTGTTTTTAATAATTTTATGATAATTGATTATTTTAATTATATTATTATTATTATTACATATACACTTAGCTTACATTTGATAAACGACGGAACATATTATTATTAATTTGGTTTTTAAAATTGAAAATTAAATAATTCTTATATTATTTTGGTTTGATTTTTTTTTTAATCAAATGGAATATGAATTTTTTTTAATGTTTTTTTATGCCTGTTCTTCAACGGAATTAATTGTTCTCCTGCATTTGATTTTTAGATATTTTTTATAAAGAAAGAATAATATTAATGCGGTTAGTATTGGAAAGATTATTGAAATTAAAGTAACGATATATAAGTTCTTGTATGGGAACCAAATTCTTTGAAGGTTGGATTAAATAAAGATTTTAAATCTATACTGAATTTATCTAAGTTAAAATCTTCCATATGCTGTATATGGGGAGAAACAAATGAATGATTTTGCGGAATATGTAAGGTTGCGGAATATGTAAGGTTATATTAGTTAAATACCCGTTAAAAACAGGGGCGTCCAACGATTTTTTTTAAAATAAAAAGTGCTGTGTAGAAATTACAACAATCCACATAGATACCTTTTAAAACCTAGGTCCAACACCAACATGCATGTTGAGGTGTTGATGAACGCTTGTTGATTCGGACTAAGCATTTCATTTGTACGATGTAGATCGGTGTGTTTTGATCGGTTGTTGATCTTTTGTTTCAAACAACGTATTGGCTGTCAGATTTGTCTTCCAAAATTTTTTATATGTGTGCATCAGTGATGCTTACTTTAAAAAATAAATTTCCCGTTGCCGTATACTTCCCGATTTTTTCCGTTTCCTTAAGGAAATACTTCCCATCAAGCTTTCAATTAAAAAAATATACATGCATATAAATCCAATTGTTTATATGGATACATGGATTATAAACTTCAAAAACCACCACTATATCAATATTTGTTTCGGTTCTTCATACACCTTGTGGAATAAGATCGTATTTCTATAAAATAGAGCATTAAATCTATCAAAATTGCGGAAGGCGTTTTTTAAAAGAAGTAAATATGCCTTGATTTCGAGGTTTAAAAAAATTTTAAGATTGCAATACCTCTTTTTCGATACGTATAATCGAAATAATGAAACAAAACATCCCAATTTTTTAATATGTTCAAAATGCATCGATGCATAGGGAGGAGCCATCTTATAGTTGCAGGTGATTTTATTTTTCGTGTCAGTGTGTAAATATTCCTGAAACTCAGAAATATGTTATTGCGTTTGGGATTTTCGAAACGCTTGTTTCTATTTCCCTAAGAAATATCAGAACATCGACATCTGAATGCTGAAATTTCATCGATTTTACTGTATATTATAAAGGCGATGAATGGCAGATTCATTTAAAAAAAATTATTGAGTAATCAATATCTTTCTGGAAGCATAGTAAAAAAATAGTTGTTGCCATCATTTTGAATAAGTTTAAAATTTAAAACGCTTCTACAATTAATTGTGAAAAAGCCCGCACTTGCCAAATTTTTGCCCGCTTTCCTGTTTTAAATGAAATATCCCATAAACGGAAAAAAATCACCCGATCTGGCATTACTGCTGTGTATTAATATAATGCTCATATATTTTAGATAGAACTGAGAGCAAGGGTATTGCATTGCGGTCTACAATTTGAAATGTCACATTTTGTTTCGTTTTGGGGATGGGGTGGACATTGGCTAGATCCATAGGATTTGTAGAAAACTTTGATAAGAGAAGGTACAAGTTCTTTTGAAAATGTTGTTAGAATAATAGGAGGAATGATGTTCAGACCGGAGACTTTGCTGGTAGTTAACCCACTTAAGATTTTTTTTGACAATTTTGGGTTTGAAATAAAGATCTTTCATAAATCATATTAACTCCTGAAGACTGGATTTTTGGTTTTTCTTTAGGAGTTTCTAAAACAGTCGAGATCACAGCAAAGCGTTTCGCGAACAATATGGTTTTTCTCGCTGGGTCAGTGACGATTAAATCACAGTCAGTAATAGGAAAAAAAAGAGTTGGTACCAGACTTTAAAGAATTAATGGCACTGTAAAAATTTTTGTCATAAATGGACTTTATAGAAAGTTTTGCCGCTCTCGCTCATGTCAATTTCTGTTTTTTTCGTTTTCGTTTATCTGGTTTAATAGTATATTGGCCTGTGTAGATATTAGAACTTAAATCGTTAAGGTATTTTTGTTATGGCACCAAATATTAAATTATCTTTGTTTATTTCTAAGGGCCAATTTGGCTGGAAAACAAATATTTTTGTTGGGGTTTCATTATTGAGGAGGGAACGAATTTATTGATACTAAAACATTCTAGTCAAACAAAATTTATACTATATTATTATTATATTATTATTTTCTTTTTATATTTATTTTCACTCGGATATAATGGTCAAACAACCTACCAGAGCTCCTGACATTCCTGGTCAAATTAGTAAACTACTTTATTTGATTTTGATAAATGATCTTTCGTTGGTACAATTTAAAGTATCAGAACCTTTAGGTGGTTCAGACCATAATTTGATTTCCACTCATTTAAATTTACAAGTTCCTAAACAGTTCCAATCTAATCCTAGGTAGTCTTATTTGGGTTGCAGATTGGCAGGGACTTAGAGATATATGTTTAATTCAAACATTTCTGCTTCTAATTTTTCAGAAATAATACACGTGGGTATGCGCAGGTTTATTCCGATAGATGGTTCTGAAGGCTGATCTTTAGGTTTCGGGTAAATGTGAAGAAGCAATAAAATTTAAAATAAATACTCTTTAAAAAAAGGCCAATTCCAATAAAGTTGCTATCACGAATTCAACAAATTACAAACCCATATCAATCTTGTCGGTTGTTGCTACAATATTTGAGAAGTTCATTAATTTTAATATTATGAGCTTCTTAAGTCGTCAAAAATACTTAATGAAAGACAATGCGGTTTCTGTAAAGGAAGAGCGACGGAAAATTTACTTTCTTTGTCACACATATCTGGGAACAGTCGGTTGAAAACCTTGGTGAGACTTTTATTACTGCTCATCAATTTAAATCTTACTAATGAGTACAGATGTAAATTTACCGGTAAAATATATTTGTGGTAATTTTAACGTAAAATTACCGGTAGGATTGGTAAAATTGGTAAAATACAAAGCTATTTCAAAACATTCAAATATAGTTGCAATTTAATTCAAAATTGATGACTATCACAATCGTTTCTAGTTTATAAAAAAATAAAATGCAAATCAAATATATTATTAGCGAGTGTAAATATATCGAATATCCTATATCGAAATATCCTCACTCGTAGAGTTTTATAGACAGGAAGATACACATGCAACACTGGCAAATTCTTTTATGCCCCATCCATACGTAAACGAACTTCAGTTGTTGTTCTTTCCAGCTGTTGTTCTTTAGGACTTCTAGAAAACAGGCTGCCCGCTATTTCCACAGCTGCAAAAACACAACAAATCCTGAACACACTGACTACAACGATAACTCATTTTTTCACTGTTATGTAAAACTATGCGTTTTTGAAAACACTGCTGTATTCGGAAATGTTTTAGGCGACATCGAATAGAAGTAGAAAAGCATTTCAATAGCTTTATTTAGACTGTACGCAATGGATCCCAACAAGCTTCTTTCATCGCATGTGGTTAGAGTTGGACGCTTTTCCTGCAGTTGAGAATTGTCAATGGTGTTACACATGTCACTTTTCGAGTACAACACTTGGTACGACCGACACTGGGATAAATATATTAACTACGTATGCAACACATCAATACATCAATTATCTAATTCATGCATCGTTTCTTTTTCGTTCATGGGAAGATATAAATCGCAAATTGCAGAAGATATTTGCATTCGAAATCGCAAGAAATAGTTAAATATGAACGTGCGTTTCGTGGCAAAAATTTACAACGAAGCATTGATAATGGTTCGTTGCGTTGCAGTTTTGTTGCTGTTAATCGTTCAATGTAAAATTGGAACGTGAACAAAATTACTACACGAGTGAGCTTTGAGGGTGGAGGGTGATTAACACGGATAATCAGCAAACTGTCAATAACAAGGTTAGAGAAACCTTCTTTATAGCAGAAATTTGATCCCAAAATGACATATATTTAGCTTCTGCTCATCCAGAATGGCTGCGTTATTGCTAACAGGTGAAAAAACTACCCATTCCAACCCACGTATCGACACCAGTAGACAAAATAAATGTTTGCCTAAAGTATTCTACTTTGTGGCAACACGTAGAGACGTTAAAATTTCCTACATTTATGGGTCTCCAGCTGCAAATTGATAGATCAGCTGAGATATTCTCACAACAATGTGCACGCAATTTTCAGCAGCCCATCTTATTATTAAGGTTCGAGTGACAAGATGTAGCTTTTCAAAGAAATTTTTTTAACAGAATCTAGCATCTCTGGAATGCCTTACTGACGTGGGTCTTCCTTGATAATTGTAATCCACAAAACAGATGGATTTAAAAATGGCGTTAAAAAACCCCTCAAAGAGAATTGATCAATAGTGAGTAACCTTAGATCCCTAGTTAGCATCGTATCTTACGATATTCAGAGATGTTAATCTATAATTTCTTATGGTTAACACTAAATAATGTCTAACTTTAAAAAACAATACTGAAAAATTATCGGTTAGGGGGTCCGGACCCGAAAACCCCCCCTTGTGTGCGCCCCTGGTGAAGAACATAAGTAAATGGCTTGGTTTTCTGTCAGGAATTTATGATTGTAGGTTAACTTGTTTTGTAAAAGCTTTGCAGTTTGGTTTTAATCTAAAGATACCGTTATCTGTCAACTTTTCGATGGAAGAATTACCAAAGCAGATTGTTTTTATATAGAAGTTGTCTCAGGTACAACGTACAGCCATGCGTTGGGCTCAAAAAGATTGCACTAAATTTCATGCGTTGTTTTAAAAAATTCTAACTTCACAATTATCAGGTTTTAGTTCTCCAGAAAATAACTTAATTTTGCAATTGTTTACGTTTGCACTGTGGTATACAAGATTTTGATTACACAGGTAATTGTTTTTTTGGAACTTGATACATTGATTTAGATCCGACTTGCTCAGAAAAACGTAACGTTGAAGATCTTCGTTTATTGCAACGTAAACGCTGCCAATTTTTACGTAATAGAAAAATTCTTGGTTGTAGCGTAATGGCAAAGTTGTAGTCTTATATAATTCAAAGTTCTCTGAAATAAGTGGTATTTTAACTTCTATTACCCAATTGTTATTAGTATAAAATGGTTGTACACTCACTATTGAATTTATGAGTTTGAGGCTTAATCTGTTGAGATTAAAAGGCGTCCGGCGTCTTGTATAATATTTATTATATCATTTTGTGTTTTAATAAGGGTTTTAGCCAGGGTTGCAACGTATAATACGGTAACGTATAAAACAAGTATTATACGTACGTATAAAACGTATAAAACGTACAGTATAAAACACACAATTATTTACGTTTTATACCGTATACTATAAAAGTAAAATCCTTAATAAATAAAAATACATTTATATAACATTACCGTGATATTTAATATTTATAAAGCCTAGATTTCTGGACTGATAAGAACAGCTGCTTTAGAAAATATAGCGTCGTCATGATTATTTCTTACCCAACTATTCCTATTAGTTCAGAAAACTTCCACATTTAACGTAAATACTTCTTTTCAAAATATAATTATTTGTTTTCAAAACAAATTTAGTCTGCAATAATTTGACATTTCCAAACATACCTATTATTTATCAATGACCAAAGTTGAATTTACGTATACGTGTTGAAAAATTCAAAAATAATTTAATTGTTTGAGTTCAAGTGCTCAAAAAAATCTCTAATATATAATTCAAAATTTTCAATATTCAAATCTAGTGAATTAAAAATTGTTAACCAGTTTAATTAGTAACATAGTCTTTCGTATAAAGTATAAAAATATACATTCAAATAACATCTAGAATTTAAATAGTTTTTGTTATAAATTATAAAATATATAAATAATTTATAACTACGTAATTATATTTTTACTAAAATATATATATTTTTACTAAAAATATAATTAATATCTGAAGTAAGAAGCATTTTTAATTTTTATGAATGAATTTCAAAAACAAAATCATATTATACGTTTTAGACGTTATGTACGTTTTATACGTTTTATACGTTTTATACGTTACGTATTATACGTGTAACGTATAAAACGATATATACGTGTATATTAGCAACCCTGGTTTTAGCGTAAGTTGTTATAACTAAGGATGTTTCATCAAATAAATGAGCTATTTGATTAAATTCAATTAAGTCGTCTACTTGATATATTATTCGATTTATATGCTTATGGATAGTTTTGAAGTGAAAACTTCTTTAGCCGCGTTCTGAATTTCTGTATGAGGTTAAATTTATATATTCGCGTTATCATATTTTATATTCATTTTTGAAGAACCAAAAAGTATTTTTTGAAGTGAAAACTTCTTTAGCTGCGTTATGCAATTTTGTATGAGGTAAAATTTATATATTCAATTCAATTTATTATTCATATATTTACAATTTTAGTATATAAACAGATTATATAATTACAGTGTTCAGTA
Source organism: Diogma glabrata (assembly GCA_963693315.1). Lineage (NCBI taxonomy): Eukaryota > Metazoa > Arthropoda > Insecta > Diptera > Cylindrotomidae > Diogma > Diogma glabrata. The sequence continues at coordinate 285,181,836 of OY856187.1, read as the reverse complement.
AAATACTTCTCAACTATGTTATAAAAAATTTGATTTCTCGAATTGAATGTATTTTTTTTAATTATTATGATGTTTTTATATATTGTAACTAAGTCGGGGAAAAAAAAGTTATATAAAAAAGACCCAGATACACAGGCAACTTAAACTATACTTAAACTAAATACTAAATCTAAACTTAAAAACTAATTTCAAACATACATATTATATAAGAACTGAATCAAAAAAATTATGGTGCAAATTATGAAACTTTTTGCAATCCATACAATTTTAGTGCGATCTAGTTTCGAACCAATGAGAATGACACATGATCGGTGAGAAGAAGATGACTAGTTTGTATGGGTGAGAAGAAGATGACTAGTCTTCACTTGTGTCTATTGACACATGATCAACAATTAATTCAGTAAATTATTTGTGATATAACATCACCCCGATGGAAAATCTCCCATCAAGAATAATATAAGAACTGAATCTAAAAAATTATGGTGCAAATTATGAAACTTTTTGCAATCCATACAATTTTAGTGCGATCTAGTTTCGAACCAATGAGAAAATTTTAAACTTTAAAAAAGTTTATCATTCTCATCAGGGCTAGCCGACTAGATAAACTCTACCAAAAAATGTCAACGCTAATGAATATAAACCAAAAATTAGGTTACAACTCTAGCGAAGTGTAAAAACAAAAAATTTACATAAACATACATTTAATAAATTCAGGTTTAGTCAATTAATTTCTCTGGTGATCACTGTTTTGTTATACTCTAGACATTCTAGTATTGAATAACAAACTTGTATCGGTGAGAAGAAGATGACTAGTCTTCACTTGTGTCTATTGACACATGATCAACAATTAATTCAGTAAATTATTTGTGATATAACATCACCCCGATGGAAAATCTCCCATCAAGAATAATATAAGAACTGAATCTAAAAAATTATGGTGCAAATTATGAAACTTTTTGCAATCCATACAATTTTAGAGCGATCTAGTTTCGAACCAATGAGAAAATTTTAAACTTTAAAAAAGTTTATCATTCTCATCAGGGCTAGCCGACTAGATAAACTCTACCAAAAAATGTCAACGCTAATGAATATAAAATTTACATAAACATACATTTAATAAATTCAGGTTTAGTCAATTAATTTCTCTCGTGATCACTGTTTTGTTATACTCTAGACTCTAAATTTTTTGTTTTTACACTTCGCCAGAGTTGTAACCTAATTTTTGGTTTATATTCATTAGCGTTGACATTTTTTGGTAGAGTTTATCTATAGTCGGCTAGCCCTGATGAGAATGATAAAATTTTTTAAAGTTTAAAATTTTCTCATTGGTTCGAAACTAGATCGCTCTAAAATTGTATGGATTGCAAAAAGTTTCATAATTTGCACCATAATTTTTTAGATTCAGTTCTTATATTAATCTTGATGGGAGATTTTCCATCGGGGTGATGTTATATCACAAATAATTTACTGAATTAATTGTTGATCATGTGTCAATAGACACAAGTGAAGACTAGTCATCTTCTTCTCACCGATACAAGTTTGTTATTCAATACTAGAATGTCTAGAGTATAACAAAACAGTGATCACCAGAGAAATTAATTGACTAAACCTGAATTTATTAAATGTATGTTTATGTAAATTTTTTGTTTTTACACTTCGCTAGAGTTGTAACCTAATTTTTGGTTTATATTCATTAGCGTTGACACTTTTTGGTAGAGTTTATCTAGTCGGCTAGCCCTGATGAGAATGATAAACTTTTTTAAAGTTTAAAATTTTCTCATTGGTTCGAAACTAGATCGCTCTAAAATTGTATGGATTGCAAAAAGTTTCATAATTTGCACCATAATTTTTTAGATTCAGTTCTTATATTATTCTTGATGGGAGATTTTCCATCGGGGTGATGTTATATCACAAATAATTTACTGAATTAATTGTTGATCATGTGTCAATAGACAGAAGTGAAGACTAGTCATCTTCTTCTCACCGATACAAGTTTGTTATTCAATACTAGAATGTCTAGAGTATAACAAAACAGTGATCACCAGAGAAATTAATTGACTAAACCTGAATTTATTAAATGTATGTTTATGTAAATTTTTTGTTTTTACACTTCGCTAGAGTTGTAACCTAATTTTTGGTTTATATTCATTAGCGTTGACATTTTTTGGTAGAGTTTATCTAGTCGGCTAGCCCTGATGAGAATGATAAACTTTTTTAAAGTTTAAAATTTTCTCATTGGTTCGAAAGTAGATCGCTCTAAAATTGTATGGATTGCAAAAAGTTTCATAATTTGCACCATAATTTTTTAGATTCAGTTCTTATATTATTCTTGATGGGAGATTTTCCATCGGGGTGATGTTATATCACAAATAATTTACTGAATTAGTTGTTGATCATGTGTCAATAGACACAAGTGAAGACTAGTCATCTTCTTCTCACCGATACAAGTTTGTTATTCAATACTAGAATGTCTAGAGTATAACAAAACAGTGATCACCAGAGAAATTAATTGACTAAACCTGAATTTATTAAATGTATGTTTATGTAAATTTTTTGTTTTTACACTTCGCTAGAGTTGTAACCTAATTTTTGGTTTATATTCATTAGCGTTGACACTTTTTGGTAGAGTTTATCTAGTCGGCTAGCCCTGATGAGAATGATAAACTTTTTTAAAGTTTAAAATTTTCTCATTGGTTCGAAACTAGATCGCTCTAAAATTGTATGGATTGCAAAAAGTTTCATAATTTGCACCATAATTTTTTAGATTCAGTTCTTATATTATTCTTGATGGGAGATTTTCCATCGGGGTGATGTTATATCACAAATAATTTACTGAATACATATTATGTTAATATTTAAAGTAATGTAAATTTCAAATTTTTTTTTCCTAAAAAGTAAGTGGAATTCTTAAAGCTTTGAGAGAACTTTAGAACAATCAGAATCGAAGTTGGTTTATTAAGTTATTTTCAATTATTTGACACTTATTTATGAATTTGGTTCTAATTTTACTGATGAAGTCAATAACAAGAGGTTCATTAGACAGAGTGGAGAGAGCTTGTGTGGAGAATAATCTAGGTCGATTATAAATTAGTTTGAGACATTTGTTTTGTGCTGTTTGTAGTTTTTTAAGACGAATATTGGAACTGGTTAACCAAACGGGTGCTGCATATAATAAGGTACTGCGTAGAGTATCCAGAACCGAAGCATTTTTTAGAACCGGGTTTTCGGAGCTAGATTTTTTCAAACCCGGGTACCCGGCTCTTGACCTGGTTCTGAAAATGTTGTGGTGACACACAAAACACACGACGTCGGTCTGCACACCGGTCGCAAGATATAAATCAACGCACGAAATTGGTTGAACGAATAACCACACCCATGAAAATTAAATAAAATAAAATCTCTCACAATCTCTTCTCATAATAGTTTTCAAAGCGTTCAGTCGCATTAAAATTTGTTTGTGCAAAAACATAAAAGTTAAATTAAATGCAACTTAATAATAGGAAATAAGTTATTTTTAATAAATAAGAAACCAATAGTTTAGTGTAAATGTTATATTCTTTATTATCACTAAAAAGTAAAAATATAAGTGAAATCATATGGAACAATAAAACTTACCATATAGTGAACACATGTCGGCATGTACTTCTATGTTTAAGTGATGTTGATAACATCATAGAATTTTCTTACCTAGAAATAAATGAATAAAAAGGATAATATTAGTGTTTTGATAATTAAATATTGTGAATAGATTTGTGATGAAAAGGCCTCAAAATACGAACAATCAATTTGGAGTCGGATCAGTGAGTATGGTAATTAACCCATCACAACGAAGATCTTAATTTACAAATATATATTACAACCTTCCGATGTACATATATCAAAACCACAATAACCAAAGAAATACCTAGTTACCAACACCAAATATGGTAACCCCGACAAGTACACGCTGAAATCAAATCCAGAAACCTCAACATCAATTTCAACTGGTGCATGCAGAATTATATTACCAGAATTAATGAAAAATCGCAGTGCCACAACATTTCATCAAACAAATCCACAGTGGTGATAAAAATTTTCTCAAACAACGTGTTTACAACAAAGGTTTACACAGAAATCATAACCTCAAGAAACTTCTGGATACAACAACAAAAATTATTTATTACTGTATGTATTGCATGCCAAATTTAATTTAATTTAATAATTTCTAAATATAAATATAAATACTAAATTTACAAAGTAATAACGTAAAATGGAATTATATTCTTGTTTGTATACTAAATTGCGTAATAAAAATTCAAAAAAACGCAAACGCATATCAATTAATATGTCAAATTTTAATTAAACTAAAAGTAAATTTCAATTGTTTGAATATATTCATCAAATATATTTTAATATTTTAAATGAATTTTAATAAATTAAATAAATAAATAAATTTAATAAATAAATTTTAAAATTAATATTGAAACATTTTTCAACAGAATTAAAAAAATAAATCAAAATTTTTTGCATTACAAAACCAAGTTTTAAACATTAAAACGTAAACAAAAATTTAAGTAAGTCACAATATAGAATTGGGTGTGGCAAACAAAATTTAAATTTTATAATATTTTCATATTAAATAGTATGAAACATTTAATAATATTTTCCTAAAATTTTTTTCATGTAAAATATAATTACAATTTTTAAATAAATATTAATATATATAATTATTACCATTCGTGCAACCAATTTAACGCGGTCATAAACGTTCATTTTTATTGACACAAAATGCTTAGGAATAACCAAACAGACACACCGTTACCACAGATACCGGACCACCAGATCTCGGCGCAGAAGGAACGGTTTAACGAAACAAAAAATATTTTAGACCAAAATATTCAATCATTGGAAGAATGGTTCACAAATAACTCAGGCCACACAAACCCAAACCAAACAAATCACAGCGACACAGTGGACTTACAGAACGAATTTAAAGAACATACACCAACAATTATATGGATATGATATGGATATGATATGGACTACAACCCAACAAGCAACTGCAAAACAATTCCAAAATATAGAAATATTAAAATGGGAAAATCCGAAAATAGGTTGGGACAAATACAAGTCAAACTTCAACCATTTTGGAAGACACAACCATCTACTTATTTTAGTTATGTAGAATCGGTATTCTTTGTGAACAATATAACCAACGAACAGACTATATTCCACTTAATTGTTTCAAATTTAGAACACAACATACTAACGGATATTTCAGATTTATTGACGGATGCAAATCATTCGGCAGCTTACAGTCTTCTCAAAAACAGACTCATCCGACTGTACACAAAATCCGAAGCAGATCGATTTGATAATCTAGTATCAAACATAAGACTAGGTGACCTAATGCCATCCCAATTATTAAGACGCATGCGTGAACTAGCCCAAAATTCGGTCAGTGAAGACTTCTTAAAAAACAGATGGATCCAACAATTACCCAAGGAAGTTGCAATGTTCCTAACTACCGCGGAGGGGAATTTAGACCAGATTGCACAACTAGCAGATAACCTTACGGAATTTTCCCGACGCAACACTGTAAATTCAGTCAAATGGGAATACCCAAAAAATGAAAACAACCCAAACCTGAAAGAATTCATGGAGGGAGTGAACAAACGGTTTGACGACCTAAACCAACAAATGCGTGAACTCATGCTGCAACGAGGAAGATCACAATACTCACACAATAGCAGCAAACCACATGAAAAAAATCCAAATCAGCTAAGGTATAGAAATCGTTCAACCTCTAGAGAACGAAAACACACCGGTGGAATATGTTGGTACCACAATAGATTTGGTACAAAATCAACAAGATGCATGGAACCATGCGACTACCAGAAAAATAATACCACCGACAACCCAGCAAAAAACGAGAATGTCGATTTCAAGGAACGACCACAAAAATCGACATAATCTCAAACGGTCGACTATCAATATACGACTACAACAATAAGTTAAATTTCCTAATAGATTCAGGAGCCGATGTTTCGGTAATACCCACTAATTGCAACATTAATGCAATTACACATGAAGGAAACTTCAACATTTTCGCCGCAAATGGCACCAAAATAAAAACATATGGCACAAAAACCATTAAAGTAAATCTAAACCTAAGAAGAGACTTCCAATGGGATTTCATAATCGCAGAAGTTGAAAGACCAATAATAGGGGCAGATTTCCTAATACACTATGGGCTCATAATCGACTTAAAAAACAAAAGTCTAATCGATTCATACACAAAACTAAAAGTAAACACATTGTTAATACAAACAGAAAACAGTGAAATAAACACTGTCAAACCCAAAAACTGTCGATTCACGAAACTGTTAGAGGAATTTAAAGAGATAACAATACCCACAAATAACAGACCGGAATCGACACACAATATAAATCATGTAATCGAAACCACAGGCGCACCAATTTTTCATAAAGCAAGAAGGCTAGACAGAGAAAAACTGGAAATAGCCAGAAAAGAATTTGAATTTATGACAAACACCGGCATATGTCGCCCATCAAAATCACCTTGGGCCAGCCCACTACATATGGTGAGGAAAGCAAACGGCGAATATCGCTTATGCGGAGACTATCGAGCATTAAACGCCAAAACTATCCCAGATAGATACCCGATACCGCATATCCAAGACTTTAATCACCTGCTGCGAAACAAAAATTTTTTTTTCTGTAATAGACTTGGTACGAGCGTATAATCAAATTCCGGTGAACGAAGAAGATATCCAAAAAACGGCGATTATAACACCGTTTGGAATTTTTTAGAGTTCACAAGAATGACATTCGGCCTCAGAAATGCGGCACAAACATTCCAACGCTTCATGCAACACATGCTTTCAGATTTCAAATTCGCATTCATCTACCTGGATGACATACTGATAGCCTCAGAAAATGAAGAGCAACACTTAACACATTTACGAGAAATATTCAATAAATTAAAGGAATTTGGAATGATCGTCAATACAGAAAAATGCACGCTAGGCAAACACGAAGTAAAATTTCTCGGCCAAATTGTAAATGAAAACGGCGTCCAACCACTACCAGAAAAGTACAAATAATAAACGACTATCCAGAACCAAATGACGTAAAGAGACTACGTCGCTTCTTAGCGATGACCAATTTCTATCGCCGGTTCATCAAAAATGCAGCTGCTATTCAAGCTCCATTATTAAAGTATATAATAGGAAACAGAAAAAATGACAAAAGAAAAATAGAATGGAATACCGAATCCAGAGAGGCGTTCCAACAATGCAAAAATGCTATTGCCAATGCAAATATGCTAGCACATCCAGTGACAGACGCTGAGTTAGCACTATTGGTAGATGCATCAGACCTTGCGATGGGTGCAGTAATCCAACAATGCGTAAAGGGAACATGGCAACCACTAGCATTCTTCTCAAAAAAATTTAACGAAGCACAAACAAAATATAGCACATACGATCGAGAACTAACAGCTATATACAGTGCAATAAAACATTTCAGGCACTTTCTGGAAGCACGCAATTTCACAATCTTTGCCGATCACAAGCCAATAACGTTCGCGTTCAGACAAAAACTCGAAAAGGCATCACCTAGGCAACTAAGACAACTCGACTTAATTGGGCAGTATTCTACCAACATTCAACACATAGCTGGAACAAACAATGTGGTAGCGGATACGTTATCACGAATTAACGCGATTGATAACTTACCATTTCCAGACTTTTACGAGGAGTTAGCCGATGCACAAGAAACAGACGAGGAACTTGAACTAATAAACAAAAATAATAGCGAATTAAAACTGGGTAAAATAAAGTTGCACAACAGCGACAGATACCTATATTGTGAAGTCAAAGATAACAGAATCAGACCATATGTACCGCAAAAGTTACGAAAAACGATTGTCCAACGTATCCACGAAATGGCACATCCTGGCATTCGTGCATCAAGAGAACTAATAGCGGAAAGATACGTGTGGCCTAACATGAACAAAAACTGCGTAGAATGGACACGTGGTTGCATAGCATGCCAAAAGGCAAAAATAACCAAACACACAAAAAGTGAACTAGGATTATTTAGGGTACCCAATAAAAGGTTTGCACACATTAATGTGAACATAGTTGGTCCATTGCCGATCTCGCAAGGATACATGTACTGCCTTACGAGCAAAGACCGTTTCTCAAGATGGACGGAGGCAATACCAATGGAAAACATAACCGCTGAAGAAGTAGCCCGCACATTATACAATAATTGGATAGTAAGATACGGCGTTCCTGAAAATATATCAACAGATCAAGGTCGACAATTTGAGTCAAACTTGTTCAGAAACTTAAACCAAATCTTAGGTATCAAACAATTCAGAACCACCCCATATCACCCGCAATCTAACGGGCTGATAAAAAGATGGCACAGAGACCTTAAGGCAGCAATAAAAGCGCACGCTACAGAACGATGGGTAGAAGTACTACCTACAATACTGTTCGGCATGCGAGTGGCATTTCACCCAGATATAGGAGCAACAACGTCAGAAATAGTTTACGGGACAACAATAAGACTACCAGGAGAATTTTTCGAACGCAGCAATAACAACATGGAGTTAAACGAATTTGTAGAAAGCTTAAAAAAGACATGAACGACATGCAATCAAGGCCCACATCATGTCATGGGCAACCAACAATTTTCGTGAACAAAGCTTTAAAAGACTGTTCACATGTCTTCTTAAGGGTGGACAAGGTCAAAGCACCACTACAACCACCATACGAAGGACCATATGCGGTAATAAAAAGAACCGACAAATTTTATGAAATAAACATAAACGAAAAACCGACAAGCATTTCCATAGACAGATTAAAACCATGTTACATGGTAGCCCAAAACGAGGAATCATACAACGAGACCAGTAGTCAACAAGACACAAATGCAAACATAAACAATAGTCCGTACCATACAACAAAAGAAACCAGTAGTCAACGAGACACAAATGTAAACATAAACAATAGTCCATACAATACACCAAAAGAAACAAGAACCGGACGCAAAATCAGACTACCGGTCAGATTTAAGGATTACGAAATTTAAAGATTACGAAACATAGTACTCTTCAATGGGAACTATATCGTTCCAGCTGCGCTGAAACTGGTGGGGAGTACTGTGGTGACACACACAAAACACGACGTCGGTCTGCACACCGGTCGCAAGATATAAATTAACGCACGAAATTGGTTGAACGAATAACCACAGCCATGAAAATTAAATAAAATAAAATCTCTCACAATCTCTTCTCATAATAGTTTTCAAAGCGTTCAGTCGCATTAAAATTTGTTTGTGCAAAAACATAAAAGTTAAATTAAATGCAACTTAATAATAGGAAATAGTTATTTTTAATAAATAAGAAACCAATAGTTTAGTGTAAGTGTTATATTCTTTATTATCACTAAAAAGTAAAAAAATATGTGAGATCATATGGAACAATAAAACTTACCATATAGTGAACACATGTCGGCATGTACTTCTATGTTTAAGTGATGTTGATAACATCATAGAATTTTCTTACCTAGAAATAAATGAATAAAAAGGATAATATTAGTGTTTTGATAATTAAATATTGTGAATAGATTTGTGATGAAAAGTCCTCAAAATACGAACAATCAATTTGGAGTCGGATCAGTGAGTATGGTAATTAACCCATCACAACGAAGATCTTAATTTACAAATATATATTACAACCTTCCGATGTATATAAAAACCAAAATAACTAAAGAACTAACAAGTTACCCACACCAAAATGTTTAAATTAAAAACTATTAAAAAATCATTATAATTTAGAAAAACGTTTTAATTTTTTTTTAAATCCTTTTATTCAACAAAAAATCTTTGATAAATCCAATGAGAAATAAATTCAGTCGAGTTTGGCTTCTAACATGCCATTGCTGCCCAAATTATCGATCATGCCTTCATGGTTGCATCAGCTGATATTAATGTTGCATCACTGCACCATAGTGCTTCTGCAGCTAACTTTATAGGTGCAAGCGTTGTCACCAAAATATTAATCATCTCCCATACATGTTCTTCAAACGAAATTGTTGAATTGAGATCGATTAAGGATTTTAAAATGCTGTTTTTACTTTATAAAAACGTTCTAGCATAAGATAAAGGCTGTTCCATTGTGTTTTTACATCGAATTTCTTTACCAAATTCTTCTTTAATCTATTTCTGAAGAATGTCATCGTTTTCTGTTGATGATCTTAATCACTCACAAAATCTCTCAAAATTTTATTTTTTACGCCAAAAGTGTAAAAGTTTTGTTTATTTAACATTATGCCCGTCGCATATTGCCGCTTTCGCATAAGAAATGGAATTCAGGAAAACTCGTTATGAAAATATTCAATTTATATTGTGTCATTTTTATTGCAACTTATTTATTTTAATATGGAAAAAATTTCAAAATCTCGTTTTAATTCTATGTATTTATTCAAATATTTGTGAGTACACTAAATTTTTTGTTATTACGTCTAGTTCATACACGAATAAATCAGAAGGTTTTCCTAACGCGTCAGCCACATACAGTTGTCCATGTGAGAAGCACGGATTCTCCAAATCTAGTCCACATACTTGCAGTAACTGCCCTTGTGCTTTGTTGATCGTCATTGCAAATGCGAGTTACACTGGAAACTAAACGTTTGAATTCAAGTACCATATCTGTTGAGACCATTGGAATACGTGGCAACACTACATCTTCCCCTTCGAATTTTCCATTTAAAATCGTAGCCTTAATGGCATTGTTTATCATCTTTTTCACCGAAAATTTCAAAAAAATTTGTGCAATTTCAAAATATTTCGAATCACAATATGTGTCACAACAACACATAAAAACCTTTTCAGACCTAGGTTCCACAACATCATGCTTTTTAAGACGTTGATGAACGCAAATTTCTTTTTGTTTTGTTTTTTATATTCTTCTTAAAGAATGGAAAACTAAATAATAAATCCTTTCATATAATAATGTACGACATAGGGCAATATTTCATGATAGGATGGAGGAAACAAAAATAAAACACATTTTTTTTTTAATTTGCAGGAACAAAGCTAAAATTGGTCTCATATCTTCGGCAAGCACAAAAGTTCATTCTTAAAAAAAAATATAAAAAAATTCCATCAAAACCTTAGTCCATCAAAATCTTAGAAGCATGTCAAAGAATATTCCATAACTAAAACTAAGGGTGCTATCGTGGATTGAAATCCGCCAGCACAACTAAAATATCACTTTTCCCCTTATATTAGTGACATTTAGCCGCCATTGCTAGTGATCTACGATATCTCACGTTAACTGATTTACCAATAGCAGGTACTAAGGTACGCGGGGTTGTCACACCCATTGATCCAAAATTTTGAATTTTACATATGTTCCCGAACATATATTAAATTCATTGGTATTAATGCATTGTTACCGTTTGCAAATCACTTGGCCACGGGGTTCCGTTTTAAAAAAAAACTGCCAGTTACCTATGCGCAAGTGTACACAACAACTTCCCAAAGTTTCATGATGATCGGATAAATGGTGTATTAATGCATAAAGGACAAACACACATACTTTTAATTTTATATACAGAAGATAGATAGATAGATAGATAATACACCTGGCTTATTCACGGTTGAAAATCAACGTAATTTAAGCATGGAATATACCCTTTTAAGCATAAAAATCTGTGTAGAGCTAGACTTCTTGATAGAAGAAAAAGAAAAAACTTTGTTTTGGTTATTTGTTACATTTGCCTGTGTTGTTTTTTTAATGAATGAATAAAAAATTTGTTTAAAAAATATAGAATCGAAAACCGGGTATTTGGCTGATGTCAGAACCCGTTTTCGGTACAGGAAAAATTGCGGTATTCCCGGGGAACCGGGTATCGGGTACCCGGGATTGGATTCTATAGTACTGCGTAAGATGGATGTATATAAAAGTATTTTATTTGGAATTGAAAGTTTAGAGTTTTTGACATTTTTCTACTGATGAATTAATGTGATGTTTGAATGTTCTTTTGTCTATTATAACTAGGGCTTCCAGTCGTCCCGATTTCAGCGGGATTGTCCCGCCGTACAAGTTTTGTCCCGGCGTCCCGCTTTAGCACCAAAAAATCCCGCTCAATACCAATCTACCAAACTTTATAAAAAAAATCCTGCGGTGTATTTATATATTACTTGCAGCCTGTCGCTGTTGAATAATTTTCTGATGGTTGTGTTTCAAACTAAACGATAAACTACAAAATGCAAATACAAACTACATTTTTATGAAAACCGCTCAGCGACAACGCTATAATTTTGTGAGCAAAGTATGATTTACATATATACATATTCTAATTTGACATCCGATGTATTTTGTAGTATGTCGCTATAATTTTGTTTGACAATTATTATTAATTAATTAGTTTTATTGAAATTGAAAAAAAGAAACAAAGTAAATCTTACATTTTACTAAATGACGTTTTTTTTGTAATGCCTATGGGTAAGAAATGGACATCAGAAATTTGTTTACTAACTAACCGAAACCGAGCAAGAAATCAGCAGTTGGAGGATTTGGAAATTGTAGAAGGAGTAGTAGCAGAGAATGATGATAATGAACATTGTCAAGAAGATATTTAGTTGGTAAAGGTGATGCTGTTGGTGTATCCGTATCCGATATTGACGAAGAAAGTGCTGCATATTCAACAGTTAAGAAGCATAAACTATCAAAGCGGCATGCAAATTTTATTCAAAATTGTAGCAAGAACTTTGATTGACTTTTAACTGGCCCAACATAAAATGACATAACTAAAAAAGACATAAACATGCTAAGTCTAAATTCTCAACGGCATATTAGAAATTTTAAAGAAAGTTTGTCTAAAAAAACATAATTTATACCAGCAAATAGTACCATTGGCCAAATAAATGTCTTTGTAGCTCTGACGGGATTTGCGTATCATTCTGTAATGCATTCCTAGTCCTATGTGGCTACCGGCTATTATTATCTTCATTATTTAAAGATTAAACCATTATGCTGAATTCAACCATTAGCTAACGGTAGCTGTGGTAAGGAAAAATTATTTCTAAAGTTTTAGGTCCTGGTTACAACTCCTATTCTATTGGATAATATTAACAAATCTTTATATTTTTCTACAAGCATTGGCGCGTCTAAGGACTTTTGTGAATAAAGGGAACGTAAAATCATTTCCCATAATTATTACGTTTTTCGATTAAATATTGGTACAAAAAGCGGTTTGTTGGCATTTTATATTTTGGAAAACCTTAATATAACTGAATCGCAGCGATTATTTTAACAATCTTTTTATTGATAAAAATAATTAATAATATTAATATTAATTTTGGTAAAAACCAAATGGTGTTATGACAGAATTAGAAAAAACTTATAGTGAATTCTTATAATATATAATGAATTCTTTTCAACTGTAACGAACAAATTTCAGTACAGTTCTAGCACCGAATTATTTTTCTTTGTATTGAAATTCCACCCAAAAAAAATACATAATTCGGCGTTGGAACTTGTTCGGTACAGTCGAAAAGAATTCACTATAACAAAAATATTATTCCAATTGGCTACTGTAAAAAAGGTATTTTTCTACTTCAAGCTACGAAAATGTCATTTTAATATATAGTAAAACCTATGTGAAAGGTAAAATTTTTCTAAGTAGTGACTGAAAATGTTTTCAGTCACTAGGACTGAAAGTAAATAAGTTTCGGTGGTCGCCTACAGGTGGTGGTTATTTAAAGAATTGAATATTTGAGATTGAATTTCAATTACTGTTGCTGTTGTTGTTTCGGTTGCTGTGTTTATTTCTGTCAATATCGCAGTATTTTGAAGGGATTGAATATTTTGATCGAATCGAATCGAAACGAATCGAAACTAATCAGCATATCAATTGTGTGTAATTAATTAATTAAACTAATAATGAGTGTGTTTTTTTTTCTATATCGGAGAAATCGGATAAAATAAAATTTGTATCAGATATATCGTATAATTTTTTCCTCCGATAATTAACTGTCAGATATAAAATATATTCTCTGAGTTCTTTCCGCCAAAAAAAAAAAATAAAAAAAAATTTATTAAATAAATAAATAAATTTTATTAAAAAATTTATTTTTATTTGTTTTTAATTGAACGATGACTTCCAGTCGGTAAAAAAATATCTGTAAAAGTTTTTAGAGAAAATATATGAACTATATTTTCATTATTCATATTGTCAAATTCATCTACTAAAAACTTACAAACCGACATATCTAAATTTGACTGTGTAAAAAATAAACAAGATCGCATTTTTACCAGTGTAAAATAATGAATTATTATATTGTGTTCGCCTGTTATTATTCCATCTGTAGGCGAACACAATAATAACATTATTTTACACTGGTAAAAATGCGATCTTGTTTATTTTTTACACAGTCAAATTTAGATATGTCGTTCTGTAAGTTTTTAGTAGATGAATTTGTAAATATTATCATTTATATTTACAAGCGTAGAAAAAATAGCGTTTTCTACGCGTGGTAAAAACGTTTTTGCGTTCCTGAACTTATTCCACTCGACGCTATCGCGTCTCGTGGACAAACCGTTCAGTCACGCAAAAAGAGACGTTTTCACCACTTGTATAAAAATCTACTATTATTCTTTTAAAAAAATTGATGTAATTGTTAATAAATTTTTTAATGAATTCAGTTCTTCCACTAAATGCACCACAGAACTTAAAGAAATGTTTGAATGGATCGGTACTGAATGGTCAGAATTACTTCGTCATGTGTCAACAAGATGGCTTAGTCTAGTCTATCTCCTGCTATAAAATGACTAATTAAAAATTTTGAGCCTTTAAGAAGTTAATTTCTGACAAAAAAAAATATTTCAAATACAATTAAAATGTTTTTTTAATTTTTAATTGTTTCCCATGCCAAAAAATACATTAAATTTAATCTATATTTTGTTTAACCCTTTTGTTTAACCCTTTTGTGGGATAATTACAATTATAATTATTAAAAAAGTAAAATTTAAATAACATGTCTCTTTTCCGACGACTTTTCCATTTATGTATAGGTGCTTTATATTTTTCTACAAATTGTCCCGCCGAACAACTTTTGAAAACTGGAAGCCCTAATTATAACTCCTAGGTATTTTATAGTTTCTGACCATTGTAATGGAATTCCATCCATTGAAAGAGATTCATTATTTGGGAGATTTCTTGCAGCACTCTTTCTGGTGAGAAAAATGGATTGCATCTTATTAGTATTAGTTTTTATTCCCCATTTAGAAAAATATAAAGAAAGATTATTAATTGACGTTTGCAATTCAGATAAAATAACGTTAACATCAGCTAAATAGGCGAATATAGCTATATCATCAGCATAAAGAGCAAAATCTGTAGTGTTGTTAAATTGAGTTTTAATATCAGCCGTAAATACATTGCATAATGCAGGCGAAAGGACAGCCCCTTGTGGAACACCACAACTTACAATTTAAGCGTAGATCTACAATAGTTAATTGTAACTAAAAACTATATATCACTTAAAAAGGAGTTTATAATTCTAATCAAATAATTAGGAAAATTTAAATGAAGTAATTTAAAAATGATATCTTTCTGCCAAACTTTATCAAACGCTTTTCCAATATCAAAGGTTATTAAGGCAGTGGATTCTTTATTGTTTAACTTTGCTTTAATATTACTGCAAATTCTGTAAACCTGGTGAGGGGTGGAATGGTGTTTTCGAAAGCCAAACTGTTCAGGAGGAATAGTTGCATTTTGTTCTATAAACTGCTCAAAAACGCTTTAATATTGTACGTTCAAAGATTTTACCAAAGACATTTAGTAAACTGATAGGTCTATAGCTATCAATATTTGTTTTAACTTTGCCCGGTTTCAAAACAGGAAGAACATTAGCGATTTTTCATTCAATAGGAAAATATGAAAATATCAAGCATAGCTTTTTTAGGAAGATGTTTTATCAATCGATTGTTAATTTTATCAAGTGCTGGAGCCTTGAAATTTTTTAGTGCTTTAATAATTTGAATCATTTCCTTAGGTTTAATTAAAAAATCAGATTGAAGGTTGTTTACAGCATCAATTTCGAAATTATTAAGAGTTTCCTCAACCTGTACATTAAATTCAGGGATGAACGATTGATTACCTTGATGAATTTGAAACCATTGAACTTTTATTGGAATATAATAATAGAAATATTATATTACACCGGATTAACTGAATTTATAATACAAACCTACACTTGGAAATCTCTTATATCACAGAAAATTACTATTAATTTACTAACATGAAAATAATTTCAAAAAAATCAAAAAAATTATTATTATTACTATTATTTAAGAGCTGAGCTCTTGTCGGTGGAGCAACTTCCAAGTTTCGCGGCTTTCCGCCATTGACTTCACCTCCCTGTACGACATGACATCTGCTTTCTCTTTGATTTGATCTATAAATGCTCTTCTTGGTCTTCCCCTTCCTCTCTTTCCTTCTACCTTTCCTTCTATTATGGTTTTCATTAGATTGTCATGTCGTACAAGGTGGCCAAACATTTTTCCTCTTCTGTTTTCAATGGTGTTTAGAAGGCTTTTTCTTTCTCTTACGAGATCAAGCACTTCTTGGTTACTTTTCTTTTTTATCCAGCTGATTCTTTCCATCCTTCGCCAGCACCACATTTCGAACGCCTCCAGTTTTTCTCTGTCTATTTGTGTCATTGTCCATGATTCACTGCCATATAGTACAATGCTCCAGATATATATTTTTATTAGTCTTTTTCGAACAGTTTTTGAAATTTTAGATTTAAATAGATGTTTTTTGTTGTTAAAAGCTTGTTTGGCCATGGATATACGTGCTTTTATATCCGGGGTGCATTTTGCGTCATTGCTGATCATACTTCCTAGATATTTGAATGATCGTGCCTGTTCTATTGGTGTATTGTGTAATTTAATTGGATTGCAAGGTGGTGTGTCTCTGGTAATGGTCATTTTTTTTTTTTTTTTTGCATTTATTTTAAGTCCTATTTCATGAAATGCTGTGTCCATGAGAGTTACAAGTTTCTGTAGTTCTTCCTGCGTCTGTGCTAGTGCAGCAATATCATCTGCGTATCTAATGAACAATATGCGTTCCCCGTTATATTTGACACCTCCACTTTCTGTTTCTGTAGCTTTTCTAAATGCATTTTCAATGAAATTGTTGAATATGGGTGGCGAACGAGGGCATCCTTGTCTTACTCCTTGTTTTACTATTGCCTTTTTTGTCTCGTTTCCTATTTCTATTACGGTTTCTTGGTTTTTATAAAGGTTGTATATTATTCTTCTGTCTCTGTAATCTAATCCAATATTTCTTAAGGTAGTCATCATGTTTTTCCAGTTAACCTTATCAAACGCTTTCTCTAAATCTATAAATGCTATGTGTGTTTCTAGGCCTAGATCGATTCTTCTTCCACCAATTAGTCTTAGTGCTAGAATAGCCTCCCTTGCTCCTTTTCCTCTTCTGAATCCGCATTGATCTTCGCTAATGTTAAGTTCAGATGCAGGTCTCATTCTATTTTGTATTATTTGGATTAAGATTTTTGAAGCGTTTGAAGCGAGATATTAGACTAAGTGTTCTGTGTTCTTCGCATTTACGAGTGTTTGGTTTTTTTGGTAACAAAACAGTTTTTGTCGTTTGGAAGTCGTTTGGAATGTTTCCTGTTATATACATGTTTTGGATTAACTCGAATATTTCGTTTAATAAGGGGTTGCAAACTGCATATTTAATAAGTTCTATATTTAAGCTATCCTGTCCAGCTGCTTTTCCATTTTTTATCATTTGAGGCGCCTTATCAAATTCTTCTCTTAATATTGGTGGGCCTAGATTGTCGTTATCTATTGAGCTTTCTACTTCTAAATCTTCATCTGTAAGTCCTTCGCCGTCGTATAGTTGTTCTATGTATGATACCCAGCGTTGTGCTATGTTTTTATTATCTAGTAATAGTTTTCCATTTTCATCCAGAATTGCTGTACTTTATTGCGTTTGTAATGAAGTGCCTCTCATGATGATAATGGGAGTGGCTTAGCAGGAAGCGTACCTAGAAATGTTGTATTGCCGTTCGACTAAGTCTCAATCATCGTGGATAGGAGATATTAGTAACCTGCTGCTTCAGCACAAATACGGAAATGTACGCAATTTTCAAAATAAACGGAAATGGAAAAAAGTTGCAAGTGAAAAGATGAGACTCTGGCGACCTCCTTCTACGAAAGAACCACGGTCGGCACGTTCAACCCCCTCATTCACTCACATACGCCCACACACACACACACCCACACATTCGCACCCCTATATCATACGGATAATAAAAAAACCAATCAAATAAACTCACCCGTGGTTATATCCTCCTCGCCTCCAAATCCTACTAGTTTCAGTCCTCCATCAGCACTGCATACACGTTGATCAAAAATAAGATGTCGCAAATGATACGAAGAAACAATGAATCAATTGGCAATCAACAGCGTTGAACAAATTTGTATTTAAAATCGTTGAATCAGCTTGTCATCAAAAGCGTCGAATAATTTTATAAGCCATATCGTTGAACCAATTCGTGATCAAAAGCGTTGGATAATTTTGTAGTCAAAATCGTTGTATAATATTGTAGTCAAAAGCGTTGACTAAATTTATAATCAAATGCGTTGAATAACTTTGTAATCAAAATTGTCGGATACTTTAGTCCAAATCGTTGAATAAACTTGTATTTAAAATCGCCGAATAAATTTGCAATCAAAATTGTTGAATAAATTTTGTAATCAAAATTGTTGGATACTTTAGTCCAAATCGTTGAAAAAACTTGTATTTAAAATCGCCGAATAAATTTGCAATCAAAAGTGTTGAATAAATTTGTAAACAAAATCGGTGAACAAACTTGCAATCAGAATCGTTGAGTAATTTGGTAGTCAAAAGCGTTGACTAAATTTGTAATCCAAAATCGTTGAATACAGTTGCAAGCAAAATCGTTGGACAATTTTATAATCAGATTCGTTGAATAAATTCGTAGTCAGAAGCGTTGACTAAATTTATACTCAAATGCGTTGAATAAATTTGTAATCAAAATTGTTGGATAATTTAGTCCAACTCGTTGAATAAACTTGTAGTTAAAATCGCTGAATAAATTTGTAATCAGAATGGTTGAATAAATTTGTAAACAAGATCGGTGAATAAGCTTGCAATCAGAATCGTTGAGTAATTCGGTAGTCAAAAGCGTTGACTAAATTGGTAATCCAAAATCGTTGAGTACAATTGCAAGCAAAATCGTTGAACAATTTTATAAGCAACTTCATTGAATAAGTTTGTATCCACAATCGCTGAATAATTTTATAATCGAAATCGTTGAACAAATTTACAATCAAAATCGTGAAATAAATATGCAATCCAAATCGATGAATAACGTTGTATTTAAACTCGTTGAATAAATTTGCAATCAGAGTCGTGGGTAAATTGATAATCAAAATCGTGAGATCAGTATGTAATCCAAATCGTTGAATAAATTTGCATTTAAAATCGCCGAATAAATTTGCGATCACAATTGTTGAATAAATTTTGTAATCAAAATTGTTGGATACTTTAGTCCAAATCGTTGAAAAAAACTTGTATCTAAAATCGCCGAATAAATTTGCAATCAAAAGTGTTGAATAAATTTGTAAACAAAATCGGTGAACAAACTTGCAATCAGAATCGTTGAGTAATTTGGTAGTCAAAAGCGTTGACTAAATTTGTAATCCAAAATCGTTGAATACAGTTGCAAGCAAAATCGTTGGACAATTCTATAATCAGATTCGTTGAATAAATTCGTAGTCTGAAGCGTTGACTAAATTTATACTCAAATGCATTGAATAAATTTGTAATCAAAATTGTTGGATAATTTAGTCCAACTCGTTGAATAAACTTGTAGTTAAAATCGCTGAATAAATTTGTAATCAGAATGGTTGAACAAATTTACAATCAAAATCGTGAATCAATTTGTCATCAAAAATCGTTGCATAAGTTGGCAAACAAAATCGTCGAATAAATTTGTTATCAAAAATCGGTGAATAAGTTGGCCAGCAAAATCGTTGAATCAATTTGTTATTAAAAAAATGGCGAATAAGTTGGCAAACAAAATCGTCGAATAAATTTGTTATCAAAAATGTTGAATAAATTGGTATATGTAAGTGTGTGTCCAATTTAACCTAGCTACGTTATATAAGTTGTGGTAGCCACGCAAAAGGTGTCGCTGCAACCACTCGGCGATTGATGACCGATTGATATCCAATATTACCGCAAAATGCCAGACAGTTATATTAGGGTACCACCAGAACGTGAGAGTTCAGTGCAGTTTGAAATTAATCACAAATCGATCGTCCAGGACAATTCAAGGTTATCAGCAGTCCACTATGGTTATGAATTGATGTAATGCAAATACCGGTTCTATTCAAAATTTCGCCAAACAAGAATCACATAACCGTCACCAGCAAAAAAAAAACGTAAAATATCGTCAAGGTTATCAGTATAAAGCTGCAAGCACTACCATTGAACGGTATTAATATATATGAATGCTGTTATAAAATTGCTTGACACAGACAATAAAGTATGGCTCTAATATGTGCTAATAGCACTATATTATTATATTCGTATGTATGTTAATGTAGAATAATAAAGCAAATCACTTACGTACATCTTAGTTGCATTTTTATTTGATTTTAATAAAGAACATAGCACTCGTATTGTTAATTCTACTAGGTAAATTAATTTGTTACCCTATGATCTAATTTTTTATATCTAATTTCTTTTGGTTTTACTGAATAAATTACGTACGAGACAACACCAACACTTAATCAATTTTTTTTTGCTACTATTCACTAAATAAATTTAACTAAGTTATAACAAGCACAAATAAATTATTTTCTTTTTGATTTACATGAACAATTTTACTACTTTGGATCACAAAACACATAAGTTATAATTTTTTTTCATGTACTGATATTACGTTACTACAAACTTGGAAATCGAAATATCACATGGTTTTACCATTTTAACTATAACAAAGAAAAATATCACAGTAACGCGGACTAGAATTTTCAATTTTTAATATTATATAAAAAAAACTTCACAAAATTGCAACATCAGCAAGTTGACGGCTCGAGCATTATTTCAAATAAAACAAATCGAAATGCGCGACGAAGAGATCTGTCACACGTCAAGATCCAAAGGTAATAGAACTAAGAGATTGGACAGACTACAGTCGATCCATATATACGGTTTCAGATGTAAAACAATTAATTCAAATCAAGTGTTAGGAAATTTTTATAGTTATACAAAACTGTTTGGTTTCTTTTTTCAAAATATTACGCAAAAACAATTTTACGACACAACTTACTTCCGATATATTATCATTGAATTTAGAATGAATCAATTGCAAGTTCAATCGACGTTAAGGCGTTCAGGTATTACAAAACTACAAAAGTCGCACAGTGAAGTTCGGTTTTATATCGGAAAGATTGTTTGAAGTAAATTTTTTTTTTATTTTCAGCATGCAAAGAGAAAAAAAATTGAATGTAGAACAAAGCAAGATAATACTTCTTTGCATGTTAATGACTGTAAAAAAAAAACAAACGCACAGCTGTTGTAAGGTTTTGAAAACTTCGTTGTGTAAGTTACGTTTGATGTTTAGAGAACTCAAATTGAAGTAATAGAGTGAACCAAAGTGGATGGACATATAATATGAGTTAATTTTAGTGAATTGCAAAATCAAATAGCAATGTTTATAGAGACAAAATTTAAGGAAAATTTTTACATTCATACAATTTTCGATCAAGATGAAAGTTTACTATAGGTAATGGCAACTTTTAATTAATTAAAATTTAAAATCACTTAGTGCAAGGAGTTCAATTCTCTTCAAATATGTCTGTCCAGCTAAGGAAAATTTTCTTAAATTTTAAGAAAAATAAGAAAACTGGGAGTTACGGGGACTAATAGAAATATGACTATGGATGATGAACGGATGAGAGACTATTATGAGGTTAATAATAGAAATGACACTTAATGACGCTATGACTATGATATACTATGTTCAGACTATCCATTACAGGACAAGTGCTTTTTGGAAGAACCTCACGACCAAAAAGAAGTTGAAAAAAGGTATAGACTGGTCTCCTATGGATCTTGTGTACCCACATTCGTTCGGCGAGGCACTTCAATGTTCAAACAAAATTAGCAATCACATCGATCGGTATTTCATGGCCAAGTCTTAACAGAAACAAACCATCTACTACTACACAAAAAAAAAATCTTGGAGGGGTAACGAGAAAACAGGTATTCTACTCTATTGTATGCGATGGATAACTAAAACAGTCCAGACCCAATTCCGGGCAGATCTGGGGGTTCCCGAGACTCGAAAGTCAAAGAAAATAAACAAAACCAATTTGTTACCAGATTGGAAGGTGAAATAGCGATTGTCCGACTTTTCTAATGAGGTATCCACCCCAACTCCGTTCTTACATTATGCAGGCTCGAAACCCCAACCTGAACCAACACGAGTCTCATGCTCTACCGACTCGCTAGCCGGGCCACACTGTTGTACGCTTCCGTCCAAGGAAGGTTGTTCCCATGGTCTCAAGGCAACTAACAGAACCAAACTCTAATACGTTCAATCTTGGAATTTGCACTTGCAAATAGTCAAAACAAAAAAAAATTTTGCACCAAGACCCGAACACCAAAGCCAGTACGCACTCACTGAACTGGGAATTCAAAACGAAACCACCTTCATACTTTATGGTCGTCGCTATTCTTGACCTACAATGGCGGTGAAACACAAGAGAAATATATTATCATACTGACAAAAGTTATTACCGATGTTAGGCGCGAATGTCCTTGGAATGATAAACACCTCTACGTTTGGAAACCAGGTCTTCCAGTTCGTAGGCGGCGCCACCTACCAACCTTCAAACGTTGGCTTCGCAAACTTTAGTGAGAGCGATACAGAGGATTTTCTGCAGTTCCCCGCACCGCTAAAAATAATATTACGACAGAATTCAACATTTCAGTTTCTGATAAACCCCCAGGTGATGAAGCTGGTGGATTGTGGGCCCTCGTCATACACTCGTCAGCGCACTCCTCGGGTGACCTCAATCTCCATACAGCACCTCCTGGAAGAATGTCAATATTTAAACCAAGCCAGCACTTCACCTGGCCTGAAATTAGGTTATCTGAGAATACAAACCGAAATGGACAAAGTCGGAGCCCATTCTGCGAATGACAAGATTTACGGGTTATAGTTTTTCTTTCGTCTTTCTCTTCTTTCTTCTTTTTTTTTTCCCTTTTTTTTTTTATAGGCTTTGGTGAAACCGATAAATTATTCGATTCTTTAAGGGGGTTAACACAATACCCGCAACAACCATAGGCCGAACAAGCATGGTGGACAGTCAGTAAAAGGATTATTACAGTGAGTTTACATTAAGTGGCCATCTAACGTAAGATAAAGCTAGTAAACAGGTATGCTAATTTTATTGTAGACGATGGTATTGACAAACTTTCCAGACCCAATTACGGGCAGATCTGGGGGTTCCCGAGTCGCGGAAACAAGTGATGTGCAATTACCGTTGAGGTAATAATACAAAAAAAAAATAGTCAGTATTACGCCACTGGTAAGGCAAGACTAATCTTAAAACTAACAATAGCAAATTATAACTAACATACAATAAAAAATTTTGAGACTTAATACTACTTTACTTAATAATTTTTCTTTTTTTTTATTTATTTATTTTGAAGGGATCAAAAGAAACTTAGCCGTATTCCCAATTCTGGAATTTATAAATTTGGGGTAGTATGCAATTAGAGGAGTCAAACAAAAACTCACGGTTATGATGCCGAAGTGTGCCACCTAATAAAAAAACAACCCTAATACCATAAGCTAATATTAAGGACACACCCGGAACTTTAAGGGTCGATTTGATCCCTTCAAGAATTCTTCGTAAGATTAATCTTGGCTGCTGACTCTCTTGATGATAAATGTTGTCTTATATTTTTTTTGTTGTTTCTTGATTGTCTCCCAATTTTACTTTATAAGTTGACTTTTTAAAATTTTTCTTGATTTCAAAATATTTCTTGACTTTTTTTAAAATTTTTTCTTGATTTCAAACTATTTCTTGACTTTGAAATATATCTTGACTTTTAAATTACGCTTAATTTTTAAATTTTTCTTGGCTATTAGTTCCTAAAAACGGAGAAAGAAAAGAATTAGCATCTAAAAATATCAGCCGTTTTATCTTAATATCTATATAAGAATTTTTTTTTGTATTTTTTTTTTGTAAATGACTTTATTTACATTTTTTTTGTAAATTTATTTATTCTGTTGAAAGTACTTATTTATTTATTTATCTATTTATTTATTTACAGGTATTTGTTTATTTTTTTATTTTTTTTTTTTTTTTTTACAAACATTTATTTATTTCTTTCCAAATATTTATTTATTTATTTATTCAAATATTTATTTATATATTTTTTTGCGGGTGGAGGAAAGTGGGATTCAACCACGGGGTGTCCATCACTCCGAGGTTGAAAGTGGCGACCGCCGTTCTTTCAATTCTTTTTATTTTGGATGTTTATGAGTTTAAATAAAAAAATTTTTTGGGACCAAAGAGAAAGTTAAAATTAATCTACGTTAAAAGGATCGGAAATGGAAAAGGAAAGGGAGGAAGAAGGGATGAATAAGAAAAGGAGAAGGTAAGGGGAGACAGGAATAAGGTGGGGTATGTGTCGTCGGCCTGTCACCCGGATGACAAGTGCCGCCGGAATGGTCAGAGGATAAATCCTCTGCACCATTATTCAATCAACCGACACTTCCCATCCGCGATCGAGAATGACGAAACATACGGGGAGGTGCTATGATCTGAATTAATCCAATTAACTAGCGAAATGAAGGCTGGGCGAACATCTTCCCTCAGCAGTTGATATCAAACTGCTTTAGAAGATTTTCCACAGTATCATTCGCGAGAACCGGACAACTCAGATCATAGGGTGCTAACGCTCCTGGGAGGGGCCTCTAACGTTAAGGAGACGGTAGCTCGGAAGAGAGTCCTGAGGTCACAACGAACCCAGAGCATGACCAGATGACCAGACTGGATGTAGTAGGCGTATACACCATTCTACAAAAAATCTAAGTCTGGCACCTGGTCACCCCTGGCATTCCCCGTGTCAGCAAGAAACCCATCCGCTACTAGGGTACGTGGGATTGTAACCCCCATTGAGAATAATTCCGAAGAACTATTCTCACCCTTGCGTTATATAGAAAAATAAAAAAAAGGAGAATGGTAGCTGGAGGCGTGGGGACGCAAAACCCCATCAAAGAAAGTCTGAGGGGTCTCAGACTTCCTTTGCTCCTGCGCGTTTGAAGCAGGGAACTGCTTCCACGCCGCCAGAGTCTTTTACTATTATTTGGTGGAAATGAAAGTTAATATGAAGAAAAAAATTTTAAAAAAAAATTTTCTAAGTTTTTTATAATATGAAGGGACTCCTCCAGAGTCCTACATTGCTGTAGAAACCCTTAGAGGAGCCCCACGTTGGGCGCCAATTTGTAATGAAGTGCCTCTCATGATGATAATGGGAGTGGCTTAGCAGGAAGCGTACCTAGAAATGTTGCATTGCCGTTCGACTTAGTCTCAATCATCGTGGATAGAAGATATTAGTAACCTGCTGCTTCAGCACAAATACGGAAATGTACGCAATTTTCAAAACAAACGGAAATGGAAAAAAATTGCAAGTGAAAAGATGAGACTCTGGCGACCTCCTTCTACGAAAGAACCACGGTCGGCACGTTCAACCCCCTCATTCACTCACATACGCCCACACACACACACCCACACATTCGCACCCCTATATCATACGGATAATAAAAAAACCAATCAAATAAACTCACCCGTGGTTATATCCTCCTCGCCTCCAAATCCTACTAGTTTCAGTCCTCCATCAGCACTGCATACACGTTGATCAAAAATAAGATGTCGCAAATGATACGAAGAAACAATGAATCAATTGGCAATCAACAGCGTTGAACAAATTTGTATTTAAAATCGTTGAATCAGCTTGTCATCAAAAGCGTCGAATAATTTTATAAGCCATATCGTTGAACCAATTCGTGATCAAAAGCCTTGGATAATTTTGTAGTCAAAAGCGTTGACTAAATTTATAATCAAATGCGTTGAATAACTTTGTAATCAAAATTGTCGGATACTTTAGTCCAAATCGTTGAATAAACTTGTATTTAAAATCGCCGAATAAATTTGCAATCAAAATTGTTGAATAAATTTTGTAATCAAAATTGTTGGATACTTTAGTCCAAATCGTTGAAAAAACTTGTATTTAAAATCGCCGAATAAATTTGCAATCAAAAGTGTTGAATAAATTTGTAAACAAAATCGGTGAACAAACTTGCAATCAGAATCGTTGAGTAATTTGGTAGTCAAAAGCGTTGACTAAATTTGTAATCCAAAATCGTTGAATACAGTTGCAAGCAAAATCGTTGGACAATTTTATAATCAGATTCGTTGAATAAATTCGTAGTCAGAAGCGTTGACTAAATTTATACTCAAATGCGTTGAATAAATTTGTAATCAAAATTGTTGGATAATTTAGTCCAACTCGTTGAATAAACTTGTAGTTAAAATCGCTGAATAAATTTGTAATCAGAATGGTTGAATAAATTTGTAAACAAGATCGGTTAATAAACTTGCAATCAGAATCGTTGAGTAATTCGGTAGTCAAAAGCGTTGACTAAATTGGTAATCCAAAATCGTTGAGTACAATTGCAAGCAAAATCGTTGAACAATTTTATAAGCAACTTCGTTGAATAAGTTTGTATCCACAATCGCTGAATAATTTTATAATCGAAATCGTTGAACAAATTTACAATCAAAATCGTGAAATAAATATGCAATCCAAATCGATGAATAACGTTGTATTTAAACTCGTTGAATAAATTTGCAATCAGAGTCGTGAGTAAATTGATAATCAAAATCGTGAGATCAGTATGTAATCCAAATCGTTGAATAAATTTGCATTTAAAATCGCCAAATAAATTTGCGATCACAATTGTTGAATAAATTTTGTAATCAAAATTGTTGGATACTTTAGTCCAAATCGTTGAAAAAAACTTGTATCTAAAATCGCCGAATAAATTTGCAATCAAAAGTGTTGAATAAATTTGTAAACAAAATCGGTGAACAAACTTGCAATCAGAATCGTTGAGTAATTTGGTAGTCAAAAGCGTTGACTAAATTTGTAATCCAAAATCGTTGAATACAGTTGCAAGCAAAATCGTTGGACAATTCTATAATCAGATTTGTTGAATAAATTCGTAGTCCGAAGCGTTGACTAAATTTATACTCAAATGCGTTGAATAAATTTGTAATCAAAATTGTTGGATAATTTAGTCCAACTCGTTGAATAAACTTGTAGTTAAAATCGCTGAATAAATTTGTAATCAGAATGGTTGAACAAATTTACAATCAAAATCGTGAATCAATTTGTCATCAAAAATCGTTGCATAAGTTGGCAAACAAAATCGTCGAATAAATTTGTTATCAAAAATCGGTGAATAGGTTGGCCAGCAAAATCGTTGAATCAATTTGTTATTAAAAAAATGGCGAATAAGTTGGCAAACAAAATCGTCGAATAAATTTGTTATCAAAAATGTTGAATAAATTGGTATATGTAAGTGTGTGTCCAATTTAACCTAGCTACGTTATATAAGTTGTGGTAGCCACGCAAAAGGTGTCGCTGCAACCACTCGGCGATTGATGACCGATTGATATCCAATATTACCGCAAAATGCCAGACAGTTATTAGGGTACCACCAGAACGTGAGAGTTCAGTGGAGTTCGAAATTAATCACAAATCGATCGTCCAGGACAATTCAAGGTTATCAGCAGTCCACTATGGTTATGAATTGATGTAATGCAAATACCGGTTCTATTCAAAATTTCGCCAAACAAGAATCACATAACTGTCACCAGCAAAAAAAAAAAACGTAAAATATCGTCAAGGTTATCAGTATAAAGCTGCAAGCACTACCATTGAACGGTATTAATATATATGAATGCTGTTATAAAATTGCTTGACACAGACAATAAAGTATGGCTCTAATATGTGCTAATAGCACTATATTATTATATTCGTATGTATGTTAATGTAGAATAATAAAGCAAATCACTTACGTACATCTTAGTTGCATTTTTATTTGATTTTAATAAAGAACATAGCACTCGTATTGTTAATTCTACTAGGTAAATTAATTTGTTACCCTATGATCTAATTTTTTATATCTAATTTCTTTTGGTTTTACTGAATAAATTACGTACGAGACAACACCAACACTTAATCAATTTTTTTTTTTGCTACTATTCACTAAATAAATTTAACTAAGTTATAACAAGCACAAATAAATTATTTTCTTTTTGATTTACATGACAATTTTACTACTTTGGATCACAAAACACATAAGTTATAATTTTTTTATTCATGTACTGATATTACGTTACTACAAACTTGGAAATCGAAATATCATATGATTTTACCATTTTAACTATAACAAAGAAAAATATCACAGTAACGCGGACTAGAATTTTCAATTTTTAATATTATATAAAAAAAACTTCACAAAATTGCAACATCAGCAAGTTGACGGCTCGAGCATTATTTCAAATAAAACAAATCAAAATGCGCGACGAAGAGATCTGTCACACGTCAAGATCCAAAGGTAATAGAACTAAGAGATTGGAAAGACTACAGTCGATCCATATATACCAAAAAAAATTCCTTTTCGAAAATCGAAAAACTCGAATATAGGGTTTCAGATGTAAAACAATTAATTCAAATCAAGTGTTAGGAAATTTTTATAGTTATACAAAACTGTTTGGTTTCTTTTTTCAAAATATTGCGCAAAAACAATTTTACGATACAACTTACTTCCGATATATTATCATTGAATTTAGAATGAATCAATTGCAAGTTCAATCGACGTTAAGGCGTTCAGGTATAACAAAACTACAAAAGTCGCACAGTGAAGTTCGGTTTTATATCGGAAAGATTGTTTGAAGTAAATTTTCTTTTTATTTTCAGCATGCAAAGAGAAAAAAAATTGAATGTAGAACAAAGCAAGATAATACTTCTTTGCATGTTAATGACTGTAAAAAAAAACAAACGCACAGCTGTTGTAAGGTTTTGAAAACTTCGTTGTGTAAGTTACGTTTGATGTTTAGAGAACTCAAATTGAAGTAATAGAGTGAACCAAAGTGGATGGACATATAATATGAGTTAATTTTAGTGAATTGCAAAATCAAATAGCAATGTTTATAGAGACAAAATTTAAGGAAAATTTTTACATTCATACAATTTTCGATCAAGATGAAAGTTTACTATAGGTAATGGCAACTTTTAATTAATTAAAATTTAAAATCACTTAGTGCAAGGAGTTCAATTCTCTTCAAATATGTCTGTCCAGCTAAGGAAAATTTTCTTAAATTTTAAGAAAAATAAGAAAGCTGGGAGTTACGGGGACTAATAGAAATATGACTATGGATGATGAACGGATGAGAGACTATTATGAGGTTAATAATAGAAATGACACTTAATGACGCTATGACTATGATATACTATGTTCAGACTATCCATTACAGGACAAGTGCTTTTTGGAAGAACCTCACGACCAAAAAGAAGTTGAAAAAAGGTATAGACTGGTCTCCTATGGATCTTGTGTACCCACATTCGTTCGGCGAGGCACTTCAATGTTCAAACAAAATTAGCAATCACATCGATCGGTATTTCATGGCCCAGTCTTAACAGAAACAAGCCATCTACTACTACACAAAAAAAAAATCTTGGAGGGGTAACGAGAAAACAGGTATTCTACTCTATTGTATGCGATGGATAACTAAAACAGTCCAGACCCAATTCCGGGCAGATCTGGGGGTTCCCGAGACTCGAAAGTCAAAGAAAATAAACAAAACCAATTTGCTACCAGATTGGAAGGTGAAATAGCGATTGTCCGACTTTTCTAATGAGGTATCCACCCCAACTCCGTTCTTACATTATGCAGGCTCGAAACCCTAACCTAAACCAACACGAGTCTCATGCTCTACCGACTCGCTAGCCGGGCCACACTATTGTACGCTTCCGTCCAAGGAAGGTTGTTCCCATGGTCTCAAGGCAACTAACAGAACCAAACTCAAATACGTTCAATCTTGGAATTTGCACTTGCAAATAGTCAAAACAAAAAAAAATTTTGCACCAAGACCTGAACACCAAAGCCAGTACGCACTCACTGAACTGGGAATTCAAAACGAAACCACCTTCATACTTTATGGTCGTCGCTATTCTTGACCTACAATGGCGGTGAAACACAAGAGAAATATATTATCATACTGACAAAAGTTATTACCTTGTCCTTGGAATGTCCTTGGAATGATAAACACCTCTACGTTTGGAAACCAGGTCTTCCAGTTCGTAGGCGGCGCCACCTACCAACCTTCAAACGTTGGCTTCGCAAACTTTAGTGAGAGCGATACAGAGGATTTTCTGCAGTTTCCCGCACCGCTAAAAATAATATTACGACAGAATTCAACATTTCAGTTTCTGATAAACCCCCAGGTGATGAAGCTGGTGGATTGTGGGCCCTCGTCATACACCCGTCAGCGCACTCCTCGGGTGACCTCAATCTCCATACAGCACCTCCTGGAAGAATGTCAATATTTAAACCAAGCCAGCACTTCACCTGGCCTGAAATTAGGTTATCTGAGAATACAAACCGAAATGGACAAAGTCGGAGCCCATTCTGCGAATGACAAGATTTACGGGTTATAGTTTTTCTTTCGTCTTTCTCTTCTTTCTTCTTTTTTTTTTCCCTTTTTTTTTTTATAGGCTTTGGTGAAACCGATAAATTATTCGATTCTTTAAGGGGGTTAACACAATACCCGCAACAACCATAGGCCGAACAAGCATGGTGGACAGTCAGTAAAAGGATTATTACAGTGAGTTTACATTAAGTGGCCATCTAACGTAAGATAAAGCTAGTAAACAGGTATGCTAATTTTATTGTAGACGATGGTATTGACAAACTTTCCAGACCCAATTACGGGCAGATCTGGGGGTTCCCGAGTCGCGGAAACAAGTGATGTGCAATTACCGTTGAGGTAATAATACAAAAAAAAAATAGTCAGTATTACGCCACTGGTAAGGCAAGACTAATCTTAAAACTAACAATAGCAAATTATAACTAACATACAATAAAAAATTTTGAGACTTAATACTACTTTACTTAATACTTAATACTTTTTTTTTATTTATTTATTTTGAAGGGATCAAAAGAAACTTAGCCGTATTCCCAATTCTGGAATTTATAAATTTGGGGTAGTATGCAATTAGAGGAGTCAAACAAAAACTCACGGTTTGGATGCCGAAGTGTGCCACCTAATAAAAAAAACAACCCTAATACCATAAGCTAATATTAAGGACACACCCGGAACTTTAAGGGTCGATTTGATCCCTTCAAGAATTCTTCGTAAGATTAATCTTGGCTGCTGACTCTCTTGATGATAAATGTTGTGTTATATTTTTTTTGTTGTTTCTTGATTGTCTCCCAATTTTACTTTATAAGTTGACTTTTTAAAATTTTTCTTGATTTCAAAATATTTCTTGACTTTTTTTAAAATTTTTTCTTGATTTCAAACTATTTCTTGACTTTGAAATATATCTTGACTTTTAAATTACGCTTAATTTTTAAATTTTTCTTGGCTATTAGTTCCTAAAAACGGAGAAAGAAAAGAATTAGCATCTAAAAATATCAGCCGTTTTATCTTAATATCTATATAAGAATTTTTTTTTGTATTTTTTTTTTGTAAATGACTTTATTTATATATTCTGTTGAAAGTACTTATTTATTTATTTATCTATTTATTTATTTACAGGTATTTGTTTATTTTTTTATTTTTTTTACAAACATTTATTTATTTCTTTCCAAATATTTATTTATTTATTTATTCAAATATTTATTTATATATTTTTTTGCGGGTAGAGGAAAGTGGGATTCAACCACGGAGTGTCCATCACTCCGAGGTTGAAAGTGGCGACCGCCGTTCTTTCAATTCTTTTTATTTTGGATGTTTATGAGTTTAAATAAAAAAAATTTTTTGGGACCAAAGAGAAAGTTAAAATTAAAGGGACGTTAAAAGGATCGGAAATGGAAAAGGAAAGGGAGGAAGAAGGGATGAATAAGGAAAGGAGAAGGTAAGGTGAGACAGGAATAAGGTGGGGTATGTGTCGTCGGCCTGTCACCCGGATGACAAGTGCCGCCGGAATGGTCAGAGGATAAATCCTCTGCACCATTATTCAATCAACCGACACTTCCCATCCGCGATCGAGAATGACGAAACATACGGGGAGGTGCTATGATCTGAGTTAATCCAATTAACTCGCGAAATGAAGGCTGGGCGAACATCTTCCCTCAGCAGTTGATATCAAACTGCTTTAGAAGATGTTCCCCAGTATCATTCGCGAGAACCGGACAACTCAGATCATAGGGTGCTAACGCTCCTGGGAGGGGCCTCTAACATTAAGGAGACGGTAGCTCGGAAGAGAGTCCTGAGGTCACAACGAACCCAGAGCATGACCAGATGACCAGACTGGATGTAGTAGGCGTATACACCATTCTACAAAAAATCTAAGTCTGGCACCTGGTCACCCCTGGCATTCCCCGTGTCAGCAAGAAACCCATCCGCTACTAGGGTACGTGGGATTGTAACCCCCATTGAGAATAATTCCGAAGAACTATTCTCACCCTTGCGTTATATAGAAAAATAAAAAAAAGGAGAATGGTAGCTGGAGGCGTGGGGACGCAAAACCCCATCAAAGAAAGTCTGAGGGGTCTCAGACTTCCTTTGCTCCTGCGCGTTTGAAGCAGGGAACTGCTTCCACGCCGCCAGAGTCTTTTACTATTATTTGGTGGAAATGAAAATTAATATGAAGAAAAAAATTTTAAAAAAAAATTTTCTAAGTTTTTTATAATATGAAGGGACTCCTCCAGAGTCCTACATTGCTGTAGAAACCCTTAGAGGAGCCCCACGTTGGGCGCCAATTTGTAATGAAGTGCCTCTCATGATGATAATGGGAGTGGCTTAGCAGGAAGCGTACCTAGAAATGTTGCATTGCCGTTCGACTTAGTCTCAATCATCGGATAGGATAGGAGATATTAGTAACCTGCTGCTTCAGCACAAATACGGAAATGTACGCAATTTTCAAAACAAACGGAAATGGAAAAAAGTTGCAAGTGAAAAGATGAGACTCTGGCGACCTCCTTCTACGAAAGAACCACGGTCGGCACGTTCAACCCCCTCATTCACTCACATACGCCCACACACACACACACCCACACATTCGCACCCCTATATCATACGGATAATAAAAAAACCAATCAAATAAACTCACCCGTGGTTATATCCTCCTCGCCTCCAAATCCTACTAGTTTCAGTCCTCCATCAGCACTGCATACACGTTGATCAAAAATAAGATGTCGCAAATGATACGAAGAAACAATGAATCAATTGGCAATCAACAGCGTTGAACAAATTTGTATTTAAAATCGTTGAATCAGCTTGTCATCAAAAGCGTCGAATAATTTTATAAGCCATATCGTTGAACCAATTCGTGATCAAAAGCGTTGGATAATTTTGTAGTCAAAAGCGTTGACTAAATTTATAATCAAATGCGTTGAATAACTTTGTAATCAAAATTGTCGGATACTTTAGTCCAAATCGTTGAATAAACTTGTATTTAAAATCGCCGAATAAATTTGCAATCAAAATTGTTGAATAAATTTTGTAATCAAAATTGTTGGATACTTTAGTCCAAATCGTTGAAAAAACTTGTATTTAAAATCGCCGAATAAATTTGCAATCAAAAGTGTTGAATAAATTTGTAAACAAAATCGGTGAACAAATTTGCAATCAGAATCGTTGAGTAATTTGGTAGTCAAAAGCGTTGACTAAATTTGTAATCCAAAATCGTTGAATACAGTTGCAAGCAAAATCGTTGGACAATTTTATAATCAGATTCGTTGAATAAATTCGTAGTCAGAAGCGTTGACTAAATTTATACTAAAATGCGTTGAATAAATTTGTAATCAAAATTGTTGGATAATTTAGTCCAACTCGTTGAATAAACTTGTAGTTAAAATCGCTGAATAAATTTGTAATCAGAATGGTTGAATAAATTTGTAAACAAGATCGGTTAATAAACTTGCAATCAGAATCGTTGAGTAATTCGGTAGTCAAAAGCGTTGACTAAATTGGTAATCCAAAATCGTTGAGTACAATTGCAAGCAAAATCGTTGAACAATTTTATAAGCAACTTCGTTGAATAAGTTTGTATCCACAATCGCTGAATAATTTTATAATCGAAATCGTTGAACAAATTTACAATCAAAATCGTGAAATAAATATGCAATCCAAATCGATGAATAACGTTGTATTTAAACTCGTTGAATAAATTTGCAATCAGAGTCGTGAGTAAATTGATAATCAAAATCGTGAGATCAGTATGTAATCCAAATCGTTGAATAAATTTGCATTTAAAATCGCCAAATAAATTTGCGATCACAATTGTTGAATAAATTTTGTAATCAAAATTGTTGGATACTTTAGTCCAAATCGTTGAAAAAAACTTGTATCTAAAATCGCCGAATAAATTTGCAATCAAAAGTGTTGAATAAATTTGTAAACAAAATCGGTGAACAAACTTGCAATCAGAATCGTTGAGTAATTTGGTAGTCAAAAGCGTTGACTAAATTTGTAATCCAAAATCGTTGAATACAGTTGCAAGCAAAATCGTTGGACAATTCTATAATCAGATTCGTTGAATAAATTCGTAGTCCGAAGCGTTGACTAAATTTATACTCAAATGCGTTGAATAAATTTGTAATCAAAATTGTTGGATAATTTAGTCCAACTCGTTGAATAAACTTGTAGTTAAAATCGCTGAATAAATTTGTAATCAGAATGGTTGAACAAATTTACAATCAAAATCTTGAATCAATTTGTCATCAAAAATCGTTGCATAAGTTGGCAAACAAAATCGTCGAATAAATTTGTTATCAAAAATCGGTGAATAGGTTGGCCAGCAAAATCGTTGAATCAATTTGTTATTAAAAAAATGGCGAATAAGTTGGCAAACAAAATCGTCGAATAAATTTGTTATCAAAAATGTTGAATAAATTTGGTATATGTAAGTGTGTGTCCAATTTAACCTAGCTACGTTATATAAGTTGTGGTAGCCACGCAAAAGGTGTCGCTGCAACCACTCGGCGATTGATGACCGATTGATATCCAATATTACCGCAAAATGCCAGACAGTTATTAGGGTACCACCAGAACGTGAGAGTTCAGTGGAGTTCGAAATTAATCACAAATCGATCGTCCAGGACAATTCAAGGTTATCAGCAGTCCACTATGGTTATGAATTGATGTAATGCAAATACCGGTTCTATTCAAAATTTCGCCAAACAAGAATCACATAACTGTCACCAGCAAAAAAAAAAAAACGTAAAATATCGTCAAGGTTATCAGTATAAAGCTGCAAGCACTACCATTGAACGGTATTAATATATATGAATGCTGTTATAAAATTGCTTGACACAGACAATAAAGTATGGCTCTAATATGTGCTAATAGCACTATATTATTATATTCGTATGTATGTTAATGTAGAATAATAAAGCAAATCATTTACGTACATCTTAGTTGCATTTTTATTTGATTTTAATAAAGAACATAGCACTCGTATTGTTAATTCTACTAGGTAAATTAATTTGTTACCCTATGATCTAATTTTTTATATCTAATTTCTTTTGGTTTTACTGAATAAATTACGTACGAGACAACACCAACACTTAATCAATTTTTTTTTGCTACTATTCACTAAATAAATTTAACTAAGTTATAACAAGCACAAATAAATTATTTTCTTTTTGATTTACATGAACAATTTTACTACTTTGGATCACAAAACACATAAGTTATAATTTTTTTTCATGTACTGATATTACGTTACTACAAACTTGGAAATCGAAATATCACATGGTTTTACCATTTTAACTATAACAAAGAAAAATATCACAGTAACGCGGACTAGAATTTTCAATTTTTAATATTATATAAAAAAAACTTCACAAAATTGCAACATCAGCAAGTTGACGGCTCGAGCATTATTTCAAATAAAACAAATCAAAATGCGCGACGAACAGATCTGTCACACGTCAAGATCCAAAGGTAATAGAACTAAGAGATTGGAAAGACTACAGTCGATCCATATATACCAAAAAAAATTCCTTTTCGAAAATCGAAAAACTCGAATATAGGGTTTCAGATGTAAAACAATTAATTCAAATCAAGTGTTAGGAAATTTTTATAGTTATACAAAACTGTTTGGTTTCTTTTTTCAAAATATTGCGCAAAAACAATTTTACGATACAACTTACTTCCGATATATTATCATTGAATTTAGAATGAATCAATTGCAAGTTCAATCGACGTTAAGGCGTTCAGGTATTACAAAACTACAAAAGTCGCACAGTGAAGTTCGGTTTTATATCGGAAAGATTGTTTGAAGTAAATTTTCTTTTTATTTTCAGCATGCAAAGGAAAAAAAAATTGAATGTAGAACAAAGCAAGATAATACTTCTTTGCATGTTAATGACTGTAAAAAAAAACAAACGCACAGCTGTTGTAAGGTTTTGAAAACTTTTTATGTTTAAGTTTAAGTTACGTTTGATGTTTAGAGAACTCAAATTGAAGTAATAGAGTGAACCAAAGTGGATGGACATATAATATGAGTTAATTTTAGTGAATTGCAAAATCAAATAGCAATGTTTATTATTAGAGACAAAATTTAAGGAAAATTTTTACATTCATACAATTTTCGATCAAGATGAAAGTTTACTATAGGTAATGGCAACTTTTAATTAATTAAAATTTAAAATCACTTAGTGCAAGGAGTTCAATTCTCTTCAAATATGTCTGTCCAGCTAAGGAAAATTTTCTTAAATACTAATAGAAATATGACTATGGATGATGAACGGATGAGAGACTATTATGAGGTTAATAATAGAAATGACACTTAATGACGCTATGACTATGATATACTATGTTCAGACTATCCATTACACGTTTGATTATTTATTGGATTAGTGTCACTATTTACTGTATATAATAATTTATTGTTAATGACACTAGTTGGTAATACACAACATTAAACACAATATTTTATATGTTATAAATTATATTTAAACACAATATTTAAATTTTATAAATTATATTTAAACACATAATTTATTGCAATAAATAAATAACTACAACTTAATTTGAATTATCGCGTAAGACTTTATATAATAATTGTAGGACCGCTTGTTATCGTATCGATATCAATAATACAATTAAAACTAAATCTTTATGTGATAAAACATAACAATTAAAAACGGTTAAATTAAAACAGCGGGTCCATATTTGTTTATCTCAATCTTCGTTGTAATATACATACACACATATAAATAATTTTATTAATTTGTTAGGGTCCTACATGACTCCCTTTCTTTAAAAAAAACTATGACTCAAGGGAAAATAAAATAATTAACAAATATGTATAGAGAGAAAAGATATATTATTAATAAGGAAGGATACAAAACATAGATTTAATTCCTCCGAGGAAAGACCCCAATGAAAACAAAAGGTTACTGACTGATTGTTTTATCACTGACAGCAACTAAGTGAGTTAGTATTGTGAATTTTCTTGAATTGTAGTCAAAAAAGCTAAAATTCAAAACAATTCTAAAATAGCGAAGTCTAAAATACTCATTATCGTATTTATTAGGCGGGTGGAAATGAGAAGGGGGAAAACACCACTTAAAACCCAGCCATGTGAGATATCATATGAACGAGCACTTGATTCAAGAAACATTGTAATTATTTTTAGAATTTTGCAGTGCACAGTTTTTGAATTATTGTCAAACAAGTGCAACAAAAATTTGGTCCCTGTTGTAGAATAAGAAACAAGCTTTATAAATAAATATAGGGAATGAAATCAAAATGTATATAGGGCTTTAGGAAAGTGGAACGAACTTCATGTGTATGTAAAATGACAGAAGTTATAAAATGAAATAAGGAAAGACGCGAAAAGCTATAAGAAATAAATTGGTTTTATTTAATTATAAAATACAACATGGCGCAGTCAATAACGAATCTACCTTCTCCATTTGTTATATCATCGAATTTAAGTAAAAGTTGGGAAGAATTTATGCAAAAGGTAAACATTTTTATGATTGCTACCGAAACCGACAAAAAATCTGATGTAATTAAAGTTGCGATGTTACTTCACATTGGTGGAGAAGAAATTATAAAAATATTCAATAATATTAAATTTCTTGATAATGATAAAGATAATTACAAGAAAGTTGTTGAAAAAATTACCGAGTATTGCAATCCAAAGAAAAATATAGTGTACGAGCGGTGTGTATTCTATAGAAGGCAACAGTTAGACCAGGAGCCGTTTGATAATTTTTTATGTGATATCCAACAATTGATCAAATAATGTGAATTTAAGGATGAGGAGTCTATGTTAAGAGATAAGGTCGTGTTAGGAATTCGAGATGTTTCAATTCAAAACAAATTGATGGAAGCGGGGGACGTTCAGTGTGACAAAGCTATTGAAATCTGCAGAGCGGCGGAAATTACTAAGAAACAGTCTGCTGATATTTAATCAACGTCCAATCATGCTATTGAAGCTATAGGATCGAAGATGAGTAACAAAAATAATTTTAAAACTAGTTTTAATTATAATTCTAAGGTGAAAAATAGTAAAATGCATGCTTTTAATCAAGTTAAACAAGAGAATGAATATTTTTGCAAAAAATGTAATGATAAACATGGCTTTCAGCGATGTCCAGCTCTTAATGCGGTTTGTTACAAATGTCAAAAACCAGGGCATTTTGCAAGGGCGTGTTATGTGAGAAATGTTCATTCTCTTGATAATAATGTGGATGAAGGTCAAAATAAGTTCATGATCGGATCAATAAATAATAAATATTCAAAAAAAGAATGGATCGAAGTTATAGGTATTGAAGATAAAAAAATGGAATTTAAAATCGATACTGGTTCTAGTTTAAATATTTTGCCAGTAGGATTGTTTAAAAAATTAGGAGGAAATCTGGAATTAAGTAAAACAGATGTAATTTTAGAATCATTTGGGGGTCCGAAGTCATTCCATATGGGAAAGTTGAGGTATTATTAGAATTTAAAAATAATAGTTATATGCAAGAGGTAATTGTAGTAAGAAATGAAGGGACAAGGACACTTTTAGGTTTAGATACTTGTGAACTTTTAGGCATTGTTAAAAAATATTCTACGTGTTCAAAATGCTCAATAGATCTAATCACTTCTAAAACCAATTTAGTAAATAGTAACAAAGAATTGTTTCAAGGAATAGGATGTTTAGCAAATAAATGTCACATACAAATAAAACCCGAGGCTGTTCCGGTACGTAAAGCAGCAAGACGAATTCCAATAATGTTGCAAGATAAATTTAAGCAGACTTTGGATCAATTGGAAGAGGTTGGTATAATTTCAAAGGTTGATTATGCGGTAGAGTGGCTAAATAATTTGGTAATAGTTGAAAAACCTAGCAAGGAATTGAGAATTTGTCCCAAGGATTTAAATGATGTTATCATTCCTGAATATTTTCAAATTCCAACACTAGAGGAACTTTCAGCTAAATTACCAGGAATGGATTATTTTACTGTTTTGGACATGAAGGACGGATTTTTCCATGTTCTCCTCGATCAGGAATCTAGTGACCTCTGTTGTTTTAGTACAATGTTTGGAGTTTATAGATTTAATAGATTACCGTTTGGACTTTCGATGCCTCCTCAGTATTTTCAAAAAATTAATTCGGAAAATTTTAGTGACATTGAAGGAGTAGTAATCTATCTACCTTGATGATTTTTTAATTGCTGCTAAATCAGAACTAGAACATGACAAAATTCTGGAAAAAGTAATTGAAAGGGCTAAAAAGTTAAATATTAAATTCAATAAAAACAAAATTCAATATAAAGTAAGAGAAGTAAATTATTTAGGCCATATTTTTTCCAAAAATGGTATTCTACCAGACCCAAAACGAGTTTCATAGGTTCTATATATAAAAGGGAAAAAATGGTATGAAGCGGAAATAATAGAGAAACATCATACACCCAGGTCCTACTTGATAAGAACTGAAACTGGTGCTATTTTAAGAAGAACGTCTTGGCATTCAGTTAGATGAGAATATCGAATTAGTTGAGGAAAGTCAATTGAATGAGACTGTTCAGGAGGTTGAAGATATTCAGTTAGATGAGCATGTAGAATTGGATGAGTATTTTCAGTTAAATGATCAGGATCCCCTAATGATTGAAAAGGAGGAAATACCAACATATTCAAGGTCAGGAAGACAAATTAAAATTCCAGAAAAATTAAAAATTTTTGATTTGAATATTAATAAAATTTAATTTAGTTTAAAAAAGAAAAAATAATAATAACTGAACGTTGTAAAATATTAGTCTTAAGAATTTTTGTGAAATTAAAAGGGAAGATGTTGTAGAATAAGAAACAAGCTTTATAAATAACTATAGGGAATGAAATCAAAATGTATATAGGGCTTTAGGAAAGTGGAACGAACTTCATGTGTATGTAAAATGACAGAAGTTATAAAATGAAATAAAGAAAGACGCTTAAGAAAAGCTATAAGAAATAAATTGGTTTTATTTAGTTATAAAATACAACAGTCCCACACCTTGGGTTTCGAGCTTAATTGACAGAAAAATTGGAAAAAATTCATAGAATAAGGAAGTTTGATAAACTCTGAACGAAAACTAAAGCGAAGTATCACTTAATTATTTTTCTGAGGGGGTGAGATTGGAAAAGGGTGAAACAAATCTTTTTTTACCCCAACAAGTGGAAAGAGCATTTAAGAAACATTGTAATAAAAGTGCAAGTGAAAGTTGATCCCCTCCTGCCTACGTTTCGACGTTGATTGACGGAAAAATTTAAAAAAACAGACAGTGATAGGAAATTTAATAAACCCTGATCTAAAACTATAACAAAGTGTCACATAATTTATTTTCTGTATTTTGAGGGGGTGAGATTGAGGAAGAGTGAAAAAAAAATCATTTTTGATCCGAACAAATGGGGTGTCATAGGAAAGATCACTTAATTTAAGAAACATTGTAAGTTTTTTTTAAATTTTGCGGTGCACAGTTTTTGAATTATCGTTATTATTGAATTATTATTGAATTGTTATTTGGATTAATAATGTATACTTTCCAATTTAAACCATTTACAAGTTGGTGTAATTGCATATCTCTTTAATTACGTTAAAGTGCTATTGCTAATATTTAACGAGATTTAATATTTTGTGTATAATTTGGATCAATTTTCAATTGACATTGCTATTGACAGGAAAAAATCATTTTTATCACATGAATATTTTTTATCATAGGCGTTATGGTCTGGCGATATAAATGTCTACAACACAACTTTATTTACATTATTGTTGTCAGTTTTTTGATTCACGGAACCCTCGGCGAGTGAATTTTCTTCGCACTTGACCAACTTTTTTTATATTTAAAAGGTTGAAAAATAAAATAAAGAATTGATATTTAACATTTAACACAATCGGTATTTAAATATAATATAAATATATGGTTATGAAATATAATTCAAATTGAATTATAGATTAAATAATAATAACACAAAATAACTACTGTTATTATGAAATAAGGGATCTGATACAGACAATTAGGTTTTTACTATATTCCATGTAAGTGTATAAAACAAACTGATGCCAACTTAAAAGTGTTGCCAATGCTAAAAAACTAAATGCTTGAGAGAGAAATATTTAAAATATGAAACTTCTATCATTTCTAAACCAAATAATACGCAAAATAATCCCTTTACTGGATTTTGATATTTCCACTGTTTTTCCCCACCAGCATGGAATGTCCCATATATATATACATATACATATATATGTATATATATATATATATATATATATATATATATACATATATATATATATATATATATATATATATATATATATATATATATATATATATATATATATATATATAAATATATATATATATATATATATATATATATATATATATATATATATATATATATATATATATATATATATATATATATATATATATATATATATATATATATATATATATATATATATATATATATATATATATATATATATATATATATATATATATATATATATATATATATATATATATATATATATATATATATATATATATATATATATATATATGTAAAAGATGGTTTTCTTGGGCGTTTTTTAATTTAATAAAAGACAATTTTCTTTGGTTTTTGGCCCGTTGTTATTATTCTTATTTTACGTTTCGACGAATATTCACGCCATTTTCAAAAATTCTACAAAAATGTACAATATAATGTAATTAATTTTCTTTAAGTCTACAAGACAAAATAATTACCTTTCTTTCTAAATTATAAACAATTTTTTACAGAAACTATATCAAAACTAAAATTAAACTATGGTCATCGTCGTCTCTAGAAGTTTAAAATTTTCTTTATGAAAACGATGGTCAGATAATTTAATTATTTTGTCACAGAGG
>OY856187.1:285018121-285138850 GCA_963693315.1 Diogma glabrata | reverse complement strand
TTATAGATAGAACTATTTCATTTTAGACATTTTAATTGCTGGTTGGTCAGTTGTAGATGCGTTTACAAAATTCTTTTGCCTCCCTTGAATTTACATAAAAATTTCACAGGGATTAATATTAAAATTCAGTGTCATAAAATATTACCTTAAAATACAATGTTTATTCTTAAATCTAAGTACAATAAGATTTTATGTAATTATCAAATATTATTATTTAATTATTCATTTCAGGTAATAGTAAGTTAATTAACAACAATAAAATAATCAATTAAGCAAAAGGTTCTTTCATTTATTCATCTTATTCCCTTTTCTTCACTGAGACCACTATAGTCTATACTATATTTTGAGCTTTCAAATGGGTTACAGTAGCTTTAACAAATCTTTGTTTTAAATATTTTATAAAAAATAAGCGAGTCCTAAGAACATTAAACATAGGAATATCCCCATTAGAGTGTATGCAGTGAAACGTCCTCCTTCGACGGGACTATTTGTTAACTGATTATTGCTCACCGACTGAGGTGCAATGATTACCTCCTTGTCTTTAGTACTCTGGTTTCCCATAATGAGTCCAAACTTGAAAAAAAAATTTTTTTTCGTTTCACCAAAAATACCTCTAATTAAGAAGTGTGCTGATGTACCGAAAATTGTGTACTGTTCTCACCTTTTATCTCTTTACCTCTTTATCTCTCTATCTCTTTTCTCCTTATCCCTTTAATTTCTTTATCTGTTTCCCTTTTTATTCCTTTATTTCTATATCCCTTTACCTCGTTATCTCTTTATTTCTTCATCTCTCCTCTCTTTAAATTCTCTAAATATCTATTCTACATCTCTCTATGTCTTTAATTCACAATTGGTACACACTTCTTAATTAGTAAGCTATACTTAAAATGCAATTTCAAAATTTAAACCCAACAAAAGAACATTCTAATTCACAAAATTTCTAAACTCGGTTGCCATTGCTTACACCAATATTTCAATTCACCTTACTTTATAAATTTATTTGCTCGAAATTCCAAAAATATTGCAAAAATTAAATAAAATCAAAATCCCAATTTTCTTCAGAATTACAAAAATTATTACAAAATTCCAACTTTTTCTCTTAAATTCCCAAAATATTGCAAAAACAAAATTCCAAACTTTAACCAAAATTCACAAAATATTTAAATTATAATTAAACAAAGATTTTATTTTCTTCTTCAAATAAAAATCAAACTTTTTCTTTTAATTTCCCAAAATTAATATTGCAAAAACAAAATTCCAAACTTTAAATAAAATTCACAAAATATTTAAATTAATAATTAAACAAAGATTTTATTTCCTTCTTCAAATAAAAATCAAACTTTTTCTTTTAATTTCCCAAAATATTGCAAAAACCAAATTCCAAACTTTAACCAAAATGCACAAAATATTTAAATTATAATTAAACAAAGATTTTATTTTCTTCTTCAAATAAAAATCAAACTTTTTCTTTTAATTTCCCAAAATATTGCAAAAACAAAATTCCAAAACCTTAACCAAAATTCACAAAATATTTAAATTAATAATTAAACAAAGATTTTATTTTCTTCTTCAA
This sequence comes from Diogma glabrata, assembly GCA_963693315.1. Taxonomy (NCBI): domain Eukaryota; kingdom Metazoa; phylum Arthropoda; class Insecta; order Diptera; family Cylindrotomidae; genus Diogma; species Diogma glabrata. The sequence continues at coordinate 285,137,277 of OY856187.1, read as the reverse complement.
ATAAAAATCAAACTTTTTCTTTTAATTTCCCAAAATTAATATTGCAAAAACAAAATTCCAAACTTTAAATAAAATTCACAAAATATTTAAATTAATAATTAAACAAAGATTTTATTTTCTTCTTCAAATAAAAATCAAACTTTTTCTTTTAAAAAACAAAATTCCAATATGAGCATCTACTTTATGATTTAAAACTCCAACCCCCAAACAAATTCCCATGGAATTTTAGTGGTTGGTTGGTTACCTTACAATTCCTTGTTAATCTGGCAACCAACGGTTGAACTGTGGTGAGTTGTGGTGTGGTTATTCTTCCAATGTTGTCCTTATTTTATTCGGTCCTGTCACGGTCGCCAAAAATGTTGGATCCTCAAAGTTGCCAATTTCAGGTAGATTGTCGGAATTAATTAATTACACCTCAATTATAATTGAACTTCCAGAAAAGCCATTTATTAAAACATTGGAAAATGTTGGATCCTCAAAGTTGCCAATTTCAGGTAGATTGTTGGAATTAATTAATTACACCTCAATTATCTTTGAACTTCAAGAAAAGCCATTTATTTAAACATTAAATTTTTTCACAGTTAAATACTTTTAAATTAAGTATTTCCTATTACAATAACTTTTAACAACAATACTTTTTAAAATTACGTTACAAAACTTTTAATAAAAAACCAAAAAAATTAGAGCTTCTTAGCTCATCCAAAACCACACCACAACTGCCTGCCATTAGCTTCAGCAAAATCAATTTTAAATGTTTGACCAATCAGAGGTCAGGTGAACTCATATTTCGTTTTATAAAATAAGTTGATTACGTGCTTAAAATTGCAACTAAGCATTTTTGAACTACTAAGAAATTGAATTCTTGTTTATTATTTGAATTAAGAAATTTTAAATATGAAATTGTTTAATTAACGAAATTTGATTTAGGTGAATACCTTATACAAAGTATGTTTATACACCGGGTGTATAATGTGTATAAGAACTTTAGAATTGTACATGACTAAGGGACTGGTGTACCACACCACAACAAAGCCATGTACTAAGATATGGAAACACAGAAATAGTGCTACACGCCACCAACGACAATGCTGAGGTCCGTGTTATTAGTGACGGACCAACTGAGATCCCGGCAAAATCTGAAAAAATCATATGGACTAAGCTACTAGATAAAAGTGACCAAAATTCACCTGTGATGATTGAGCCAGTTAACAACGACTTTGGGGGAAGCATTATGATTGGCCGACCGCTAGTAGCAGCAAAAGAGGGGGTAATTCCAGTGCAACTGATTAACTTCTCAAATAAACGAGTGGTCATCAATCATGGAGAAGAAATCGCCAAATTCAGCACCATAAAAGAGATAATCAACTGTCAAGAAGAGCAGAAAGTCTTCATGCAGAGAAACAATCCCGCATTAGTAGCAATACTTCAAGATCTTAGTAAAAGAATGAACCCGGCCGAATTGAAAGAAATCAACAGGGTATTAACGAAGATGGGCAGCGTTTTCTCTACTGGAGATGAAGATGTTGGAAGAACAAACATCGTGCGACATAACATCAACACTGGAAACGCTCATCCTATTAGACAGCCTCCTAGACGACTACCACTAGCTAAAGACGAGGAAGTGCAAGGAATGCTGGACAAAATGAAAAATGATGGAGTCATTAGGCCATCTAAGAGTCCATGGAGCTCACCAGTGGTGCTAGTTAGAAAAAAAGATGGGTCAGCTCGTTTTTGTGTAGACTATCGAAAACTGAATGAGGTAACCATTAAGGACAGCAATCCACTGCCACGAATTGATGACACACTGGATACATTATCAGGAGCCAAATGGTACAGCACACTAGATTTGAAGAGTGGTTACTGGCAAGTTGAAATGCATCCAGAAGATCGACGAAATACAGCATTTTCTACTGGCAATGGGTTGTGGGAGTTCAATGTGATGCCGTTTGGTTTATGCAATACCCCAGCAACATTTGAACGTCTAATGGAATGCGTGTTGCATGGCTTATCATTACATCATTATAATGGGTCGCAGCTTTGAAGAGCATCTAATGAATCTCGAAGAAGTACTCCAAAGAATAAGCAATGCCAACATGAAGTTGAATCCGAAAAAGTGCAATCTGTTCCACAAAGAAGTGAAGTACCTTGGTTACATCATTACAGAACATGGAGTCAGAACCGATCCCGAGAAGATTGATGCTGTGAAAAATTGGCCAGTACCGAAGAATGTTCATGAGTTACGCAGTTTTCTTGGCCTATGCACCTATTATCGTAGATTCGTGAAGAATTTTGCGAATATCGTTAAGAGTCTACATAAATTGACAGACGCAAATACCAAGTTTCTGTGGACAACCGAATGTAATGAGGCATTCTGCCGTTTAAAAGAAAGACTATGCAACACCCCTATACTAGCCTATCCAGAATCCGGAAAGATGTTCATTCTGGACACAGACGCAAGCAATGTAGCAACCGGAGCTGTTTTGTCACAGAAAATTGGAGACGATGAGAAAGTGGTGGCGTACTTCAGTAAAGTTCTGTCAAAGCCGGAGCGGAATTACTGTGTCACGAGGAAGGAGTTGCTAGCTATCATCAAGGCTGTGAAACATTTCCAGAAGTATTTGTGTGGACAACCATTCCTGATTCGCACGGACCATGCTGCTCTAAAATGGTTATTAAAATTCAAATTTCGTGAAGGACAAGCAGCAAGATGGATAGAGATCCTGCAGAACTACGACTTCAAAGTTGAACACCGCAAGGGAAGGATCCATGGTAACGCCGATGCCTTGTCAAGAAGACCCTGCATAGAGGAGTGCAAGTCCTGTAGCGGAACTGAGGGAAATGAGGCAATGAAAGTGAGCCAAATCAAGTTCCAAACTCCTGAGGATTGATGTACCGAGGCAATTAAAAGAGAGCAGCTAAAAGATCCAGCTATGGCTCCAATATTAAAATGGAAAACCGAGGGAAGGCGACCGGAGTGGAAAGAGGTAGCACCTTTGAGTACGGAGGTGAAATGCTACTGGGCGCAATGGGACTCACTATTAATGGACAACGGGATACTAAAAAGAAAATGGGAGTCCGCTGATGGAAAGAACAACTGGTGTTGCCATCAAGTCGAGTAGAAGTGGTACTGGGAAAGCTGCATGGAAGTATTTCTGGAGGACACCTGGGAGTCAATAAAACCCTAGCCAAAGTAAGGGAGAGGTTTTATTGGGTAAGGTATCGAACAGACGTGGAGCAATGGTGTCGGCGATGCGATACTTGTGCAGCGAACAAAGGACCAAAAACTAGAACTCGAGGAGAGATCCAATAGTACAATGTGGGTGCCCCAATGGAGAGAATTGCTATAGACATCGCGGGGCCATTTCCGGAAACGACAAAAGGTAACAAATACATCATGGTGGTCATTGATTACTTTACAAAATGGCCGGAAGCTTATGCGATACCGAACCAGGAGGCAGTTACGGTCGCTGAAACGTTAGTCAACGAATGGATTTGCAGATATGGAACACCGCTCGAGTTGCATACCGACCAGGGAAGGAATTTCGAATCTCAACTGATGGAAGAGCTGTGCAGAACACTCCACATTAGAAAAACACGAACTACACCTATGAACCCACAATCGGATGGCATGGTAGAACGATTCAACCGAACCATGTAAGAACATTTCTCGAAGGTAGTGGAAGCCAACCAAAGAAATTGGGATAAGGATCTTCCGTTATTCTTGATGGCCTATCGTAGCGCAGTGCACGATACGACATGTGAAACGCCAGCGAATATCATGTTCGGAAGAGAACAACATCTTCCTAGTGACATCTAGTTCGGCATCCCTGGAGGTCTGGTATCTACGAAAACAGATTATGTGGGACAACTAAGGGAGACGATGAATAAAATCCATCAACAGGTTCGAGACCACATTAAGTTTGCCAGTGACAAAATGAAAACCAGGTACGACATAAAAGCAAAAAGTGGCGGTTTTTAAGAAGGAGAATTGGTATGGCTATACAACCCCAGGAGAACTAAGGGAAGATCACCCAAGCTGCAGCCAGATTGGGAAGGCCCATATAAAATAATAAAACGAATTAATGATGTTATCTACCGCATCCAAAAGGGACCCCGTGCCAAGATGACAGTGATACATCTGCAAAGGTTAGCACCGTACCAAGGTGACAGTACCAATGCGATAGCTGATATTGTTCGGGACGAACAAAACTAAATGGAGGGCAATGTAATAAACTTCGTCCAGAATGGGTTAATTTAATTTACTCATAAATAACCAATACATTCTGCTTTCCACATTCAGACTATGGCAAAGATGAATTAAAAGTTAACTCCTTTTAACTAATACATTTTGCATAAATTAATTAAATATGAGTTCGCTAATGTTTACATTTATGCAAGTATGAATGAAAATAGGTGTGGTCTATTGTTTCTAGAAAATACACTGGAATCAAAAAAACTGAGTAGCAGAAGTTTCTGCTTATTTGTTTTTGTTATATAAATCAGCGAACAAAATATCAGATAATCAGCTTTTAATTTTGCAATTAAAAGTGTTTATAAATATTCGCAAGTATAAGAAATAATCGGTGGTACTTGAGCCTGGGTACTAATAGTAAAAGAATTTGAACTTAGTGGAATAGTAAATACAGATTTTACGATTCCGACCGAATATTATTGATTAAAGTTGTGGAAAAGCGGTGAAGTTTATCGTGCATAACTATCGTGCCTATCGTGCCTGTCTTTTTATTGTCGTATTTGCTCAATAATCGAAAAGAACCAACGAAGAGTCGTTACAATATATATATATATATATATATATATATATATATATATATATATATATATATATATATATATATATATATATATATATATATATATATATATATATATATATATATATATATATATATATATATATATATATATATATATATATATATATATATATATATATATATATATATATATATATATATATATATATATATATATATATATATATATATATATATATATATATATATATATATATATATATATATATATGTATATATATATATATATATATATATATATATATATATATATATATATATATATATATATATATATATATATATATATATATATATATATATATATAAGTAGGTTTTTTCGAACAACAGTTTTTAGAATTTTTCCAAATAATCGTTTCAATTTAAAGTCTAGCTCCTTTCAATTCAAATATTTTTATTAGACTGATTAAATCAACTACAAATTATTATTTTGATTATCTTATTTTAGATCCCGTTTTAACATTATTACATTTAAATTTAATATAGGGTGATTCCGTAATTAATTAAAACATTTTACTCTATTCTACTCGGCCCTCCTTCAATTTCGTCTATCCCAGACGAATCAGAATCACCAATGTAGTATCGTTTCATAAATTCTGCGGACGTAGATTTTTTGGAGGAACCATCCTCTCCACTACCTTTGAGTACTACGTATCTATCGTTTCCTATGTACTTCGTAATTTCGTATGGTCCAAGAAACTTGTTTTGTAATTTCAGTCCAGAACCGACATGTGTTCGTTTTATTAGAGCCCAATCCCCCAAAGGATAGATTGCAGACCGTTTACTCCGTAAATTATAACTTCTTCGATTATCTTCTTGAATTCCTTCTATGTTTTGTTTTGCAACATTTCTAATTTTCTGCCTTTCTTCAAAAAATGCTGCTATTTCCTCCTCTTCTAGAATTTCTTTGATCTTAATATCTTCAGTTGTGTTCATTTTCACTCCTACCAGTAACTCAAATGGTGACATTTTTATTGCTCGATGCCAACTGTTGTTGATATACCTTTGAACGGTACCCATATGTTTAAACCAGTCTGCCGGTTTATCACGAGACAATTTTGCTAGTACTTGGATCAATATTTTATTAACAATCTCGACCTGCCCATTGCCTGATGACATGCCTGTTGTGATAGTATGATGTTCTATTTGCTCTTTATCACAAAAACTACGAAATTCATCCGATGTAAACAGTGGCGGATTACCATAGAGGCGGAATCGAGCAAGCTACAGCGTTCCAGCATCAAGGAATATTCATTAGCTAAGATTGAGAGTGTTACCGTTGACTGAATACAGTTCATTACAGTTATTTTGTGATGTGAGTGCATTTTGACAAGCGATTGTAGAAAAACTACTCCATCGATTTTCATAAATGCATATGTCGTTGAATAGGTATTAAAACAAAAATTTTAAAAATGTACACTGTTAATTTTTTGAAATAATTTTTAACGGTGTAACATAAGAAAAAAACTGTGTAATTGAAAAAAAGATGGCATAGCCTTTTATTTTATTTTTTTAAAACTAAATTGAAGCTTATTTTATATCTAACCACTTGTGAAAGTTTCGAACACGCGTTATTTTTTGTTTTAAAGATAAAATTAGTTGTGCATATAATTGTCGGGAATAAGTTTTTTTTGTTCTGAAGGAAAATTATAAAAATAGCGATTTTTAGATTCAGATTTTTTTTTTATGTTAAATATCAAATATTTTATTATTAAATGAACTTTTTAAAAAGCAATTTCAGTCAAGTTCAGAAAAATTTTGCGACATTTTGACTCGACCCTTTTTAATTTGGTTTATTTTTAGTTTATAGATAGCCTTTGATAAATGAAAAATACGACTTCTCGTAGAATTTTTTTAAATATAATAATATAAATTATTATATTTTCAAATATAATAATAATTATAATAACAATATAAATGATATGTCGTAGAATAGGGGTTAAAAAGAACACCAAACTTGATCAACTTAGAGCGTGATGTGCTAATTAATAATTTAAACGAACATATTGTGCCGCATATATCGGATGATCTTTCACCTCTTAAAATAAATTTGTGTGGCAGTCTCGACTACAGAAAACAAAAAGCCGTACAAATAACTAAGTCTATTCAGGAACGTTTGACTGGAGAAGTATTAGAGTTGTCTGACAATGCAAAAATAAGGCAACGTTATGAAGAAATTATTAGAAACCTAAAGATACATTTCGACAATGGGGATTATGCTGAAAAACAAAAATTGTTGTCAATTTTACCACAAGAAATGAAAATGCAGGAGATTCAAGATATATTTGGAAGTAATGCTACTCGTCATTTGGTTGAAAAAAGTTAAACTCTACATGAAAATAATTTTCAGCATTCATCTGCTGGACGGATAAAAGAGGTGTATCTACAACAGATATAAATATTGTGGAGCAGTTCTATAAAAGTGATGAAATCAGTAGATTATTGCCAGGCAAACGAGATGCAATATCTTTTAAAAAAGGAGATGAGCACATAAAAACACAAAAGCGCTTATTGCTATGTACATTAAATGAAGCTTATGTGGAGTTTAAAAATAAGTTTCCTGATGTGAAAATAGGATTTACTAAATTCACGTCCCTTCGACCACAAGAATGTATAAAATTATCCCAAGGAGTTCATAATGTGTGCGTGTGTACCATACATCAAAATATGAAACTAATGATTCAACACTCTAAAGATGTCTTGGATTACTGATGCTGATTTCCAGAATTATAAAATATTAATTGACTTTGTTTCATGTGGTGAATTAACAGAAGATTGTCATACTTTGAAGTGCAATGAATGTTCAAAAAAACTTCAACAACTGGAAGAAAGATTACTAAATGATTTTGACGTTAAAGGAATCCTTCAAGTCAAATATCAACAATGGATTACCACTGATCGATGCAATCTGGATACTTTAATAGAAACTGTAGAAGAATTTATGAAAAAATTTATTTAGCGTTTACAAATTTTGATACCACACAACTTTATAGCAAAACAGCAATCTACATTAATTGAGGAAAAAAAATTAGAAGCAGGAGAGTGCTTCGTTGAAGGGGATTTTTCTGAAAACTACGGCTTCATAATTCAGGATTCGGTTCAAGGCTATTATTATAATAATTCACAAGCTACTATTCATCCATTTGTCATTTATTTTAAAAGTGCCGCAAGTGAATATATACAGCACCGAAGTTTTATACTCATTTCGGATATCACAAAAGCAGTGATTAGTTAGGATATATGAAAAATTAGCGATCAAATAAGTTTTCAAGTCAGCTAATTTGATCTCTAACTTATTTGATCGCTAATTTTTCATATATCCGAACTGATCAGCTAGAGTTCTGATTATTTTTCATTCATGTATTTAAAAAGAAAAATTAAAAATTATATGCTAGCATTTCTCATTACCACTTTTTGAAATCATTGCTTCTACGTCAACAAAATGTCTACGCAAAAACTTTATTTATAAGCGTAGCGAAGCACGCCGGGCCCTCCTAGTGCAAATAATTGACGAAACTGTTTTGGTGATTGAATTTCTGAAGCTTCAAGTAAACATTCACCCCATTCATTATCATTTGTTGCAATACCTCGAGCTTCACATGCTGCAACAAAAGTAGGGTAGGGTACACCTTCATACATACGTAGATCAGAAAAAGATTTTGGACCACGAACATGCAACAGAAGTAAACGCATATGAAACAATTCTATATCTTTTGGAGAAACCATATATAATCGAGCAACAACTTTATCAGCCCCACGTTGTCTTCTTTTCCACGATTTACTTTGATCATGCCAAACATAATGTTATGGTAATTCTGTATACAAAAAATCATTAGCTTAATTATCAATGGAATTCAAATAGAAAAATACAAACAATTTTGTTCTTGATACATTTGCGACTGCACCAGCCACATTACCATTCCTGATATAAACATTTTGTCTATTAGGTAAATGACAATCAAGTCGAATAATTGTATGAGATTGAAAATGTATTGGAAATTCATATATGCGCCAAGCAGCTTCAGTCGAACCAACATACCGTCTATTCAAAAAATCTTGAATTTCATTTCCCACAATCACATCATCATTATTCACTGCATTCTCTCCATTCACTCTCAATTCAACATTGGCAGAATCATACCCTTTATAAACATACTTGTAAACATATTTCACACTTTTAACAGTCGTAGATATTTCCACGTTAATATGACAATTGAATTTCGCAAGAAGATAAGGATTATATGGAACAACATATCTATTATCAAGAGATGCACCACGTACATCAACACTCATACCATTATCACGTCGACGGTACAAAGGATAACCATTCACAGATTCTTTAGTATTTTCAGAAAAAGGTTTTGGAAAATTCTTACTACATTTACCATCTCTCATACTACATTTACCATCTCTCATACAAACAGAATTGGGATTTAGAGCACTACATGGGCCATGCATCATATGACGTTTCACATATTCATGTAATTTAGGAAAAAGAATGGGATCAGGGATTTCAGTACATACAAATTTATTAATCATTTCATTTCCATCAATTCTATCTTCATCTGATAAATTTAACAAAATATGAGCATGCGGAAGACCACGTTTTTGAAATTCAATGGTATATATAAGTGCTTTGACAGAACCGAAAATCTTTTTTTTCATTAAACAATCTATGAGCTCTTTAAGTTTCACTTTAAACACACGCACAACAATATCAGGACGAAAATTCGAAGACTCATAAATACTCAAATTATCAACAATTTCTGGCCATTGAGGATTACATGTCTTTGTTATAAATAAAGAAGGTTTACCGAAATGTTGTACAATAGACATTGCATCCAAGTAATTTTGATACATGTTACGTGGTAAACCGGTGAAAGAAGATGGCAAAATTACTTTCCGACCAACTACTTGCATATTATCATCGCCATTGCAATTTCGATGCAAGAAATCTGTTAAATTATTGTACAAATCAGCACGAAGAGCAGATTGATTTGAACGAATGTAATGAAGCCGTGTACCTTCGATACGAACATACATATCAACAATCGATTGAAGAAATAATTTTTGAGAACGATGCAAAATACTAAAACCATCACGTATAGCAAGGCGATAAGATGCATATTGCAGTATTGTAACTTTTGTACGTAACACATTAGCACGTGAAGTTGAAACTAAATTATGTGGAATATTAACGTGCCACCCAGTATCACCATTTGGAAACAACAAAGGATAAGCTAAAGGATCCAAAGAAGAATCAAGGACAGAAACAGAACGAATTTCATTTGCATTTTTTGAAAAAACAATCATATTTCTTTCAAAAGGTGGCTTACCATCATCATTTTTAACAATAGCAGCCACATCAGTTTGTACAGCATCATTAAAATGACGAATATCACATTCTCTGTTAACTCTTATAACCATTGACACATCAGCAGTAACATTCTCAGGTCTTTCACAAAATTCATGCATTGATATTTAAAAAAACGAACAAAAGGATTCACACGATCTAACTCAAAACCTATCTCACGCATAAGAAAAACTTCACACACATTGGCATTTCTATTCATTCTCATATTAGCAGCAGTATCAACATCATAAAAATATAATTGTGCATACATTGGAGATCGACCATAAGTAGGAATCAAAGCACCAGTACGATGATAAAAAATATTATGAATTTTAAAATGATAAATACAACGTGCAGTAGAATCCGCTATATTACATTCAGAACTGATCATTGCAAATGCCGAATTATAGGAACGAATATTTGAAAGAAAACTTTTAGAACGTTTTTTTATAGCATTATCATTTGAATTCAATCCTTCGAAAATATTAGAGAAAAATGCATTTTCAGAAAGAGGATGTAAATTGACTTTGCCTTTATGGCAACACAAAGAAAACGCTTCACTATTATTTGAAGTTACTTCTCTTGCAAAATGTTTGGCATGACAAAAACGACAACTCATATCCAAAGCACCACAAACATACGAATCAAAGTTACCTGGAATCACATTCAAAGCACACTTGAACGAATTCCTCAAAATTACAAAGGGAATTTCATCATTCACCACATTCAATTCTAAATCATCATTCATTTCTTTATTCACAACATTCATGACACCCTTCATGACACCGTTCATGACACCATTCATATCATCAACATTCACTTCATCATTCACAACAATCATTCCTACATCAGCTTCAGCATTCATTCCATCATTATTACCATTCATTTCATCATTCATAAAATCAACATTATTACGCATACTACGCATATAATCTCTTTTATTCCGACGACTCGATCTACCACTCACTTCCAAACATTTACGACGTGGTCTTGCCATCGAAATAAATAAATATATCAATATATCAAAAATATCAAATAATATCAATAAATAATAATGTCAATAAACAAAATAATATCAATAAACAAAATAATCGAAATAATATCGAAAACCTTCCATATACAAAGACAAAAGAAGACTAAAATGAAATAAACGGAAATTTGATTAGAATATTTACGCAATATATACGCAATACGCATACAATACGTTTATTACTACCCACTACCAAAGAATATATAAAAAAGAAAATATAAAAAATAAAATATGAAAAAATAAAATAAATTTTTAAGTTTTAAATTTAATTTCGTTTTTGTATGTATGTAAACTTATAATGCATATGTATATAAAAAGTTTTTCGTATATTATAACTTTTTTATTTATGATCCGAAAAATCCCAAAAATCTCTAAGACCTAAGTTACAGATTACTGATATTAATCAGTTAGCACTGAAAATTTGAAATCAATCAAAATTCGAATAAAAAAGGCGCTTCAAAATGTTTTGCTAGCGTATTAATATATAAGATTAAAATATTAATATAAGTAATATTTTTTGGTTTTCGAAAAAAAAATTCAAAACCGCAAAACCGCGGTGGTAAGTCTGTTTCCGGTTATGGTTTTTTTGTTTCAAATCCTTCAGTTTTAGGTTTCGGTTAACCAAACCGTGAAACTCTACTAGTGATGTCTAGATTTAACACAAATGTTATCTATATATATATATAAAACAGCTTGACTGATTTCCATGAAATTTTATGTGTATATACGGTAGATCTGAGAATCGGTCGTAAACTATTTTTTATACCCTTAAGTGATAAGGGGGCCCTCCCCTCAAAAATTTTTTTGTATTTTCCAGACAAAATTTTTTATTGAAGTGAAACTTCTTTATCGGCGTATGAGAGAAATTTTAAAGCAGTATAAAATTTAAAAAATCGTCACGATTTTCGGTTACGTTGTTTTTTTATAAATTTTAATTTTGTTTTGATAATTTTATTTTTATTAACAGAGCATGCACAATGAAAATACTTTTACTCATGAAAGTTTGTATGAATATTTATTTTGAAAAAAAAAAGTTTATTTTTGAAATACTTTTTCCTCAATGAAAAAGTTAAAAATTTCTTAACTTTTTCCTCATGATTAGTAGAGAATTGAGCTACCTACATTTTAAAGCATTGTATTTCTATTAAAAAATAATAATAAACAGTTGCTCAAATCTCATGAGGAAAAACGTCATACATTGTGCATGCACTGTTATTTATTTAGTATTGTACTAAATGTTATATGGATATGTCGATTGGAGATGGTGGTCATGGTAGTCATGGTGGTCATTGTGGTCATGGTGGCCATGGTGGTCATGGTAGTCATGGTGGTCACGGTTGTCATGGTGGTCATGGTGGTCATAGTGGTAATGGTGTTCACGGTGGTCACGGTGGTCATGGTGGTCATGGTGGTCACGGTTGTCATGGTGGTCATGGTGTTCATTGTGGTCATGGTGGTCATAGTGGTCATGGTGGTCATGATGGTCATAGTGGTCATGGTGGTCTCGGTGGTCATGGTGGTCACGGTGGTCATGGTGGTCATGGTGTTCACGGTGGTTATGATGGTCATGTTGGTCATGGCGGTCATGGTGGTCATGGTAGTCATGGTGGTCAAAGTGGTCATGTTGGTCATGGTGGTCATGGTGGTCATAGTGGTTATGGTGGTCATGGTAGTAATGGTGGTCACGGTGGTCATGGTGGTCAGGGTGTTCAAGGTTGTCATGGTGGTCATGGTTAATGGTGGTCATGGTGGTCATAGTGGTCATGGTGGTTATGGTGGTCACGGTGGTCATTGTGGTCATGGTGTTCACGGTGGTCATGGTGGTCATGGTGGTCATGGCGGTCATGGTGGTCATAGTGGTCATGGTGGCCATGGTGGTCATAGTGGTCACGGTGGTCATGGTGGTCATGGTGTTCATGCTGGTCATGGTGGTCATGGTGGTCATAGTGGTCATGGTGGTTATAATGGTCACGGTGGTCATTATGGTCACGCTGGTCATGGTAGTCGTGGTGTTCACGGTGGTCATGGTGGTCATGGTGGTCACAGTGGTCATGATGGTCATGGTGTTCACGGTGGTCATGATGGTCATGTTGGTCATGGCGGTCATGGTGGTCGTGGTGGTCAAGGTGGTCATGGTGGTCATGATGGTAATGTGGTCACGGTGGTCATGGTGAATTGGAGTGTATCAGAGATTTATACGAATATATATACTCACCAAACAATTGGTTATCAATGATCGGCTTTTTTTTTCCTAAGCCTTATCTACCCAATTTCTGTGAAGTTCTAAATAGTAGAAAAATGATATGTCATAAAGAAGTTTCACTTCTTACCTGTGTACTCTGGTACACACACTACTTTTTTTTTTTTTTTTTTTTATGATTTGACATTAAAAAATACATATATTCCTTAATTTTCCCTCTTCTACCACCAGCCCCCATTTTTTAATTGCTATATTAGTACTGGAATACTCTTCAATTACTCCTCCGAAACGGCCTGACTGATTTCCATGAAATTTTATGTGTATATACGGTAGGTCTGAGAATCGGTCGTAAACTATTTTTTATACCCTTAAATGATAGGGGGGGCCCTCCCCCAAAATTTTTTGTATTTTTCAGACATAAATTTTTATTTTTATTTTTTTTATGATTTGACATTACAAAATACATATAATTCTTAATTTTCCCCCTTCTACCACCAACCTCCATTTTTTAATTGCGATATTAGTACTGGAATACTTTTCAATTCTCAGTAGTCGATAACTGATCAATCTATTAATCTATCTATCTATCTTCTATCTACATATCTATATATAAATAAATATATAAAATTCTCGTGTCACAGTGTTTGTAACTAATCTCCTCCGAAACGGCCTGACTGATTTCCATGAAATTTTATGTGTATACACGGTAGATCTGAGAATCGGTCGTAAACTATTTTTTATACCCTTAAGTGATAAGGGGGCCCTCTCCTCAAAAAATTTTTTGTATTTTTCAGACAAAATTTTTTATTTTTATTTTTTTATGATTTGAAATTAAAAAATACATATATTCCTTAATTTTCCTTCTTCTACCACCAGCTCCCATTTTTTAATTGCGATATTAGTACTGGAATACTCTTCAATTACTCCTCCGAAACGACCTGACTGATTTCCATGAAATTTTATGTGTATATACGGTAGGTCTGAGAATCGGTCGTAAACTATTTTTTATACCCTTAAATGATAAGGGGGGCTTTCCCCCCAAATTTTTTTGTATTTTTCAGACAAAATTTATTATTTTTTTATGATTTGACATTACAAAATACATATAATCCTTAATTTTCCCCCTTCTACCACCAACCTCCATTTTTTTATTGCGATATTAGTACTGGAATACTTTTCAATTCTCAGTAGTCGATAACTGATCAATCTATTAATCTATCTATCTATCTTCTATCTACATATCTATATATAAATATATATATATATATATATAATTCTCGTGTCACAGTGTTTGTAACCAAACTCCTCCGAAACGGCCTGACTGATTTGCATGAAATTTTATGTGTATATACGGTAGGTCTGAGAATCGGTCGTTAACTATTTTTTATACCCTTAAGTGATAAGGAGGGCCCTCCCCCAAAAAATTTTTTGTATTTTTCAGACAAACCTTTATTTTTATTCTTTTATGATTTGACATTACATTATCAATATAATCCCTTATTTTCCCTCTTCTACCATCAACCTCCATTTTTTAATTGCGATATTAGTACTGGAATACTCTTCAATTCTCAGTAGTCGATAACTGATCAATCTATTAATCTATCTATCTATCTTCTATCTACATATCTATATATGATAAATAAAAATGTAAATGTTCGTTGGTTCAAAATAGGCAATCTAGGAATGTACTGGATCGATTCTCTTGAAATTTGGACACAATGTTGCATTCAAATACAGAAAGGTTCAATTCAATCTTTTTATGGTCGAGTTTCACTTAAAGACTTAATTTAATCGATTAGTGATCACCCATATATTGTTTTGTCCAATTTATCAACCATATTGGTTGATTACCGGTTAATTGTATAACCACTCCAGTGTCCAGTGTTATTGTATAACCAGTGTGTTGATGGTTGTTTATGACTTTGTATAACAACACTTTGACCTAAATGGAAGTAGTGCTAACCACTAGACCATTCAACACATATATACATACATTTATATACATACGGTCATAAAAATGTTCTATTTCATTTTTGCCCATTGCATGGAAATTGGTTCTATTGTATATTATACCAAATACTTCCACACGGAATGGCATTTTGATAATTTGTTTGAAAACCAGATTTCAAAAAACGATTTAGTGCATTTGTTTGTTATGAGAGGTTTATTCTGGTAGACCGTGCAGGTCTACCAGGTGGTCTTGCACGCCATTAAACCCTGCGCTAGCTCACTCGAGCGAAGGTTCTATAGACCAACCTCTTCACAAGAAATTTAGAATAAACTAAACAAAAACAGCGCGTGCTTACAATACACCACCCAGGTTCTCCAGAAGGGAGATCCGTCATATCACAACCCTCCCTAAATTATAGCTACGTTAGCCCTGCATTATTTTACATATATATTTGAACGTTTGAAAAAAAAATTATTTAAACTTTAAAAAAAAACTAAAAGACTATTTCCAAAAAAAATAAATAAACCAAAAACAAAACTTCCCTGTAAAATGCTGTCCCACGATGCGTATCTTCATAGGTCCGTCGAATCAACTATCAGACCTCGATCGAAATAATCCTGGTTCCGTTATTCCCATTCTTCTTACACTTTACTACCTTTTCCGTTAGGATTTCCAATTGTGAGTATGAGCCCATTAGGTTTTGGTTCCACTTTTCAATATGTACACCGATTCAAACAAAATCGAATTTTAACATGTTAAATTAACATTTATTTCTTCACGTTTATTATCTTTATCTTCATAGTTTTAATACATAATTGATTACACTTGTATAATATTTTTTTTTTTTATTAATCCATAGCACAGTTCTATAAATAGTAATTATATTTATTTCTTAATTCACATTCAACATAACTCTGTTTTTAACAAATAGCTAATATTTTCTTTGGATATATTTTCAACTTAACTCCCAACTAATAAATTCTTGACATAACCTCCAAGTCAGCTCCGTCAAAAAAAAATCGCTGTTCCAGCTACCAACCCTCCAACTCCACACAACTAATTACATATAAAAAAAAAACCAACTCACTCAATAATTAAAACAAAAACTAATTCAAAAAAAAAAACCTGCAATCCCATGTTGCAAAAACTCAATGAATTTTCCAATTCAACTGCCAACCACCAACCCATTAATTTTTTACATTTTATCACGAGCAAAATGAAAACTACTCGGTCAGCATAAATTTCTTTAACCGTTCAATTTGTCTATTCTGCAATTAATTCTCTGTGAATTTTCATAATTATGTAAAAAAATTAAAACTGAAAGTTAAAAACAATAAGTTGATACGTTGCTTCCGGAAGGGTCAAATTTAGAAGTATTTTAAATGATTGTGTTATTACACACAATTGGGTTGAGAAGTACAGTGACTTCGAAGCTCTCTATAGTCTACTACTATAGATAAGGAAGACGGAAATGTAAGCACAACTTACATGGAAGATCTTGCCCGTTACATGTTCAGCAGTTGATATGATGTATGTGATACATATATAAGTTTCAATAGTTCAGGTTGACAAAACGCCTGCTAGAGGACATGTGAAAAGATTCAATGCTCGAACAATAAACGAAGTGACAATTAATAAAGTCGTCAATAAATTTCAAGCGGGATATATTTTTGTCAATAAAAGAAGGATTAATGATTCGAGGGGAAGAAGATGAAGATTTCCACATTTGAGAAATGCCGTCAATTGTTTTACCAATACATGGTAGATATGAATGCAAAAACATTCGAAACAGAACGTTTAATATTCATTCGTTTCAATCAAACCAAGCTTTTCTCTGTAGTACTAGTTTATTTGCGAGAGCCAATTTAATGTGACGGTTATTCACAACTAACGCACATACACAAAATCATCTCAAATGCACACGGCAAATATCCGATGCCAGCTTCGATAAAGATTTGTAGGAAGTGGTGACTAAAAATATGTAACATGATTTTTCCAGAACACTGAATCCACTTAATCCAAAGTACGCAAAGTGATATCATCAAGGATTCAGTCAGTTACAGGAAATTCAGTTACATGAAACGATGAATATCCTTTATATAAAAGATGAGCCGCAGCAGATGGCGGTAAGGTAACAACATATAGATATGCGAAACGGGAACATGGAAATAGTTCCTTAATTAATCCTGTGCTACAAAGAACATACTGGTCGCACATAAACTTGGAATACTGTATATACGTCAAATCAGTCAAATACGTTAGTTAGAAAGTACTTTAATAAAGGCAACATTTTAGTTTTAGCGTGCTACAATGAAGCAGCACTGGGATGTATGCATCATTCATCAATGGCACGTGCAGCACGTCACTTCCATACTAAGTTCGGGCTTTGTTTGAAATCATGCTGACCGCTTACTGTTCTTTATTTACAAGAACGTTATGGGAAAAAATATTAATCGCACATGGTTGATGATATTTCCTGCCCAATATAGCAAAATGATTGAAGATCTGTGCGTAGTATTCGCGAACTTAGTTCTCAATCAATTATTAATGCTACCGCCGAATCGATCTGCTCCGTCGGTCAATGTGAAGTTACGTCGTTAATATAAATACAATACTGATGATTATGTTTAATATAAATACAATACGGTTGATTAGCATTTCAATTCAAAAGATCGCAATTGTCAATTAAATTCATGTTTGCAATCACCATAAAAAAAGATCACGCTCAATCATTAAAAGTGCGCGCTTTATAGATGTAGAACGGATTGATTTTCGTATGGACATTTATATGTTGCGTAGACAGAATAGAGGCATAAACCTAGATAATCTCTATATCTGAACCAACAATGGAGCCACAACAAATAATGTATAACCTGCAGAGGCATCGAGAAATTGAACATTAGAAACCTGTAGGTTCTCTTTTCTTAGTGAGCACTAAGCACATTTAACACATGGGTACTGCGAACATTTGTAAATCTATTTTTGTTCTGTATACTGTTCTATACAGAGATGACACAGCTCTACTAATTCAACAAGTTACTTAATTTTTTTTTTGCTTACTTGAAAACTTATTTGATCGCTAATTTTTCATATATCCGAACTGATCAGCTAGAGTGCTGATTGTTTTTGATCCATATTTTTAAAAAGATAAATTAAAAATTATGCTATCATTCTCATTACCACTTTTTGAAATCATTGCTATTAAGTCAACAAAATGTCTGTGCACAAGCTTTATTTATAAGCGTAGCAAAGCACGCCGGGTCCTGCTAGTTTTCTCATAATAATATTTTTAGAATATTATCGTTTCCTTTTTTTATTACTCTAGCTAGGACATAGGGGTGGTTTGTAAAAGGTGAAAAGATGGAATACATATTAAACTATGTTCGAGAACACAAAAGAAGATTTATTCTACATAGCTATAAGAAGGGAATCGAAAAAATTCGAGTAAATCTACATTTTTTCTATATGGTGGGGTGGTTCTCACTTCTTAAACAGAAAAAGCGCAAGTCGGGCTTATGTCACCTTTGAAGTTAAGAGTAGGATGAGTTTAATTCCCAATTTTTATAAAAATCGATGGAGGTTCAAAGAATTCAGAAGTTTGGGTCTTTTTTCATGTTCAGTTACTGTACTATTAGTATTCCAAAAATAATTTAAATTTAGAAGATTTAAAGTTTTTTATACTGCTGGCTTGACTGGCAAAAACCGTTCAACTATGGTTTCAATAGAATTCCGTTTAGTTTTGCAATCCAGGAGTAATGGCAACTCGTTTTTCTCTTCATTTAATTTTTTTATATACTTTTGCAAAATAGCATTGCGCACTGGCGAGTTTTTAAATAATTTTACAATAACCCAAATTTTTGAAATCGTTTCTCGTATTTTTATTCAATACTAAATTGGCAGTTAAAAATTCATTTTGTTGTACAACTGAATTGGAATCACTATTGGAAGCTTCACTTTCACTGACTTTTTAATTGGTTTCATTTTCTTTATAAAATATTGACATTATCGCTTGGTGTTTCCATTACCGTAACATAACTGTTGGTAAGCTGGAGATATTTTGCCGTATTTCAACATTACACTGGCTCATCGCTTGTAGTGAAAACAATATCTGGCACATAACTTTTGTAGCTGTAGCTTTTTCAGCTGGATATGAACTTTCAATTCGCATCAATCCTAGGTTTTCCGATTTCCCATTAATATAATACAAATGTACGTTCAAATATCTACGCATGCGGAAGTTTGTCCGTTCATCTATTGCTATGATATTAGATTAAAATCCTTCATTTTGGTGATCTTAGGTTATTTTGCCATAGAAATAAAAATAGGTTTTTCCCAATACATATATAACAAATAACATAATATTATCCCAAATTCGTATTAGGTATTACTGTTTGCATCAACATCTAGATTTAACAATCAGAAAGTGATGCATATTGACATTAACAATTTTTGTTAAGTAAAAAAATACTTAAAATAATAATATTGAATGATTTATGGTGGTTTGTTAAATCTCGAAATTCTCGACAATTTTTCTCGAGAAATGGGCATCTCGAAAATGTGGAAATATCTTTTCTCGAGGATTCGAGAGTTCAAAATTACAATTCTTTCTCGAGCAGAAACTCTAATTGCAGTTAGTCAAAGTTTTGATCTATTTCAAATAAAACAATTTTACTTATTTGGCACCATAAATAAAATTTTAAAAATTACACTAGTTCTCGAGAACGTATAAGGAGTTAGATTTTAGAAGAATGATTATCAATTCTACAAATACAATGCTTTTACATTTGTTTGAGTAATACACTTGAGGTAAAAATTGTAATTTATATTTTCTGGTAATATATTGTCATTACTCATTACCTTCTTTTACTAACATATTTCCAACACCGTTATACCATTTCGAAGCCTATTTTAAACTTTAACTTTCTGCATTTTCAAAATACATATAACAAAAAACAAATTGATACACAATTTTACAAAGATAAAAAATCATCACAAACAACACACGATCATTTTAATATTAACATCATATTGGTGATCGTAAAAAAAAAACAAATCACTAAAGAGGGAAATCGCGTGTCTCGATCGAAAAATAAAAAAAAATTGTTTTTTACTTAAACCGTTCAGTAGTTTGTTTAATATGAAATAAAAAAGTCGTATTGTCTTGTCTTGATCGGTTAGATTTCTTTCTTAATAAAATAAATTTTACTTAATTTTTACTTCAATACGTTCACTTTAACTATTCATAAAGTTTAAAATTTGTGATTTAGGTGTTTTTTTTAATTTAACTAACTAAACTAAAAAACAACAAAGTGAATCAAAATAATTAATAATTTTAAATGTGTATAGTTTTTAAAAAATTTATGAAGTATTTTTAATTATTAAACTAAATTTTTAAGAAATTACTAACGATTACCTGTTACGTTAAAGTTCTTACTTAATTGTAAGTGATCTCTAAATTTTTTTTGTTTAACATATAATATTGGAAATTTATAACAAAAATAAAAAAAAAATTGTGAGAAAAGTGGAACACACAATAAATATTAGTGTAATAATTAAAATTACATATATCTACATTTTACAGTACCATTTTTTTAAAACATAACTTCAGGTATTTAAAAAAAATTGAAAATATGTAAATAAATATTGCATAACATTGCTTGTATGTATTAATTTCGATTTCGCATCAATGAGAAGACAAAGATATCCAACGACACTGTAACCTACAAAACAAAAATATTTTCGGTTTTTTTTTCAATTGTCTTCTACACACTCAGTTATAAAAGTAACCATACCAGTAAATTTGAAAATATTTAAAACATTTATTCTCCGTCCCAACCCATTACCCAATCTATAATAATATAGATTAAATGGAAATACGGTTTATGGTATATGCCATTTTACGAGCG
This sequence comes from Diogma glabrata, assembly GCA_963693315.1. NCBI lineage: Eukaryota > Metazoa > Arthropoda > Insecta > Diptera > Cylindrotomidae > Diogma > Diogma glabrata. The sequence goes on along the minus strand of OY856187.1, from coordinate 285,116,002 downwards.
AAGAATAACATTTGAACAACTGTCCCAGATGTTTCATTAATCATTGCTAGTTATTGTTGTCCGCTGTGGTACGAATAATTTACAAATTTGAGAAAATGATGTAGCCAAAAGAATTTTTTTTAAATTTAATTTATTTTACTGTTATCATTTCTAGGAGTTTCCTTCCACTGAACATATATTTTGCATATTTAATTTTGAAATTTAATTTTTAATAACCGTGTTCGATTTGACTGAAGCAATTGATACAAATGAAAAATTGAATGCAATTGTTGTTATATTTTCAGTCAAATCGAATGCACCTAATGTAATTAATTTTGAAACACAAACATATTGTAATTGTAATGCGATAAAGTGGATTCCTCTTGAAATATATTTTTAAACTTTAAACTTTATTAAGGTTCGGGCTAACCGCTAGACCAAAAAGTGGTGAGTGGTGTATTCGTTTGTTTACATACCATTTTTTTAACCCAGTGTATTATTTTGTAATGGTGTTTTTCGTGGTCACTATCTCTTTTGTTTTATTATTGTTGAAATTTCACTTACTTCAGAATATATTTTGTTTGTTATAACAACTTATTTTACTTTTATTGTTATTAAAATAAAACCTGTAAAATAGAACCATGAAAAAAAGATAAACATATGAAAAATATGAGTGTGTTGTTGAATCAGTTGAATGTTGAAATTTTGTTTTGCTTGTGATACAAGTTCAAATGTTATCGTTTCGATGATTGTTAGAAGACGTTTTAGTATTTATGCAAATGAAATTTTTTGGAGTATACATCGTTTCGTTTCTTTGTTTATATTTTAAAAATTTAATGCGTGCGTGATACAAATTGTAATATTATTTTTTAATTACTAACTTGAAAAATCGTCATTATTTACTCGAATGCCCCAATGAGAAGTAATTTTTGCACGACCTACGTATAAAGTTCAATTCCGCTCCCTCGTTAGCGGATTGATGTTTTTACTCCCTAGGGAGTAGAAAATAAACAAAACCATGGCAACGATATTGAATTCCATGACAACATAACAAAAATAATACGAATTTGAAAAAAATACAGGCAGCTATGATAGCTTTCGTTTTTTATTATAATAAATTGATTAGCAAAAACAATACATAATGTATTCGAAAATGTAAATTAAAGGTAGACATTTATTTCATTTTGTATCTAAAAGAACACACAACAATTTGATACAATTTAATATTTATTTATTAAAAGTATGTAATAAAATTTACAGTTAGAAGAAATGAATTCCATGCAAAGATTTATTTAAAAAAGTACATACAACTAACTTTACGTAATCCCACAACCTGTGCAGAACATTTGTTTTTCTTATAGCATACAAAAAAACGTTTATGAATGGTGTTCTGGTTTCGTAAGGCTCTGTATTTTTTACAAATGGCAACATAATCGATTAAGCTGTCTCTGTTAACATGGTTTTTTGTATTATTAACGGAAATTAAAATTGACGATCCTAAATCCTGGATATCGTCTACCATTAAATTGATTCGTCACACCTTTAGGCACCAGCAATACCAATAATCAATGTAATCTTTAATTTTATAAATGAAAAGAATAATTATATGTTCATTTAAATTATTAAACTTACTTTTGCCATTAACACATTTGCTGTGTAGTTAGTTCTCAATTTTTTTCTTACCATACCAGTCTAAAAAATCTTTATATGATTTTTCGTATAATTTTTTTGATTTAGATGGCAACAAACCATCTATAACTTCTGTTGCAAATTCGTCGACATTGCTAGAATCCTACATTGCTAGAATAGAATTTTGGACAATAAAATGTCACACTTAAATAAATTTGATTTTCCTAACAACGATAATTTGTTACTATTGTTGCCATAGAAATATATATTATGCAAATTAAAACACACAGCCAACTATGATGTATTTGAATATTTAATATTTTCGGTTTGCATAAATATTTATTTTAGTTTTAAATAGTATAACATAAGTTTTTGTCTAACAAGAAATAGTATATACACCTCGGGAGAGAGCATGTTATCTTCCTCAGTGATTTGTAGCCCTCAGGCTTCGCCCTCGGGCTCCAAACACACCTCGGGAGGAAAACATGCATTTCTCTCCCTTGGTGTATAATCTACTATTTTCTCAACCTAGGTCAATAATAATAACATAAAGTTACCTAGGTAATGACAAATTTTCTTTTATTTTTAATTGAAATGAACAAAAAAACACAAAAAAATAATAATTGTATTCCTTTGTTTCGTTTTATTTATATGAAACTAAGCTTTCAGGCTATTTGATGATTTAAAAATATGGAGGGGCTGAAATCTCACAGCTCTGAAATATCAAGACTTCGGTCTGGGTAAAGGATTTTGATACAGTTTTCGGCAAAAAACTTTTATGGGGACATGGTTTTTAGTTTTGGGCAGCGATGTATATCAAACATAGTCTTTTGTTAAAGTACATGTATTTTTTATCTTTGTTTAGATATGTATTACAAAACTAACACGAAACATCAATACGTTGTCGGAAAATTATAACAGATCATAAATTAACATAATTTAGTGGAAAGATTATACAATCAGCAAACTACTCAAAACCTCTCCATTTTGCGTTTCGAGAAAATATTTCAAAATCACAAAATCATATTTCTTTCAAAATTCCAAAAATATTGTAAAAATTAAATAAAATCAAAAATTCAAACTTTTTTCAAACAAAATTCTAAAAATATTTCAAAAATTATTACAAAATCAAAGATTTAAACTTTTTTCAAAAATTCTAAAAATATAGCAAACATTATAACAAAATCAAAAATTGTAACTTTTACCAAAATTATAAACATTATAATAAAATCAAAAATTTAAAATTTTTCAAAATTCTAAAAATATGCCAAAAATTCTTACAAAATTAAAAATTGAAACTTTTTTCAAAATTCTAAAAATATAAATAAAATTCAAAAATTCTATTTTTTTTTTTCAAAATTCTAAAAATATTGCAAAAATCATTACAAAATCAAAAATACAAACTTTTTTCGAAATTCCAAAAATATTTCAAAAACTATAACAAATTCAAAAATTTCCATGTCCAATTTCATTTTCAATTACATTTACTTACGTCATAAAAACAGCTACATTTTTTTTCCAAAAAATTGGCTAAAAAAATGAAAAGATTTTTTGACACATTTGGCATTATTTTTTTACAAACTTATAATGCCATAATTCTCTATAATAATAATAAAATTTCATCTCATACAAATTATTAATTTTATTTTTTTCCAAAAAATTGGGTAAAAAAGTAAATAAAAATCTTTCTTTTGACACACTTGACAACATATTTTTCACAAAATTATAATGCCATAATATTCAATTATAATAATAAAATTTCATGTCATACAAATAATTAATTTTATTTTGTTCCAAAACATTGGGTAAAAAAATAAATAAAAATCTTTCTTTTGACACACTTGACAACATTTTTTTGACAAACTTATAATGCCATAATTCTCAATAATAATAATAAAATTTCATTTCAAACAAATAATTAATTTTACATTTTTCCAAAAATTGGGTAAAAAATAAATAAAAATCTTTCTTTTGACACACTTGACAACATTTTTTTAACAAATTTATAATGCCGTAATTCTCAATAATAATAATAAAATTTCATTTCAAACAAATAATTAATTTTATTTTTTTCCAAAAAATTGAATAAAATGTAAATAAAAATCTTTCTTTTGACACACTTGACAACATTTTTTTGACAAGCTTATAATGCAATTATCTAGTTTTTGAACTCACATACCAATCCCGACCATCCAGATTTCTCCACATTCTTTGTTCCTTCTCATTATCATTTAAAATGAACGTTTTTTAAGCAAAAAAAATGCATATTTCCTCGTTTTGACACACTTGACGATTTTTTCGACACACTTCCGGTACAGTTATCGAAGACATCCTCCTTTCGAGTGTACCTATTTATAGAACGCAAAATTTTTCAAATCTCTTCAGCCATTTTCTAGATTTCGTCGGTTGTGACGGCCGGACGGATGGCCGGAAGACAGACATACATTTTTTTTTCCTTTTTTAGAATCAGTATGTCCTAAAACGTCGAGAAATGCCAAAAAAGTGGGAGGTAAGAATTTCACTTTTAGCTCATGAATGTAATACTTAGATCTTTCAGACCGAAGTAAAATGAAATGGATAATGACTAATATCAAAATCTAATCAAAGCAAATGTGATAATTAGTGTTAGTAGCTAAAAAATAGTATATTTTCCTACAAGAGATGAAAACGTTGTTTTTTCGTGAGTAAACATTTGTTCACGAGACGCGCTAGCGTCGAGTGGGACATGTTTACTATCATTTTTCTATGATAGTAATATATAATCGATATTTACTATAAATTATAAAGTTAGAAATCGACAACAAAACATTCAACTGTTGAAACCAACATTCATACTTTACAAAATTAAAAATGCTTTGTAAAATTATATGAAAAACCAAAGCAACTATAATTTGTTATTTTTTTTCACTAGTGAATTGACTTTTCGCATAGAAAAATTCTATATATACCTCGGTTGAGAGGACTAATATAGACCTCGACCATTATATCCAACTCGGCGAATTTAACCTATAAAAAAATTACAATTTCTCGTAATCACTGAGATTTAATGAAATGCGTATACCGGTAACAAACGGTTACAACTTGGAGCATGAAGATTACTAAATGGCAATGGTCACCCCGAATAATGTTTTTTTAAGTTGGCGAGTTCATCTGACTATAGTCATAATCTATTTATGACTATTTCAAAAAATTAATATTATAAAATATTTTCTAAATTTCGTTAGATTTAATTAGTTACTAAAATATACATTTGCTGCAAAGTAACAAAATTGACCCTCATCAAAGAGTTCAAATTCTACGTGAATAGTTCTTCACAAAAACTGAATTTTAAATCGAAAATGGTGACTTTGAAAATTACAAAAAAAAAAAAACTGTTTTGGACTAGAAACAAAATAACATTTCATATGACACCCCACTTGTCAAGGTCAAAAACAATTTTTTTCGAAATTTTTTCTCTCAACCTCCTCTAAGGAACATTTGAAATAATGAGCTAACCGCTATAGTTTTTGTTCAATCTTTATAACATTGCCTATAACCGTGAATTTTTTCAATTTTTCCATTCTGTAATGTTCGAAGATGAAAGGGGGGGAGAAACAAATTTTCACAATTTTGAAAAAAAGTCGAAAACCGTGTTCTCGAAAATTACAAAAAAATTATTTGGAACTACAAAAAAAATCACCCTTTCATATTACACCCAACTTGACATAACCAAATATATATTTTAGTCGTAATTTTTACTCTCAACCCCCTCCAATGAACATTTAAAATTATAACAAAACCAAAGGACGGATTTTTTTATGCGAAATTCCTACAACCTTGAATTTTTTCAATTTTTTGCTTTTGTGATGTTCGAAGTTAAGGACATAAAAATAAACACACGTTTTTGGAAATAACTTAAAAACTAAGCAGTCGACAAATTCATTTTAATGTTTTTTTGAAATATTTCGATTGTTTTTTGATTTTTTTAAACCAAACTCGATTCCTTAAAAAAGTCGTTGTTTTACTATCTCCTTATCTATGTCCATAAAATATAATATATAAAAACAAATATTCATAATTTTTTTGTTGTTAGTAGGCATGGACAAATACATTGTATAACTGAATCGGTCATTTCAAAAACCTCATAAGCAGTGTTTGCAATCTTGGTATCCGGGTACCCGGATACCCGGGTATTTAGGAAGATTTTTCGGGTATTTAATATCCGGATATTTTGGTCGAATACCCGAACAACAAAAGGTCCAGTTTTTTCTCAATAAAATTTACAAAATAAAATTCAGCTCATTCTCTTTTTGCAAATTTGATTATTCTTTATGCTAGTTGTTGACAATTGATTCTATTCTAACCATACAAATTGCAATATGTCCATAAACATTAAACCACATCCGTAAACATTAAACTGCCCTCTAGTTAATTATTTAATTATTATTGTTTGGATTACGAAAACAACAGAAAAACGACAAAGATTAGAACACATAACAAAATTTATGGAATTTTAGTTCTTATTAAAATTAATATTATGTCATAAAAAATTAAGGATCTTCATTGGTTATTTGTTTATATTTAGTTTAAAATAGAAACGGTAAATATATTATAAGATAAGTTACTTCGGTCTAGACCTAAGAAGACCTAAGTATTACATTCATGAGCTCAAAGTGAAATTCTTGCCCCCCACTTTTTTTGGCACATCTCGACGTTTTAGGACCTACTGATTCTAAAAAAGCAAAAAAAAAAAATGTATGTCTGTCTGCCGGCCGGCCGTCATTACCTACGCTGCAGGGAAAACCGCTGGAGGGATTTCAAAAATTTTTTTTCTAAAAATAGGTATACCCAAGAGACAGGTCCGAAAGGACGCTGTGTTTGATAACTGTACCGGAAGTGTGTCAAAAAAATCGTCAAGTGTGTCAAAACAAGGAAATTTGCATATTTTGTGCTTAAAAAACGTTCATTTTAAGTGATTACGAGTAGGAACATTGAGATTCGAGAAATCTTGATGGTCAGGATTGGTATGTGAGACCAAAATCTAGATTATTGCATTATAAGTTTGTCAAAAAAATGTTGTCAAGTGTGTCAAAAGAAAGATTTTTATTTAGTTTTTTACCCAATTTTTCGGAAAAAAAAATTAAATTAAAATTTTGTTTGAAATGAAATTTTATTATTATAATTGAGAACTATGGCATCATAAGTTTGTCAAAAAAATGTTGTCAAGTGTGTAAAAGAAAAATTTTTATTTATTTTTTTACCCAATTTTTTGGAAAAAAATAAAATAAATAATTTGTATGACGTGAAAATATATTATTATTATAGAGAATTATGGCATTATAAGTTTGTCAAAAAAATAATGTCAAGCGTGTCAAAAAATGATTTCATTGATTTTTTTAGCCAATTTTTTGGGAAAAAAAATGTGGCTGTTTTTATGACGTAAATGTAATTGAAAATGAAATTGGACATTGGAATTTTTGAATTTGTTATAGTTTTTGAAATATTTTTGGAATTTTGAAAAAAGTATGTATTTTTGATTTTGTAATAATTTTTGCAATAATTTTAGAATTTTGGAAAAAGTTTTAATTTTTGATTTTGTAAGAATTTTTGGAATATTTTTGGAATTTTGAAAAATTTTAAATTTTTGATTTTTTATAATTTTTGGAATTTTGAAAAAAGATTCAATTTTTGATTTTGTAATAATTTTTGGAATATTTTTAGAATGTTGAAAAAAGTTTGATTTTATTATAATTTTTACAATATTTTTGGAATTTTGAAAGAAATATGAATTTGTGATTTTGTAATATTTTCTCGAATCGCTAAATTGAAGGTTTTTGAATAGTTTGCTGAAAATGAAAATTAAATTGGACATGGACATTTTTGAATTTGTTATAGTTTTTGAATATTTTTGGAATTTTGAAAAAGTTTTATTTTTTGATTTTGTAAGAATTTTTGAAATATTTTTAGAAAATTTTAAATTTTTCATTTTATTATAACTTGTAATTTTGGAAAAAGTTTCAATTTTTGATATTGTTATAATTTTTGCAATATTTTTACTTTTGAAAAAAGTTTGAATTTTTAAGAAATTTTGGAATATTATTAGAATTTAGAAAAACTTTAAATATTTGATTTTATTCCAATTTTTGGAATGTTTTTAGCATTTTAAAAACAAATTTTTTTAATTTTATATATATTTTTAGAATTTTGAAAAAGTTTCAATATTTGAATTTTTAAGAATTTTCGGAATATTATTAGAATTTAGAAAAAGTTTAAATTTTTGATTTTATTCTAATTTTTGGAATATTTGGTATTTTGAAAAAAGTTTCAATTTTGGATTTTGTATAATTTTTACAATATTTTCAGAATTTTTGAAAAAAGTAATATTTAACTAATATTTGATTTTGTAATAATTTTTGGAATATTTTTAGGATTTTGGAAAAAGTTTGATTTTATTTACTTTTTACAATATTTTTGGAATTTTGAAAGAAACATGAATTTGTGATTTTGTAATATTTTCTCGAAACACTAAATGAAGAGGTTTTTGAGTAGTTTGCTGAGTGTAACTAAAAACCATGTCCGCATAAAAGTTTTTTGCCGAAAACTATATCAAAATCCTTAACCCAGACCGAAGTCTTGATATCTCAGAGCTGTGAGATTTCAGCCCCTCCATATTTTTTATTTAAGATTTAGGCTAATAATTAAAATAAGTATCATCGAAATGTCATCGAAAGTTTGGGACCAGTTCAAGAAAATGTCATCAGATAAATCTCGGTGCCACGTAGTTGGATGCGCACGAATAATTTCAACTAAATGGTGAAATACGTCAGCAATCGGATAATGATGCGGCTTGTTATCATATTGAAAATTTACAACTACGAAAATGTATTGCTGTCTACACAAGATCTACTATAGATAACAGTGGTACTACAGTTGATAAAGAGCTGAAAATGTTGTATGTAAATAAAGGAAACCGAAAAAATGATAGAAAATTTAAATTAACCGTTATTGACCGTGAAGCCAGAATCCACTTTATCGGAGCGGGTTTTTTCTATTGCAGGAATTTAAAAAAAAAAATACGAAATCGGATGAGCGGACAGCTACCCTAAATGCCGATTTTTAAAATATTATTTTACAATTAAAAAATGATCAATTTTTAGTTTACTACTGTGAGGTTTTTTTTATTGTTTTTCACCTTTTTATTTTTTTATAACTACCCGGGTTATCCGGGTAATCCGGGTAATTTGGAAAATACGAATCGAGTAACCGGGTAATTTGAAATCGGGTAATTTGGAATCACTACTCATAAGTCACTCAATTAGAATTTTTCAGAAATCAATAAAAACTGTTTCATACACAAACAAATGAGTTTTAAAGGACTTTTTTATGTTTAATTTAGTATTTGAGTGGTAAAAAATTAAAATAGCGAATAACCTTTACAATTTATTAATAGAAATAATGAAAAAAACCTGAAAAACAGTTCTTGACTTATGTTGTTTCAGCGAGATTTGAAATTTGCGAGCATTTGAAATTTGTGATCTATTTGCTCAGCATTTCAATTCTGTTTACACAAATAATAATTGTCAACCCTTACCTGTCAACGAATTTGAGGTTAGAAATGTGTTAATGAACTACGAGATATCTGATAGTGAAATTCTCACAGCATTGGAATCACTTAATTTGAACAAAGGAAGTGGTCCAGATTCTATTCCACAGGTATTTTTTAAAAACACTGCTAGTTCTATTTATCTTCCTTTAAAACTAATATTTAACATATCTCTAGCTGAAGGCGTTTTTCCAACGGAATTTAAAAATGTAAAAGTAACCCCTATTTTTAAATCAGGTAACAAACATGATATTCAAAATTATAGACCTATATCAATCTTAAACACAACTAGTAAAATTTTCGAACGTTTAGTTCATAGTAAGTTATTTGAACACACTAAACGATTAATTTCAAACAAACAGCGTGGATTTCTTAAAAACAGATCTACAATGACGAATCTCCTTAATTTTACTGAATATCTTTTCGATTCACTAGATTCAGGCTTTGGAGTGGATGTTATTTATACAGACTTCTCCAAGGCATTTGACAGGGTAAATCATGATGTGCTCATTTCCAAATTGAGAAGATTTGGATTAGGTGGTCGATTAATAAAGTGGCTTCGCTCTTATATAAGTGGGAGGATTCAATATGTCCAACTGAACAATTGTAAATCTAAACCTTTTTATCCAACATCTGGTGTTCCGCAGGGTTCGATTTTGGGTCCACTTTTATTCATTTTGTTTATTAATGATATTGTTGATGATATGCAAAACCAAATTATACTCTTTGCCGATGATCTCAAAATTTTTTCGAAAATAAAAACTATTGAAGATTGTCTTACCCTACAAACCGACCTTGATAGATTATATGATTGGTGTGTGAAAAACGATCTTTACCTAAATATTAATAAATCAAAGTAAAACCAAGACCATTTCATACTGATTTTAACTATAACATTAATAATGTTGCTTAATGCTTTGATAGAAAAAGACTCTGTTCTAGATTTAGGAATTATAATGGATTGTAAACTAAAATTTAATATTCATATTCAAAACATTGTTAACAAATCACTCAAACTGCTTGGATTTATGATGCGAGTCTGTTCCAAATTTAATTACTACAGGTCCTTTATATCAATTTTTAATGGTATTGTTAGATCACAATTGGAATATATATCTCCAATCGGGAACCCTAAATATAATATTTATATTACCACACTTGAACGCGTTCAAAAAAAATTCACACGGTTTTTGAATTACAAAATGAGCATTCCATATAAAAATTATAACTGTAGACTTGTAAGGCATGGTTTAAAATCATTAGAAGACCGAAGAACCTTAGCAGCTGAAATTGCGCTCTTCAAAATTGTCAATAGAACGATCGAAACAGAGTTATCTAGTAAAATAGTTCTAAGAGACGTATCTAGATGTAACATCAGAGATCCGAATGTTTTATTTATAAGCACTTCATTAAAAAATTTTAGAATGCATTCTCCACTTTTTAGAATTCAAGATACTCACAACAAGAAGTTTAACAGAATTGATTTGTTTTTTTGCTCGCTATCCGTTTACAAAAATCAAATTATTAAAAGTATCTAGTTTGAATATATAAAGTAATTTTTTTTTTTTTTGTATTTACTATTTTGTACGTTTTATAAGTTATTTATGTATATTTGTTTAATTTTTAGTAATTAATGCTAACATCCCTAGTAAAAATTGTTCACCAGTTTACTAATACAATTTAAAAAAAAAATATTAAACAACTACAGATAAGCAAAAAATATTGAAGTATTGATGATATTTTCATTGTATTTCTTAAAAGAAATAAATAAGTGATCCTGCGATGAATATTTTGATGAAATTCTTAATTACTTTCATGATAATTATCAGCAACTAACATTTACTAACACTCGTACACTCGTACTAACACTCTCTTTACTCTCATTGCATTTTATGATTCTTTTTGATATATCTTGTAAACTAAACATAGTCAACAAATTTTTTCTAGTTTTGTTTTTACGTTTAGAGCTGCAACTTTGTGATTTTTGTTATTTTTTGGTTAAAAGTGAAATATTGTGTTGAAAAACAATATACAAATCAGTGATTAACGGTACAGAAAATCGAAAAAGCTGCAGTACAATCATTTTTTGTTATAATAATTTTTAATTTCAGGAAAAAACTGGCGTGTCTGAATCATAGAGGAAGAAGGAAGAACCAACCATCTCTTTAAAAAATATTAATGCTTTATTAAATTAATTTTAATGCCTCAAAAAATTTATAATTAATAAAATTCTAATTTCTTTTAAAATACCACAATTTTCTTTTGTTCTACTTTTTATTCTGTATTCTATACTATTTTTATTTCGTCGGTTTGTTGGTAGTGAAATTCCTGATGAAGTTCATTCATGAACTCTCTGTTTTATTATTCATGAGTTTCCGATAGATATTCATCAATAACTTCATGCGTTCCATAATACTGATATTCATCAATAACTTCATGCGTTCCATAATAATGATATTCATCAATAACTTCATGAGTTCCATAATACTGATATTCATCAATAACTTCATGAGTTCCATACTACTGATATTCATAATGAAGTTTAGCATGGTTTTCATTGAAACATTCATTAGAAGAGAAGAGCATATACAAAAGTAAATAAGTGAATTCACATCACAAGCTCATATACGTTTCATTGAATAGGTAATGATGATTTTCATGATGAACTATTGTATGAATTCACTAATTCTCTGTTACTAGGGATGTAATTGGACTTGTGTCTGTATGTTAGTATATACATGTGTGAATAAATAAATAAATAAAAAAAAAAAATATACCGTTGATAGTTATTTTTTTAAATTATCATTGATGGTAATATAATGGAATCGGGAAATCGAAATATTGTTCCACCTAGCTCCACAAAAACCAAAGTTTGTTGTTCGTCAAGGAAAAGAATACTGACCTTTTGTGTTTTAAATCAATGTTCTAGGATCGGTTACTCCGAAAAACAAAGCATTTTATTTGAACAAAGTAAAACATGTTGATCAACAAAAAACCATTAAGCTTTAAGTCAAATATTTAACTTCATATAATTGTCATGACATATGATATCGAATAATTACTCCCTAATAATTTGTAGAATTGTAGATATATTATTGTTCTATTAGTTACAAAATATTTCGGAAAACAACTACCGTGACCAGGAAATAAATTTTTATGATGATTTGTTTAATAAACTATCATTTGTTTAATAATTATGTTATTTTGAAGCTGTCACATATTATAATATTATATTTGTTATTTAAGACAAGTTCAATTTATTTTCTGGATATATTTAAAAGGTTCGCGTGTTCAGATTGATAGCCGTAATTGATATTCTGATTGTATTCGATAATATGAAAACATAAATTCTATTTGAATTTTTCTTTATATAACTCGGTTTGTCATACCTTAATATTTATTGCTTATGTGCTTTTTAATTGTGATTTTAATCATGTATAAGGCGATTAAAAATGAAAGATAACAGAATCAAACTATCCGTCTTGTTATATTTCTTTGGATTAATTGAATTGAATAATTAATTTGTATAACTCAACTTAATTGTTTGACCAATGAGTCTAATTTCTTGACCCCAGTCAAGTTCTTCCACAGGAATGAAATTATGCAAAACAAATTATTAAAAAAGCCTGAGCGGCAGGATGTCCGCTAAACATATGTAGATGTCTTGGTCAGACAGATTTTTATACATAAAGAATTTCTCTTTAGCTAGGAATTATAATATGTGTCGCAACAACACATAAAAACCTTAAAAAACCTTTTAAAGGTCCCACAACAACATGTTTTCTGATGTGTTTAATGGACGCAAGTTTTTTTTTCTTTTTTATATTTTTTTTTAAGAATGAATATAACTAAACAATAAATTTTATCACATATGAAATATGACATAGGCCAATATTTCATGATAAGGAAGAGAGAAAATAAAAAATTAATTTGCGGGAACAACATTAAAATAGGGCCACAAATAAGCCTGCTATATAGTGGAATATTCCTTGATCATGTGACTTACAGTTTTGCCCAACGATTAAATCCTACATATATAGTTAAATGAAAGCTCATTCTTTCGAACAAGCAATAACGTGCCATCATCGAGTAATTTGCCATAGTTATGATTGAGTATGCTACCGTTGGCTGAATAGAGTTCATCCGCCAACACCCCTAAAATATCAATTTGGCTTTTGATATCTCACTGTTATTGCCAGTGTTATGTGGTATCTCACGTTAACTTAAATATCAACAGCACCACTAGATCAAAACTTAAAAAGAATAATTTTCCAAAGCAATAGAAACCAGAGTTTACAATTTAATTTTATTCGAACACTCATTTCACTCTTCAAAATAGTATTCATAAATTAAAATGTTTATAACATCAATAACGTTCTTCCTCGAAGAGGAAAACTTTTAGTTTTTCGATATCACTCCTTTATTGCATCTTTTTCTAGGGCATACAAAATAATAAATCATGACAACAATGATAGTTTTCATAGAACAAGAATGTTTACAATAAATTTGAACAAACATTTATAAAAACCGACTACTGAGATGAAAATTAAAATTTATTTTTTAGTGTTTAATTAGATTTTAGTGTTTAATATCATAATTATATTGGTGGTGCAAAAAATAGTTTTTACCTCTCAATAGAGAGCATGCCATTTTCCTCAGTGTTGCACATTAATGCTCCAAGTACGGGAGAGAAGTATGCACTTGTCTCCCTTGGTGTACAATCTAATATTTTATTTCCAAAACATATCGACTCAACTTTATTTTTGATCTTTATTCGAACGGTGTTGACCGATAAATAAAACATAAACAAAAGAGAATTTGATATAAATTTTTTATGGGAATCCCATTGCATGAGTATCATTCATTATTCATTAAGTTATTATAAATCTATTTAAATTGGAACCGCTTACGTTTGAAAGCTGAAAATCCCTAAGGTGATAGTTTAAAAGTTCGTCTAAAAGATAGGGCGAGTTTAAACAAATTAAACTCAAACTATTTTTTTTTTAAATTTTGGAAAGATTTATGTTGTAATTACTTGTGCGCAAAAGTTTTCAAAAGTGAGTTGTTATTTTTTTATATATTAAAAACAGGTGGTTTCTCAGGAACATTTCAGCGGAGAGGTTTCCATTTTTAAATGCTGGAAATTCCGAGATGACGCACATTGCAATAGGTAGATTTTTATATAAAATCTACCTACATTCAAAATATTATTCGAACTATAACTGCAGTAAATTGAAATGTTTAAGTCGATTTGTAGATCGAATTTAAATTTAATCGGCGAAATGAGCCTCTCGGATTAAGTAAAAACGTATTTAATATGTATTTAAATTTTAAACGTATTTAATGTGTACTAAATAATAGTGATATTGAAAATCAGTAGTTAATTAAAATAGAAGAAAATGAAAGAAAATTTTCTTTTAGAATACATTCGTAAAAAACAACATTCTAAAAATTGTAATACAAATACCTAACTTAAGCTTGAACTAACGGTTGCAAAATCACTAACAAGCCTTGAAAAATCATTTGGAATTTTAATTTAATTGGATAGAGTTGATTTATTTTATCTATATGTCCAATGTACATACATGACTTGCAGTGATTGAGGACAGTTACAATTTGTGGTTAATATGTTTAAGAGTTAAAATTTGTTACGTTCACACGAATACGTAAACGATGGCTATTCAATTTACTTTTTCAAATTTAAAATCTCTGTGGTTTAAATTCCTTATAAAGTTTTCATTTAACCAATATCTATCAATTTTTGTTTTTTAAATATATATTATTGGCAATAATTGTATTCATAACCGGTACTTTGAATGAATTGTATAAAGATGGGAAATCGAATCAAGACGCCGATGATGTGAACCCGACCATTTCCGAGTTTTGATAACATGTTTTATCTTTTTTTTGTTCACTAGTTTTGACACAGGGTAGTTCGAAATTTCTTAAGAAATTTAGTGACAATCAAAGATTAAAATTAAATTGTGTTCGGATGGTTTATTCGATTTTTGTAAATTTTTTTGTTTGAAAGGCACTTAGCGAGGCTTTATAAATATATTAAACTGACAAAAAAAGTTATATTTTTAGATGATTTTTTTAATTTGAATTCTTCAAACATGTCGATCTCAAAAAGTATCTTTTTGTTTTCCTGCATTTTTTTATGTTTTAAAGATTTATTGCTTACTCAAAACATACTAAAATTACATACACCCTATCGACGGACTTGGCATACTTACTCAAAACATACTAAAATTACATACACCCTATCGATAAATTTCTTAAGAAATTTAGTGACAATCAAAGATTAAAGTTAAATTGTGTTCGAATGGGTTATTCGATTTTTGTAATTTTTTTTGTTTGAAAGGTACTTAGTGAGGCTTTATAAAAATATTACACTGACAAAAAAAATTACATACACTCTACCGATGGACTTGGCACTTTGACGCAGTGATGGGGCTTAGTAGACTCAATGACCCTAGCTACAACGGTAGGGTCACCCATGCCGTTAGGTCCTACGTGAGAATCGAAGCCAAGATTAAGTTCAAAACCCAAAGCTAAGGTAGACACGTACGCTGATAGCTTAGCATGGTGAAGGGGGCGCTTGATGACTAGTACGGCACTATCGAGACCGGGCGCCTTTCAGTTTTAATAAATACCTTACCATAACACAGGGCTCTGTTGTGGTTGACCAATGTACCTCCCTATTTTCTACATACATTTTGTATGGAAAACAATAAAGTTTTAGATGAGAGCGATGCCTCTCCAAACGCATCACACAAACTAACAACAAAACTGTGCACCATATCCTACTCTAGGATCATGCCTGATTCATCAGCTTATCCTAAACCAGACAGCACACATACCATGTCTGGCTCTAGGATAATGCCTGATTCACCAGCTTACTCTAAGTCAGCCAGAACACTTGTACGATATAGACAAAAATCTCCAGTACCTAAATTAAGTTGCGTTCAGATTAATTTGCACAGATCAGAAATGGCCTCAATTAATTTGAACCGGTTAATTGAACCGTATGCTCACGATCTTGCATTCATACAGGAGCCGTGGGCAGACAGTAAAAGAATAAAAGGTCTTTCGTCAAACAAAAATACAAAACTGATCTATTTCTCAGATGTGGAAAGACCGAGAACCGCGATTCTTTTCAACAAACATCCGAAAATATTTCCATTGAATGAATTTATCTGCAGAGATCTTACAACGGTCCAGATAGAAATTTATCTTCCTCAAGGTAAATTTCGTAAAATCATTTTAGCTTCTGCATACTTCCCGAGGGATAAGGATGAGACACCACTAGGGTAGAGAAACTCATCAAGTATTGCAACAATAACCACTATAACCTTATAATAGCGTGTGATGCTAACGTTCATTACACCGTGTGAGGAAGTAGCAACATTAACACAAAAGACGAGCGTCTGCTTCAATTTATGTATACAAACAATATGTTTATTGCAAACAAAGGTAGTGAGCCTACCTTTAGAAGCGCAATCAGAGGTGAGGTCCTTGACCTCACTTTAACTAACATAAACGCTACTAACCATATTAAGAATTGGCATGTTTCGCAGAAAGCTTCTGTCTGATCATGCTTATATATCTTTCAACATAGAACACTACCCGAAGAGCATCCAGTACTTTAGAAACCCGAGATAAACCAACTGGGAACTTTACACAACAAATCTTCATAAAAATGTAAATAGTTGCGGCAGTTCAACTCCACATTTGAGCTAGGATCTGCAGCAAATAATTTACAAGAAATTATCACTGAAGCATATAACCTTAATACTCCGATAACTCAACCCAAAAGATGTGGAGATGTACCTTGTTGGAATGGTAACTTGGGGAGGAAAAGGAATAAAGTTCGTAAGCTCTTTAACAGAGCAAAAACAACAAACAACTAGATAGAGTAACGAGTAGCTCTAACCAATTATAATAAAGAACTCAGACAATCAAAAAGGAATAGCCCGAAAGAGCCCTGCAATACGATAGATAATCTGCCTGCTGCAGCTCGACTCCAAAAATTGATGTCGTCTGATCACACAAATCCTCTAGGCTCAATCTGCAAACCAAATGGTACGTATACCACCAGCTGCATTGAGCCACTAGATACTTTACTTCAAACCCACTAACCGGACTCAATAGAATGGAGCACGGAAGATAATGCCAACGAAGACGTACATCTTCTAGATCCTGCAACTAAAAGTACTGCAGATCATTTAGCCAACACAATTTTTCCCTTAAATTCCTTGCTGAATTACAATCTGAACTGAATACATACCATATTTCGGATTGTATGCCAAAAACAATAGATTTAAACAAGCAATTTAATGTCAAGATGTTGGCCAGAGATCGTATTAAAGACTACATATGGTCACTTCCACATAACGCCAGCATCTGGTACACAGATGGTTCTCGAATCAATATGGGCACGGGAGCAGGAGTGTTTGATCCTAGAAAAATTAACGAGCGGTTGACTTAGACACCACAACAACCATATTTCAAGCCGAAATAATTTGCCATTAGCAGTTGCTCTTTGCTATGTGCTGAAAGACAATACCAAAATATTGAAATATATATTATCTCTGACAGCCAAGCAGCACTCTTGGCACTTAAATCTATCTACGCTTTGATTCAAGACTGGTATGGGCATGCTACCAAAATCTACTAAAAGTCTCCAGCAATAATAGAGTCACACTTTAGTGGGCACCCAGCCACACAGGAATACAAGGAAATGCTATTGCTGACGCTTTAGCAAGCCAATTAAAATTTTGTTAGACCGGAACTATGCTTCGGAATGGCCAAGAAAGAGTTCACTCAAAAGCACAATCCAAACATGGAAACAGGATCAAAATGCTAAATTATGGAGAAACAGAGAGGGACTAGTACACTCCAAGTAGTTTCTATGTAACCTCCCTGTTTCACCCTTAAAAACAATCGACTTAAACATAGAGTTTCTAAGAATTTTAACGTGGTGCGATACTGGACATGGTCCTTTAAACCACCATCTTAACTAAATGGGCCTTATTTTTTCTAACAGGTGTAGATTCTGCTATTCGTACGCGAAAACAATGGAACACGTCATTTGCAGCTGTCCGGAACTCTCTTGGCACAGATACAACCAACTTGGTCATAGAAGACTAACACTTGCACTACCACAAAACGTCACTCCTATTGAGCTAATTAATTTTATTGAAAGTCTCAACTTGGATCAAAGAATACAACCAGTAACGACACAGACGACGACTGACTAATAACACAGTCAGGGTAAGCATAATAGACCTTCAGGTCGCAGTGCTCCTTGAACTGTAAGTTTCAAGGTCCTCTAATAAAAATAAAAAAAAAGAAGGCAGTCTTAGGGACTGCCGACAGAAGTGAAAACTTAAAACTGTGAAATAGCTGTGTTTTTTTGTATCTTCCAATATTGTAGCATTGCAAATTAAAATTTCAGAATTTTTAAATTAAAATCATTAAAATTATTCTGGGTTTCACATCTATCAGCATTCCAAGCAACTATTATATACGTTTTTATATTTAAAACAATCAAAACATATCATATAAAAATTTGCGTCTACCTTAGAAAGCATGTTGATTTGGGACCTTGTTCTTAAAAGTTTTTTATGTGTTGTTGTGACACACATTGTAATTTCTTCTACCAAACACATAAAACACGTTTAAAAAAATAGCGTGTCATCAAAGAATATACCATAATTAAGACTAAGGGATGGTATCGTTGATTGAAAAAACTTCATCCGCCAGCACCTCTATGATATCACTTTGGCTAATGAGATTTCACTGCTATTGCCCGTGGTATACGATATCTCAAGATAAATCATATGCCAATAGCAGGGACTAAAGTACGCGGGGTTGTCCACCCATAGATCAACAATTTTAAATTTTACAAATCTTCCTGCGGAAAGCTAAGTAAATCACCATCGGCTAAGTTCCACCATTTTTAACTAATTTATTTATCATGATTGCCATCCATGTTTAATCATACATAAGCTATGCTTCTGTGTATAGAATTTGTGCGATATCCGTCTCGTAATTTTGAGCTTTAAATCGATATAATCGATGTTATCAAGTATCAAGTTACAAGTAATAAGTCTTCACTTAATTTTAGAAACAAGTATTACATAACATTGAACACCAACAACATATTCGGTGTAGATGATAAAAATTTGTAACATCATGATGTGTCAAATTCCAATACATATAATTTTGATATACAAATGTAATTATTTCAGGTTATACTTTCATTTTTAATTTTATAAAAACTACGTTCAACAAAAAAAACATTGATCAAAGCAAACTACCGTTTAAAACGATATTTAAATAAAAACCAAATTAAATAACTATCAACATTTAGGTAAAATCTTAAGATAATTATAAGGGCCCTGAGGTGCAGTTTTTGAAAATAGAATTTGCAAGTTACCTTTATTTATTTATTTAGCGTATGGTTTTTTTGTGACACATTAAAAATTAAACTTGAAAATAGGTAGACTCTTCTATGAAATCTACCTAAAACAAAACATGGATACACATTAGATGAACTTGCAATCGATTTGATTGCGCGTCTTTGAGTTAAAAAGTAAAAAGTAAAATATTTGAACATTGGGCAGTACTAGAGATGTTAAAATACCGTATTTTATTTTTTTTGTATAATACAGCGTATTATACATTGTATTATACAAAATAAAATACCGTATATTCTGTACAAAATTGTAATAGCCGAGATAGGATGTGAATGGTATAACAACAAAAAATGACTTCCATCACCGTTTTGAATTACATCTAATTCATTTTTTCTAAATATCTGAATTTGGATATCTTATCGTTATTTTTATCTAAATATATTCCTTAAATAAATGCTAAGAAGAGCTATATATTCATTTGACCCTAACTCATGAGGATGGTCTGATCAAAACTATCTTCATGCTTAGTTTCAATTTATTTCACCTTCATTAACTACCTGCTGCTGTATTGGGATTGGATCCCTACCATTTCCCATGAATAAACTGTTAGAAGTCTTAATCATGTTTAACATAAACGAGATAATTAATTTTGGTATTATTTTCTACATGTTTACATGTTATCTGGCACTACTCAAAGTTATTAAATTGAGTGACAAATCCATGTTTCAAAATTTTGATTTGCTGCTCCATTAAAAAATTCACTGTAACGGTTGCTTCTCAGCACCTATAATCGATTGTTGATGTTTGTGTTCTGTTGATATTAGAACAATCTTGGTACAACAGAAATTTTAAAATTACTTAGAAAGGCACAATAGCAAGGCGTCCAAAAAATTCATTTCCTCGCGTCATTTATATCTTATAGATGTAATCGTAGACATATTTTTACAGCTATAAATTCTTTTAATAATGCACGCACCAATTTTAGTCAAATGGCTACTTGCTACTTCGCGCGCCATCAGAATAAAAAATAATTTTTATAGTAAAATACCACGTATTTTACAACGTTTTGGACAATACGGTATTTTACGTATAATACCGCGTATTATACAATTGTATTAAACACTTTTACATCACTAGGCAGTACATTTGAACATTAGATGTTTACCTCGAGCGAGTCTATCCATGCTACCACATCGGGAGTTGCCAAATGGATGTCTGAGATGTTGCCATTGTACCGTCGAATTGGACACACTGTTGCAATGTGTTTTATGGTTTGCTGTGGAGCGCCGCAGTCACAGTCAGGGGACTCTGAAATGCCCCACTTGTAGAAAGAATCAGCACAACGTCCATGATTCGTTCTTATTCGGTTTAATGTAGTCCAGGTATGACGTGGCAGATCGAAACCAGGTTGTGTAGAAATCGGGTTAGTAATAGAAACGCCAGTTGTGTTGTAATGATGCCAGGAGGTGTCCCAGGCATCCAAGATATTAAAATTAGTTGCCAGCAGGTTGCTGGCAGTTTTATGTGGAGGCTTTCTTGACTTCAATCGACAACGAGTGTGGTCATCGTAATATTCGTGCAAGGGTAACGTGATGTTGTTGGTTACCTTTTTGTGTTCACGCATGAGAGCATGCGAGCGTCTGAGTGCAGGTGGAGCGATATTGCTTAACACAGGGAGCCAAGGTAAAGGGGTGGATCTGATAGTACCACTTATAGTACGCATCGTGGCATGCAGCTAGCAATCAACTTTTTGAGTATGTGTGCTATTCAACCAGACTGGTGCGCCATACTCAGCCACTGAGTAAACCAGACTTAGAGCAGTTGTGCGGAGGGTAGCGGGAGTAGCACCCCATGTCGAGCCTGCCAGTTTGTGCAATATATTGTTTCTCGTTTTCAGTTTTTTGACGTATTTTCTAGGTGGAGTTTAAAAGAAAGAGTTCTATCGAGAGTAATGCCCAGGTACTTTGGCTGTTGATTGTATTTAATGACAGTGCCGTTAAATAACACTGATAGTTCGTGTTTTGCCAGTTTGTTGTTTAAGTGGAAACAGGAGATCTCGGTTTTACTTAGATTGAGAAATTAGCTCCACGTTCGAAAATAGTTATTCATTATCGTCAGGTCAGTTGACAGCAAATCCTCCAAGACACCCATGTCTTTGTTTTTAGTGGCCAGGGTCCAATCATCAGCGTAACCAAATTTCTTTGATGTTGTGTGAGGAATGTCATGAATGTACAGATTAAAAAGTAATGACGCCAGGACGGAAACCTGTGGCAAACCACTGTTAAGCATTTTAGACCTACTACAGGAACTATTTAGATGAACTTTGAATACACGATTACTCAGCATGTTGTTAATTAAACGCAAGATGGTGCTACAAGGTATTACATTGAACAGCTTATATATAATCCCAATTCGACAGACCGTGTCATATGCTGCAGTAAGATCGATGAATACTGCGCCTGTTTTTAATTGTTTTTGATACCCAGCTTCGATATAGGATGTTAAAGCGAACAGTTAGTCAGTGCAACTGCGATTGGGACGAAAACCAGCTTGTTCGACTGGGATCTGGTTATTCAATATCGGTGCGATACGATTGTATATGAGCCGTTCTAGCAATTTAAAGCAGGTGCTCAAAAGGGCAATCAGGCGATAGCTTCCCGGTTCATTGGATGGTCTACCTGGCTTAAGTATCGCTATCACTTTCGTAGTCTTAAAATGTTTTGGTAGATTGCCGGTTTCTAGGACATTCGAGAAAAATTTAGTTAGCCACTGTTTTACAATTTTTTCCAGCATTTTTAAGAAATTCTGGAAATATGCCATCGTAGCCAGCTGCTTTTCTGTTTTTTGTTTGGGACAGAGCTGATTCTAGTTCTTCGCTACTAAAAAAGTTCGCATACTTCGATGGAGACGAGCAATTGCGCTTCATTTCTCTTAATTTGCGTTTAATTGTTCTCTTATGAAGGCGATTAATAGAAGAACGAGACATGTTTACTATGTGATTTGCAATGTCCTCCGGATCTATTTCATTGTTAACACGAGTAATTGAGTTTGAGCCACCCAGTTTCCGAAGGCGACTCCATGCTTCCCTGCTTGAATGGGAAAAATCAATGTTTTCAACAGCGTTAATCAACTTTTGATTTCTCGCATCATCCAGTGAGTATATTAAGTCATCAGCCACGTCTGCCTCACCACTACTAAGGTACTCTTCATATAATTTATCGCTCTCTCTCTCTACTCCAGCCAGGAATATATTCTTCACGAAAGCCTCTTGGGATGCATTTCTTTGCAGTTGAGATGATGGCTCCAACAAATCTATCGTAATTTTTAGGAATGGGTTGGATCCAGCGAATCACTGCATCCAACTCCAACCTATGTTTAGCCCAGTCAGCTTTGCTAAAATTCCATCTAGGTTGAGGAGTAGAGCTAACGAGTGGAATTTGGATTCCTACCTCAAGAATTACTGGACGATGTTGAGAGCGTGGAAAATATAGGAAGACAGCCCTAGATATTGGAATAGGGTTGTTTGTTTTTTGTGGAAAAACAGAGGTCGGGATTGTAATCGCTTCGCCATCTTGCAGATCTAAAGGTTTTCCTGTCTTTCGCATCATATACCAGAAACATGTTGTTATCATCCGCCTAGTCGGTCAGTTGCACGCCATTGGTATTATTATTTGAGTAGAACCACTGAGTGTGATGGCTATTGAAGTCACCAGCATATATTGCTGGATGGTGAAATAATGTTAGAGTAGCAGCTGGCCATCCTGTATGTGGAGGCTTGTATACGTTTACAATTTTCGTGTCCGATATTTCAACAACAATAAGATGTATGTCGTTGTCCGTCTGTGTAACTTAACATTTCTGACTTAACATATGTGGCAGATCCATATGATTGATGGTAAATAGCACAACAACGTCTCCTCTAGAGGTAAGTTGCGCTTCATCTGCTGCATGCGTTTCTTGCAGAATTACAACGTCGATGTCGTAATCTTTTAATAATCTTTGTAGATGTTCAGTTTTTGACCTGCTTATGCCTTCAATGTTCAATTGCAAAATACGGACTGAAGGTCCAATATTTTTTGTCTTATGGTGCTAAAAAGTACCGTTGTTATTGTGATTTTGATTTTGGTTCATATTTATTTTTTTTGTATCACAGCCAAGAGTTCGAAATGAAATGTTTGACTACAAAGTTGAAATAGACTTTTAGCGTAACCCAGGGTGCAGCGCGAGGAGCTTATCTATTTCACACTTACATACCCCAAGTTACCTTTGGGCTAGTGTACACAACAACTTCCCAAAGTTTAATGATGATCGACTGAATGGTGCATGAACACATAATTGACAAACAGACATACTTTCAATTTTATATATATTCAATATTTATTTATCATGATGACTCGAATGCAAAAGACAGTTCCAATAAAACTTTAAAAAACTGCATTAAATCAATTTTTTAAAATTCGTAAAAAGAAATGTTTATGATTTTTATGAATTCATTAATAAAAAAAAAATTATAATGGTATTTAATAAAAATTAAAAAAAACAATAAAAAAATGTACCACTCCAGGAATTGAACGCACTACCCATGGAACCTCAGTCGACCGCGATATCCATATTGTAATTTGAAACGTTACGAACGGATAGATGTATTTCATATTTAAAAATATTTTGGTGATTTGTAAAAATGATACTCGAATATATAAACTTTTCCCCATACAAAATTGCACAACGCGCCTAAAGAAGTTTTCACTTCAAAAAATTACATACAAATAATAAATCTTTAAAACATAAAAAAACGAAAGAAAACAAAAAGGTATTGATTGAGATCGACATGTTTGAAGAAATCAAATTTAAAAAAAATCATCTAAAAATACAAATTTTTTTTGTCAGTGTAACATTTTTATAAAGCCTCACTAAGTAACGCTCAAACAAAAAGAATTTACTCAAATCGAATAACCCATTCGAACATAATTTAACTTTAATCTTTGATTGTCACTAAATTTCTTAAGAAATTTCGAGTCACCCTGTGTCAAAACTATTGAAAAGAAGAGAAAACATCGTATTATTTTTTTATTATACTAACGATTAACGAAGTTTCAAATAAATCGGGCAAGTTCGGGCTCAAATTTCTTAATTTGTCGGCGTCTTGATTCAATTTTCCACCAATAATAAGTCAGCGTGAAAAGGAAGGAGAAAAGTTTTTCAAGTTGATATGATAGTTGATAATACCTAAACCTAGCACGGATAAAGTATAAATATCAAAGAGAAAAAATAATTTACAAAGCCTCAGTCTAACAAAACACATGATGACAAGGAAATAAAAAATGTTTTATTTCTTTATAATTTGCTAGTGTTGTCACCAATACAGTAAATGTACACACCATATCTTTTTTTAGTTGTTTGCCTTTGTCGGCACTCGGTTAAACTTGAGAAGAGGAGACTTATTAAAATACAAGTTTTACTATTAGCTCCAAATATTGACCGGTAATAAATGTTGTGGTTAGGGTTGCTTATTTATGGCAGAATCTCTTTGGCGGGATTTATTCGTTCTTGAATTTTACCCTCTGAAGAAAAAGGAACGAACACACTGTAAAGTGTATTATCATCTACAGACATGTTTATTGTGTTACTCGTGATTTTCAACAATTCGTTGATGTACCTCCATAATTTATTTAGGAAAAACCTAGTCTTGGGGTACCCAAGCTGGGATTAAATAACACTCAGAAAAAACTCGTTATTCCAACAATCAAATAGTTGTGAAACAGTTTCACGACTGCAAGATGGCATGCCAGCTTCGAAAAAATTCATTTGAGGTGTCCAAAGCTATAACGAATGTTTCACATTCTTTGTTGGTAAAAGCTAACCGCAAGGAAAGATCAGTTTTGTTGATTTGTAAATTTTTTAAAATAATATTGTTTGCCATTGACAATTTTTTAATTAAAAACTAAACTAAATTAAAATGCATATTTGGAATTTTTAACTGTTGCTGATCGTAAATATGTAATAGGTCCCAAACAATTATTTATGAATTAAGGCAGGTTTGTGAAATTTGTATTGCATATAATTATATGTATCTACATACTTACTGTCGAAACCACAGTTTTGATAAAATAGTTTTTATCAATTTGGGGAAAAAATTATTTAATCAAATAAAAATAATATAATTAACCGTGTTTGCCGTTGCCACTTGTTACAAGTTTCAAATAACGTAATGTCGATCTTTTGTTACTTTACGCGAATAAATTACTTAATAAGTTTTATGAAAAAAACAACAAATTTTTTTTTATAACTTAACTGTTACTCTATATTTCAGCTATTTCACCATCTTATGGAGTTACGCCATGTTCAGGATACTCAAGAGGATGACTTAGGCAGCCGAAATATATAAAGAGTAACTGTTAATTTAAAAAAAACTTCGCTTTCTTTAGTTTTTTTTAAACAAAATTTATTAAATTAGTTATTTGCGTAAAGTAGCAATAGATTGACATTATTTTATTATAAATTTTGTTATAATTGTTTTTTGTTTATCTACGGGTGTGACAACCCCTTGTACCACAACTAATAATATACATTTATTAAAGTTAAAAATAAAAATTTATAAGCTAGGTCCTAGAATAAAACTAATTTACTAATTATGTTTTAATTTCACCAAAATAATGGGCGTAGCAGTAAGGTATCACTATTCATGGTAATATTTGAGAGATTTTGTGTATTTATATAGAAGTTTTAAAAAGAGTTGCAATTATAGCATACCTTGGATAAACTGGTTAGCTAGAAAATTTCACACCACTACTTTTTAACCAATAAAATGCCTTAATTTTGACTAGTTGCCATGGCAACTAAAAAATTTTTCGGAAATTTTTTCGAGGCGCCACGATATTTAAGTGGAAATTTTTTTTATTCAACAAACTGCATACACTTGATTTTGATTTTCGGATGTTATCTGGTGTTATAATGTGAATTTTTTGTCTAATTACTTGTTGATTTTCTTTACCGAATCGCGACATTTTGCTATACACTTATTAAACTCAACATACAACGTTTTAAACTAGTAATTATTAAGCTTTGTGACAGAACTGGAGTACGTTCAGAAACTTTACTATAGTTAAATATTTAATGCACCAATCAAATCACCGCATTAAAATATTTAATAACTACAGTTAAATAATTTCTGAACCATGTTCATTAAGTAAAATATTCAATACACAAATACTAATACAATCTGTTAAAATCGTATGTTAGAATAATTCTTTCATAAAATGTTTCAATTGAATAAAATTAAAACCGAAAAAATTAAAAACTAAGATAGAAATTACTAACCATATTGTTATAGAAAACTTGCATGGAGGGATCAGTTTTTATTGTTTTGAGATTTTTTTTTTATTTTTGATCTACGGGTGTGACAACCCCGCGTACTCCAGTCCCTGCTATTGGCATATGAGTTAACGTGAGATATCACATACCAATGGCAATAGCAGTGAGATATCACTAGCAAAGGTGAAATCTTAGGGGTGGTGGCGGATGAACTGCATTCAGTCAACGGTAGCACTCTCAATCTTAGCTGTAAAATAATCCTTGATGATGAGACGCTATTGATTCCTTGAGGAAACGAGTCTTCATATAACTATGTGTGGACTTTAATCTTGAGGAAAGGCGGTGCGTCACGGGATCAAGGAATATGCAACCGGCTGGATTATTGGCAACTACATTTTTGTTTTGTTGCATCAAATTTTTATAAAAATTTGCTATTTACTTTTATTTTCTCTATTCTATCATAAAATATTGGCCTATGTCATATTTTGTCAGTGATAGGATTTTTTGTTTAGTTATTCATTCTTTAACAAAAAATATAAAAAACAAAACCAGAAAGATTTACGTCCATCAACACCTTTGAACGTATGTTGTTGTGGGACCTTGGTCTTAAAAGGTATGTATGTGTTATTGTGACACATATTGTAATTCCTACTACACAACACATTTTATTAAAAAAAAAAAAAAAAATTCAGAATTTAAAAAATATATACATATGCTGCATTTTCAAAATAAATTGAACTGTTAATTTGAATTCGTTAAATTTTAAATAATGCTTATGTATATGTTTATTTAATTTTTAACTCGACTCGAGAGCAGATTTAATTTTTAAATAAATGTGGGCGGACTAGTGTATTTCTGAACGCAAACAGCTGTCAAATAGTTTAATATTTACTTTACTATTTCGTTTCTGAACGACCGGATTTAAATATTATGTAAATAGAGTTAACTATAGTAAAGTTTCGGAACGTACCTCCGGTTAAACAAAAATGACATATCAACATATGTCAAAAACAACAATACCCTGGCCAACTTGACAAACAGTGAAATTAATTTAAAATGTAAGGTTGGATTAATAATTTTTTTCCAAATTATGGTGTGAAATTTTCTTACCGAATACCACGCAAGCTTAAATTATTTCCGGAAATTTTCTTTCGGGCACGAATATTTTAAGAAAGAATTTTCAAAATATTCGTGCCATCAAGAAAATTTCCGGAAATAATTTAAGCTCTTGTGATATTATAAGTCAATATTATATTTCATTATCAATAAATAACTTTAAACGCTATCAGTAGCGCCTGATTTTCGTATGGGACAACCTGAAACATGGCCAAGGCCAGCAAATTTTACGCGATGGCAAATTTTGAGCGGCGGTAAATTTTAGAATACATTACAAAATTTTGTTTTCAAATTTAAAATATATTTTGTCGCCGACGACCAACATAGCGATACAAATTTTTTTCCAAGCTTCAAAGAATAAAATATAATATTGGAGGATAATAGTAATTACTATTTAAGTACAATGTTTACGTCTAACCTTAGCCTCAGTAAAATCAATGAGTGGTGGTATCAAAGTCTATTAATATCGTCAAATCAGATTCAAAACAAAGAATTGCTAAGAAATCATATCAAGTCGATCTTGTGCTATAGACAGAGCAAGTAAGTTTTAATGCGTTTGAAATCGTTTGTAGGGATCAATCGATGAAAATAAGCAGTTGGTGCATGCGGTGTTCATAAGAATATGTGTAAAGCAATATTCACGTAAGGAAAATTTTTACGCGAGACCTTTATCTCTTATCATTTTAAACATTTCCGTAGCAGTTCTTGGTTCATTTAGTACTTCCATGTAATTTTTAAAATGCACACATTCGTCGATTTTTGATTCATTCAAGTCCATGATGTACATTGAAATAAGCTATCTCGTAGCAGTTGTGATTGTTTCTATGCGGATATTCATAATATTAAAGAAAATGAAAATTTTACAGCGAATTCCTTATAAGTTTTCTGGCGTTTATCAAGCTCCTGCATCAAGCGGTTAAGGATGGCGAGGTACATACCAAGGATATTCTTGTACTCCAGATTTTTACAATACCATATCTCCGAAATCTTCAAACTGATCACGAAGCTCGGTGATGTAATTAATTGTATAAGGAATCAAAAAGCACAACTACCTAACTTACGTCAATGTGAATCGACTGCAGTTTCTTAGTAACTACATATGAAATCTGCACAGAACCACATAAAATATATGGGTTTCTAAACAAATAGTTTGGGATCATATATACATTTTTAATACAAAAACGTAAACAAGGCAATGTGCATGTTCAAACATACTAGTAACTTGCATTGTTTGGCGAGATGTCATTTCTCGCCTAATAGGCGCGGTTCAACTATATCATGTTTGGTTTAAACATTAACCCTAAAAAAAAATACGTTTAAACATGATTTATTTTTTCCTCATTACAGGCTTACCTTTTTCATCAATTTTTTAGAAAAAAGGAAGGTGGCAGATCTGGTTTGACCCAGAGCGGCCAAGATTGTAAAGCCGGTCCTGACTATCAGTGTTATTGGTTTTCTCAACGATGCAGCTAAATTCTGATTGATAAAAACAAACTGAATTTTAATCATTATTTAATAAGCCTTTAACATTAAAAATCTTTGTTAGATACATTAATTATTTATTACCTAGAATTTAGATGTACGAATAATTTAAAACCGGTGTTTAAATAAAACGAACCATATTTCGATAGATTTATCAATCACAATTTCTTACTAAAATTGAGCTCAAAACCAATTTCAGCTAACCTTGAATATTTAACGTCATTGGAATATAAGTTCATCTCAAACAAAACAAAATTTGTGTGAATATTACATTGTTTGCATTAGAATATAAGCTCATTATAATTGAAAAAAAAACATCTTAAAGAATTAAAATGTGTACTATCACTTTCGCTAATTTTAAAAACAAACCAATTACTAATCAAGGGAACTAAATACAAACTATTTTTGTGTTTCATTTTTGACACAATAAAAGATAGAGAATGTACAGAAAGCATCGGAACTTTTTGTCCTATGAGATCATGACACAATAAGCAGTATCCGCTCAAACAGGTTATGGTGAATTCCTTTCGACTGTATCGAACAAATTAAGACACCGAATTATTGAAATTTGTATTTTTTTGTATTGCGCTCCATCGAAAAGAATACAACAAATTTTGATAACTTGGTGTTGGAACTTGTTCGGTACAGTCGAAAAGAATTCACTATTAGAATAGTTTGTTTTGTTACTTTTTTCAGCTTTGTTTGATTCTAAATAACATCGTGCTCCGCGGTGTTTACCACTCAATTTAAATTTAAAATGTGTTTGCTTACACAGCTACACGCTTTCCCTGAAGTTGTTTTTGATTTTGGCAAACTTATTTAGCAAAAGTTTGATGCAAAAGTGAACTTTTGTTTTTAATTCTAGAAAACACGTTAACTCGTTTTCAATACCAGTTGTTGAAATAAAATATACACTTATGGTAAAATATTAGTTGAATTATCACTTGTCAGATTCGGTTACTGTAGAAATTCGTTACGTTACCTTCATCAATCAATTATCAGCAATTAAGTTGTGTTTGCTAAAAGCTATGAATACATAGGTTAAACAATAGGAAATATTGCATATTTTGTTCTTTGAAATCGTTCAAGATCAAAATTGAATTCCGCAAAATAATTAAGTATAATAATTTTATTAGTTTTATTTCTCCTTTATTAAATGTAATTATATTTGTGTAGTTTTAAAAATGTTTGCGACTCATTTATAATAATGATTGACAGTCAATTAAACTTATTTTCCCCATTTTTGGGCGGCTATAGTTCGGAATGGTGTCGAAGTTCGTTTAAACAAGAAAAAACTATGTGTTTTTTTTTTAAATCCCAATGAATGGACAAAATATTAATAAAAATATCTTATTATGTTCATTGATCTTCTACCTGCCCTTACTATTTCAACATTTTTATGGAAAAATCAACATTTGTATCGATTCAACATTATTAGTTATAGTGAGCATCAAAATAAAACGGCGATAAAAATTTATGGCGTGATTTTTACTTTGCCTTTCAAAGAAATGTTTTAAATTTTATAACATAAAAATAGTGGCTGATTTTAACTTGGTGACGATTGCGGTGCAGTTAGAAAAAACAAATTCTTCTTCATATATGAATTTTACGTTTGAATGCAAACAAACATCCCATGAAGTAAAATTTTTTTGCCATGCTATTTTCATGTGCTTTTATTAAATAAAAAAATAATGATAAAATACAACATACGTGTAGAATATTGTAATTTTCTAATTATATGATAAAAAACATTTCCTCGACGTCATGAAAACGGCGTTTTCATCTCTTGGTGCGAATTATACTGTATTTACTGAATAAGAACGAAATAAAAAGTAGCTAATAAGAAATCAATAACAAAACAGAAATTAAAAAAAAACAATAGAACAAAAATAACAGAAAATGTAACACCTTATATAGACTACCTAACAATAAACTGAAAAGTTTAAAACTTTTTGTATTATATAAGCGAAACAAAAACTATAAAAGTTTAAACATTTGACTAACTTATAGCGAATATAATAATATAACGCTTTTATTTAAAATTTTACAAAAAACTGTGTGGTGTAAAATTCTAAAATAAATATTTTAAAGAATACTAAAGTAGTACTTTACTATAAAAATAAAATATTAAGTAATATAATTTAGTGAAAAGATGATACATATTTATTTATTTATTTATTTATTTATATATAATAAATTACAAGTAGGGTACTCCTCTCAGAAGTTACAAACACCTGTAGGGCCCTTTCTATGTATGTAATTTTTATTTTAAAAAAAAAAAAATTATTAACAATAAATAAATTTGATTAGGTATATATAAAATTAAAATATATTATATTAAATTAATTAAAGTAATAATTTATGTATTGTTTATTTATTATTTATGAAACATTTATTTATTTATGTTTTTATAAATTTAAATTTATAAATTCTATTAAAAAATTTCATCTTATAAAAGTTTGGGTTGGGTGATTTCCAAATGTGTTCTTAAAAGTTTTTTAAATGGAGGGATCAGTTTTTATTAATTTGTTAATTTTTTTTCTATTTTTTGATCCACGGGTGTGACAACCCCGCGCACTCCAGTCCCTGTTATTGGCACATGAGTTAACGTGAGATATCACATACCACTGGCAATAGGAGTGAGATATCGCTAGCCAAGGTGATATCTTAGGGGTGCTGGCGGATCAACTGTATTCAGTCAACGGTAGCACTCTCAATCTTAGCTAATGAATATTCCTTGATGCTGGAACGCTGTAGCTTGCTCGAAGAAACGAGCTTTCATATAACTATATATCTGAGCTTTAATCATTGAAAAATATACTGCGTCCCATAATCAAGGATTATGCCATTAGCTGGACTATTGGCAAACCAATTTTAGTTTTGTTCCTGCAAATTTTTAAAACAAATTTGCTTTTTATCTCTTATTTTATTTTTATTTTCCCTATCCTATCACGAAATATTGGCCTATGTCATATTTTATATGTGATAGGATTTATAGTTTAGTTGTCCATTATTTAACAAAAAATATTAAAAAAACAAAAAAAAACAGATTTGCGTCCATTAACATCCTTAGAACGCATGTTGTTGTGGGACCTTGGTCTTAAAAGGTTTTTATGTGTTGTTGTGATACATATTGTAATGCCTACTACACATCACATTTTATTAAAAAAAAAAAAAAACATGGTTTTTAAATTCATATGGCAATTCATTCCATAACAAAGTACCATCAACTAGAATATTATCAGAACATATGACACTTAGGAACAATTAGATTAATAGTCCGTTTAGATTTACCAAAAGTTAATTTAGAAAATAAGTAATTTGGACAAAATGAGTAAATTAATTTCTGCATAAAACATATTACACGATATATATAATAAGTAAATAATGAACAACCGATAATAGGATTTCTATAGGGTGTAACATGATCAGTTAATTTTAAATCATATATATAAAAAATCATATATATATATATATAAAATCATATATATATATATACGTATGACTTCGCAAACTAATCAAAAACTCAAAAATTACGTTGAGCAAATTAAACTTTTCAAAAACAAACAACCCATTATCTACCAACAACCCATTATCCACATTTCATGTCATATAACTAATTAATTTATTTTTTTTTCCAAAAAGGGGGGCTAATTGAATTGATTGAATTGTTTTCAAAATATTATACTAAAATATTATACTATACTACTAAAAATATCAAAAATTCAAACTTCTTCCAAGATTTCAAAAATTATAATTAAATCAAAAATTCCAACTTTGTTCAAAATTCTAAAAATATTCAAGAAAATTGTTTGGCATATTTGTGAGTAACTGAACTCAAGTAACTAAGTAAGTAATTTGAATTTTTTCAATTCAAAGGTATGGTTGGAATTATTTCAGAGAAAAACTCTGCTCTGCGCTGTTTTTTACGTGTTTCGATCTCGTAACCTTATCTATGCCAGTGAGTTCAATACTTTGACAGACACGCTATCCACTTTGACACCAATGCGATGATTTTTCGAAGTTAAAACTGAAACAAAGAGGTTATTGCAAAATCAAAAAAACTTTTTCAAAATTCTAAAAATATTATAAATATTTTAATGAAATCAAAAATTTAAACTTTTTTTTCAAAATTATCAAAATATTGCAAAAATTATTACAAAATCAAAGATTGAAACTTTTTTTAAAATTCTAAAAATATTGCAAAAATTATTACAAAATCAAAATTACAAACTTTTTAACTAAAAAGTATTCTAAAAATTATAATAAAATCAAAAATTGAATCTTTTTCAAAATGATTCATCAATCAAGATTCAATCTAGCAAGATGTTAGGATTATGTCAAGATGATTCAATTGAAAAACCGTTCACAATACTTTTCCGTTTAATTGTTCAATAATTCCTACTTCTGTAAAAGAAACAATATTTAATCTGCAACTACCAGATATTTTCCGACTGTTCCTATTATTTAGAAGGTAAATTCTGGATTCACATAAAATTTTTTTAATATTTTTTATTAAAAAACGACATTTAATATGCAATAACTTGATATTTTACAATTGTTCCTATAAGTTGGGAGGAGTTGAAACTGGATAGAACCATATTCCATGTCCAATTTCATGTCATAGAAAAATTGGTTAAAAATATAAATGGAAATAATTCTTTTGACATACTTAACGGTATTTTTTGATTTTACAATAATCAAGCTCCTGGTCTCACATACCAATGCCGACCATCAACATTTCTTCACATTCAATGTTACTCTTCATTTTCTTTTCACCTAAAATGAACGTTTTTTAAGCAAAAAATATGCAAATTGATGATGAAAATACACACTTAATGATTTTTTGACACACTTTCGGTACAGTTATCCAACACATCGTAATTTCAGCTCTTATCATTAAGATAACCTATTTTATGAAACAAAAGTTTTTGAAATCGCTGTAGCCGTTTTCCTTTTAACGACGGCTGGGTCGGCCGGTCATTTAAGTAAGACTTTCACTTTGAGTAAGACTTTCACTTTTGGCTCGAGAATGTAATACCTAGCTAGGTCTTTCAGACCGAAGTAAAAGTAATTTTTAGAGGTACACTACAGTTTAAAAAAACATCGCTCAAATGCGAATAAAAATGCCATAATCGTAAAAAACGTAAAGAACGTTAAGAACATAAAGAACGTTAACATTATGTATATATAGCACTTGTTACTTTACGCAGAATAACTTAAAAAGGTTAATTAATAAAAAAAACACAATGTTGATTTGTAGTTACTCTATTTATATTTCGGTTTGTTAGACCATCTTCAGGAGTATTTATATTATCATACTCCTGAAGATGGTCTAACAAACCGAAATATAAATAGAGTATCTAAAAATCGACTTTGTGTTTTTTTTATTAATTAACTTTTAAGTTATTCTGCGTAAAGTAACAAGTGCTATATAGTATATATACATAATGTTATTTGAATACTTACACCAAGTGCCAACGGCAAGCAGTGTAAATTATAAGAACGTTAACGTAAAGAACAAAATATCAAAAATAATGGCGACTGATCGGGCCCTGATTACGCCCTTATACTGTATCATTTGGGTCAAAAAGTTTTTTTTCAAACCATTTATATTCAGTTTTAAAAATTGGAGTTATGGAAAATTAATGAAAACTTTACCAACTGTAAAACTGTAAAGTATTATTATCAGTTTTTCTTTAATTTAACTCTTGATTTTTCCTTGAAATTTTCTATATTTTAATAGCGATACAAGTTTAGTTACAATTAATAAATAATAGTCTTAGTGAACTAAAACTGATTGCTTTTACGGTGAGGCTAAACAACCCGCCTTAAGCCGCAATTAGACTATTGCAGAACTCTGCAATATTTCTGCAATAGTAGTGTGTAAAATATTCATTGCAGAAAAGTTTGGCAATGAACTCATTGCAAAACATTGCAATGACTCGTTGCAATGTTTTGCAATGAGTTAATTGCCAAACTTTTCTGCAATGAATATTTCACAAACTACCATTGCAGAAATATTGCATAGTTCTGCAACAGTCTAATTGCGGCTTTATTCATTTTAAATTTGTACTTTTCTATAGACATTCGATTATTAAACAACTGAAAAGAATTATTAAACTTGGTTTAAATAGGAAAAATGTTAATATCCAAAATTGAAAATATCAAAAAATTAAAATGCAATATTAATAATAATAATAATAATAATACAATAATAATAATAATATAAACTTCCTTATAGTAACAATTTGAATTTGATTTTTTATTTTATTGAATATCGATTTCGACTTACGTCATCCTCAGTTCTTAAATTATTATTCTTAATAATTTAAGAACTGAGGATGACGTAAGTCGAAATCGATATTCAATAAAATAAAAATCAAATTCAAATTGTTACTATAAGGAAGTTTATATTATTATAAAAAAAATAAAAAAATTAAAAATAAACATATTAAAAAGTATATTTTTAAATATTGCATTTTACTTCAAAAGTGACAAAAGCACACAAACAGTGAATAATATGGAAAACCATAATAGCACATATAGTAAAAAATTCTTTGAAATTTGCACTGGAAATAAACCGATCAATAAACCGATTCTATTTCAGTGGAATTGTAATTATTACGTCTTTTAACGTTTGACACTTACTTACAAGGTAATCCTAATTACAACATTATTACTGTAATACAAGTACTAGTTAATATGTTAATAAAATTCTAAGATAACTTGTTTAAAAATACAAATAACTAAGTCAAGTTAATGAAAACTCATTTATTTCTAAATAATTGCACCAAATTAAAATTGTGGACAAGGTGGTTCTGTTTTTTTATACAGAAGGTTAAACGTAATATCTTTTTTCTTATTAATCAATATTATATTATATAAATTCTTGTATTTGTTATTAATAATCGCATATTTTTTTCGATATTGACTGCAGATTTTTATGTTATATTTTTCAACAAAGTTCTTTGCAATAATTTGTAACGTTCTTGAGTTGATTTATTTTCTTTAATGAATATATAAACAGTACAATAAAAATGATATCATTTCGTATAAAATACGTAAGTAAGTGACAACTTTAAATTTAGTTCTTTAAAATTATTTAAGTTTTAAATATAAAACAACAATCAAAAGTAATTTCAATCGTTGTTTTGGAAATATTATGATGGATTTTTTTTTATATAGCGATCAACTCAATTCCGGTCGGTTCGGGAAATCGAACCGGCGTCCCTCTGATCAAAGTTTATATGGTTAACCATTTAACCAACTCGACTAGGAGTGCGTTCGAGAACTTAATGAGATCTCATTTTCATTAAATATCTAATGAACCAATCAAAAAACGCGATGTTCATTTAGTATTCGAACGAATTTCATATAATGCATATAATGTCAAATTTGAAAAATTTTGACACTTCTATGAATAAATAAACGAAATGTTGAAGTATAAAAATTATAATCAAATTAAAATCTTACTCCTTGTTAATGCATTATTTTTCAATTACTTCCGTCGTAATTAAATTTATTTTAAAAATTTTCAAAAACAAATTCAATTTTAAGATTATAACTAACTCGCAAACTTTAAGGAATCTGCAGTTTGAGACTGGTGATTGAATTGGTTGCAAAAACTTATTCATTAGTTTTATTTTCAATCGTTAAATGTAATTGGTAATAGGAG
Source organism: Diogma glabrata (assembly GCA_963693315.1). Classification (NCBI taxonomy): domain Eukaryota; kingdom Metazoa; phylum Arthropoda; class Insecta; order Diptera; family Cylindrotomidae; genus Diogma; species Diogma glabrata. Next base: position 285,078,801 of record OY856187.1, on the reverse strand, counting down.
CTGTTGGTTTTATCTCTCACTAATTTCAAAATTTCCATCCATTTTGTTTATATTTTTCAATTGAGAATTAATTATTATATATAAATTAATTCCTTAATTCATTATAATACAATTAATTCGTAATACCCAATTTGCTAAATTAATTAAAAATTATAAAACAAAATTTTACGGTTTTCGATTTGAAATTTTTTTAAATAAAAAACTTCATTAAAACTTAAATATGCTATTTACTGCATTTAAAATTAAATGAAAAGAGGCGTGGTTTCATTAAATGAAAATTTAAATGAAATCGGTTTTTCAAGTTCTCGAACGCTGTCATCTGTCATTCATTAAATGATTCATTAAATGGTTAATATCTCATTTAGTAATCGAACGCACTCTAGATGTTAAAATTGTAAGAACAATAATTTCAACTTATTCCGTCAGTATAAACTATAAAAGCATCTCTTTTCTGGCTTAAAAAAATATTAATTGAGCCAGCTCAAAATAATTATGAAATTTTAAGTTTTGTCTAGAAAAGTTGTAGTGGATTTATTTACATCATATCTCTTTACTTTGTAATATTAGGCAATATGAATGACCTTAGATTATCTGCTGCAATTTGATACTACAAAGTAGTGATGGGAACAATCGAATGATTTCAACAATCGAATAAATAGTAATCGACATGTTGTAACAATCGAATAATTATTCGAAGTGTTTTTTTGTCGTCAACAAAGTAGAACACACCACCCCTAGGGTCACAAAACTAAAAAACTCGTTGGATTTTGGCCACTTCATTTTTCAGTTTAAAAAAAAAAACTTAATAATAAAGAAATTATGTTTCTATTAGGTAAGGATGAATATGTCTTTATGCGTATTTTCAGTATTGAGTTAAACGATCTAGCCACATTTTTCAAAAATTAATATCACATGGACTTTCAGTGTTTTATTCTAACTTGTTTGGTTAGCACTTTCAAAGTTTAAGTGTAATGGATGAGGCCAATTTATCCAATGGAGTAACACTAGACAATTTTAAATTTAGAGTTTTAAGAACTCAGAAGTATAGCTAAAAATACTATATGCTGGTTCATTGGCACTTTTGTAAAAATCAATAAACTTATGTTGTAAGCCAGTTACTCATAAAAAGTACTGTATTGTAATAAAACAAGTTTGGCTTCTTTTGCTTGACGAATCAATCATTACATTAGTGAAAACAACAAATTTTGATCTTTTATTGCCACTATGATGTCTTCCAATATTTTAGGACTCAAAACATTCTCAACTTTGCTTCCGCCTTCGTTCTAATACTCTAGAAGATGGCCTAAGTGAGAATCCAGAAGATGGCCTAACAAGGTAAATATACATAAACAGTTAAATTATAAAAAAACTTTGTCTTCTTTATTTTTTCCATTGAACTTATTAAATCAGTTATCTGCGTAAAGTAGCAACAGATTAACATTATGTGATTTGTCCATTTTATTCATTTGAAAAACATTTATATTGAATACTTGTTTACAGTGAAGGCCTTGCCCGCTTATCTATTCGTAAACTAATCAGCAGTTAATTCGTCTAAAATTACTTTCATCACAAACGGCTATAATTAATCTTTTGGTACAGTGGTAAGGGTGTCATATCTTAAACCTATAAATCCTACAATCGTTATAGATAAATTTCATAAAACAATATTTAAAAAAAATCTTCAGCAAACACTTTGAGTTTCACACTTTAATGTCTTGATACCTGTTATATCTAAAGTTTAATAAATCAACAGTCATAACTCAACAATAATCAAACTACGCAAAACCAATATATTTAACAGACAAGTTTGTTTAATTTCTCCTACTTAATGAAATCCCAAAAATGTTAAGATTTAACAATAAACTAAAAATTCTAATTAAAATCCTCGTTTTAATTCCGTATAATATTTTTGTCAAAATCAATAAATCCAATTTTTTCAATAACAAAAAAAGTAATTTATTTACAACGGAAAAATTATATTTAAATATAAATAAACAACGGATATATACTTCTACAATATGCATAAAATTCTTCTGTTCTTTTTTTCCAAAAGTAATTCATTCACTACCAAGAAAAAATACATATTTAAATATAAATAAACAACGCACATACATATACTTTTACAATTTATTCATTAAATTATTTTACTCCTTTATCTCAAAAAACGAAACAAAATGTTTTACTATAATCAACCGACCACCATAACTAATATTAATGGTGACTGATCTTCTGTCAAATCGTTTTTTTGTTTGTTTGTTTTCCTTTATTTCTCTGAGAGAGAAACCGGTTTGTCTTCCCAAAGACGTGCGAAAATTTTTCAATTGATTCAAAATTGTACAATTATTGCAAATTTCTTTTAAATCTATAAGAAAAAAACCTACCACAAAAAAATAATAGTTTCTCCCTCACTGCTACTATATAAAAAGAAATAAGAAAAATGACAGATTAGGATTTGATTCTAACCAAACATATAAATTTTAATCTTTTATCTATTAAAAATAAACTACGCAATAATGAAAAGTTGGTCGCCAGCTAGTTTTCATAATATACTTTCAGGATGTATACATAACTTAAATATTTGAACATTGGCATTATAAAATAATAAAATATTCACTATTATAAAATCACTGGAAATAACACAATAAATGTAAAATACTCTCGTAATTATTTTCATTCATTTTATAAAAATTAGCACAACTAAAAATAATAGATTGTACTTTTTGTTTCGTTTTAAATTATTTAATTGTTTTTAATTTATAATTTAATACAATAGTTGGTTGTTGTAAATAAACAGAAATGCAAATGGCGAAATGAGAAATTGAATATGACATTTTTGTGAACACGATTTCTTATGTCTCTCTTCATACAATTTTAAAGTTATGTTCTCTCTATATTTATATATACTCTAAGACTATAATCTATTTATGACAAATTGAAGTATCCTCAAAAACAAAACACAAAATAAAATTGTTCTTCAAATACTTTTTCATTGATGTAATATTTTTTATTTCATTGTTATTGTACTACTATACATATAAATATATAAAGCCGATGTTTTAACAACTCGTTTTTAGGACCTAGATTGTGATTTAATTAATTGTTGAATCACTAATTTCCAAATGAATGATAAACAAAACAAAACTACCAAGTACCAACGCCTATTATAAAAAATAACGTAAAATTATCATTCCTTGATATTATTAGGATATTATTGTTCTATTTATAATTTTTCCAAATAATAACTCACATCAATTATCAATTTTTTCAGAAAAATATTTTTTTGTAGGGATTAAAATACAAAGATACACAAACAAATATTTATCAATAATACATATAAAATAATTCTTCAATTATTCCTTTTAAATTTTGATAAAATATTAAATAACTATAGCTCAAAGCTTTTTAAATTTTTCATCGTATAGTTGAAGTATTTTCAGAAATATTTTGCAAATAATTTTTTAAATCAAGAAAAGAAAACTACCTAAGGACCAAGTTCAACTATTTTTCAACCTCTCGATAACTATTTATTCGATTGTTCCATTCAATTACTAAAAAAAAATAGTTATTCAAATAAAAACACTTCGAATAAAAAAACTAGTAGTAAAAACACTTCAAATAAAAAAACACTTCGAATAAAAAAACCTTTCGAATAACAAAACTAGTAGTAAAAACACTTCGAATAAAAAAACCTTTCGAATAACAAAAATAGTAGTAAAAACACTTCGAATAAAAAAATTAGTAATGAAAACACTTCGAATAAAAAAACTAGTAATAAAAACACTTCGAATAAAAAAACTAGTAATGAAAACACTTCGAATAAAAAAACTAGTAACTATTTTTATTCGAATGAATTTTTTATTCGGTGTCTGTTATGAACAATCGAATAATTCGAAATGTTTCAACAATCGAATAATTCGATTGTTTTTATTCGATTGTTCCCATCACTACTACAAAGTTCTCATTTATATTTTCTTTAATTTTTCTAATCGACAAAGAAATGTACGGTTTAAACTTTAAACACTCAATGTAGCGTATCTAAAGCTATGTCGACCGGAGGTCGGCATTAACATAACACTGTATAGTCAAAATTTGATAAAAAATTAAAAATACTACTCAAAACGAAAGAGGTTCAAGATATGTATAAACTGTTAAAGTTTGTTTGTTAATCATACATCTGGACGCCACAAGATTATTCGGTGTTATCCAAATCTGATCTTAAGTAAAAACATCATTATAGAAATCAGAACTCATTCTCTGAAGAAGGTCTCTTAGAGACAGAAAATATATTTAGAAAAATAAAATATTATTAAAGTGTATAAGAAGTCTTTTAATCAAAAATTTTCATTAGTTTCATATTCGTTTAAGGTTTATATTCGACTTTCAAATTTAGTAAAGAATGATTTCAATTGAAGCTTCAATCACGCTAATTTTGTTTTAAAATTAATGATTACAAAAAACCATATTACACTATACGTCATGGCATCTACAATATCGTTTGAGCTAAAAACGCTTTTCGAAGATTAGGTTTCTTAGGAGGTTGTCGTAAGTTTTTGAATAGTAAACAGCTTTTTGGGTCTATAAGTCGTTTATACTGAATGGAGTATGGTTTTCACATGAGCGTACATGAGTATTTTATAGTGTTTCCAACAAAAAGCAATTAAATTAACCGGTAACTCGCATCTTACTAATGAACTTGATTCCTTGCAACGTAGAAGGAATGTTGATGATTTGACAATTTCTTACAAGTACATTATGGATGAACTTACTTCTCAGGAGATCAAATCGATTTGGTCTGTGCCCACAAATTTTTCGCCCATCCTTTGCGTTTCAAATTACAAAGTGTGTAACTTTCAGGGGCCCTCAACAGAGTCTCTCGTTTTTGGAATTCCTTACCTACGTGGGAGATAATAATAATCCCCAAAATTTTAAAATTAATTTGGAGAGGTTTTTTGTGATCATTTAAGCTTAAGTACATATCGGAAATCACTTGAATTTTTCAATTCGAAATAACTTTTCATTTTCTCTGAAAATCCTTTCGAAAAATTTTTTGTGTTTCGTGCCAGGATTCGAACTCACATTCATCAGAAACACATGTTCAAATCCCGTGTGTCTTACACAACTTTGCCACAGCGGGGTTGACGAACTCTATTTTAATTTTCAAGTTCAGATAATTTCTAAATTGAAACTTCATCATTTTTCATATTTACTAAATTGAATCTTTCATCTATGATTACATATTGGAAATTGCATTTCTTTGGGATTTTTTGTATTAAATTTCTAAAATTCAAGTGATTTCCAAGATGCACTTAAGCTTAATTGATCACAAAAAATACCCTCCAAATTAAAAATTCCCCTAAAAGTTGTGTATATTTCCTAACCAAAAATATTGCAATAAATCGACCATGATATTAAGTTTCGCGTTGATTGACAACAATCAATAATGACTTTACACTCGTGACTTAGGATGTTGATTAGAATGTTGACTTAAGATGTTGACGAAATATTCTCTCATCCTATGAATTCATACATCGTAATATCTAGAAATTTAATACAAAAAATCCCAAAGAAATTTAAAATTAATAATCATAAATTCCTCAGAGAAACGGTAGATTAAATCCTAATCTTAGTTGGCATGGTATCTTTGGCTATTCAGAGAGGTTAATTTATAATTTATTATAATTAACACTAAACATGCCTAACTTTAAATGAAAAATGAATTATGAATTGAAAGTATTCTCTATTGGTGACTCAAAGCAAAACAAAACAAAATACAGTGGAACCCTGGTATACGACCTTACCTCGTTCCTGAAGTACCGAATACTGAATTGGTCGTATACCGAAGCAAACTTTTTCATAAAAAGACATGTAAAAACAAGTAATTCGATCCCATGTTGAAAATTTACCTGTAACACTGTGTTAACGTGCATAAAAAATAATTTTTCTATGATAGCAGATGAAAAGTATATTTTCAAGCCGAGTTAATCCCCTATGAAAATGGAATTTTTCTTTTCTAGTGTAAAAATATTTTCGCTAAATAACAAATTGTTGTTAACTTGTTACCATGGTATTTTGATGTAATTTTGCAAATTTTTTAAAGCAAAGCATGAAAAAATAGAATATGAATTTTGAATGTTGTCGATTTTTAATTTAATAATTTAAAATAAATATCGTTAATATATTTACTTGCATAGAAAAAATTACATTTCCTACGCGTGATAAAAACATTTTACGTTCGTGAAATTGTCCCACTCGACGCTAACGCCTCTCGTGAACAAATTTTCACACACTAAAAAGTAGCGTTTTCATCTCTTGTAGCAAAATGTACTATTTTAACACAGCTGTAGTTATTAATAATGATAAACTAAATTCATTATAAAATTTTTTGTATTTTTTCATTCTAACCAAAAAGAAAACAATTCAAATTCTATATTCCAAGCAAAATAAAAGCAAAACAAGTGAAACACAAAATTTTTTAAAACAAAAACAAATGAAACATATCGTCTCCTACCTAGCATTCTTACTTTAGTTTTTCTATTTCTAGGAACATTTAAATTTGAAGATCTTTCCAAACAATTTTGTTTTTGTATGCTTTTAAGGATGTTTCTAATATAAGATATTATGTTACGTTTTCCACCTTACTTTGAATTGGCCTAACTCACAAGTCACAATTCGGTAAACGCAATTCCCAAATCACTTTCTGGATTCGATTACTGATTAGAAAGCAAACACACCAGGTTTTATTAACTATTTAACTTCTTAATTGTTCCACAACAACAGGAAACAATATTCCTAACTAGAATATTCTTTTAACATCGTTATGCAGATAATATAGGGTGTTTCATATACGTTGAATTGAATTAAGCTCTACGTTGTATTTCGTTATGATTTTGATAAAACCGTAACAATATTATCTGAAATACCAAACTATGCGATCGCGACTGCATTGAACCTTGTTGGGGTGGTATTTTTTGCAAATTTTTTTTACATAAATCCATTTTCCAATAATATCTCTTATTAACGATGAAGGCGTTTCCTCTTCCCGGCTTGTGTGTATATTGAGTTTCATAGTAGTATTTCTCAGCTACTAGGAGTATTTGAAAGCTGAACATTTTACCACTTGTAGTTCTTTTAATGACAAATATAAAAAAAATACTATTTTTATGTTAGACCTTTGTTTATATTTGAAAAAAATAATTATTTTGACAACTATCAAATGCCGAGTGAAAATTGTCAAAGTCAAATTCTGTAAAAGTATATCTTCAAATCTTAACAAAATATTTTTTTAAATACTTCATATACTATACTTATTTAAATACTTCATATACTATATTCTTTAAAATAACAATGAAAACGCAATGGTTGAGTTTATTGTTTTTGACTAAAAAAACTTTTCATAGTCAAACCTATGAATATTTGCGCAGGAATAATATTGTAAATTTTAAAAATAATGCTGGATTAAAGTAGCCAAATAAATAAAATCAAAATTAGCAGTTTAGTACAATTCAGCAGATAATTGAAATTCAGTGTAAAACCAAATACATTAGTGATTTTAATAATGGATAAGTAAATATATGCATGCAATTGATAAGTAAATATATGCGTTATATATGCATGCATTGACTGTGATCGATTTATGTACCTTTTTTAAATGTTAATATCGATTTGTTAGTGGCTTAACTTATGAGTATTGCGGTTACAACACAATACAATAACTTACAAGAGAAAATCTTGTTGAAATTTTTTCAAGTTTTTGACGAGAAATGCTTCAGTGACTAAATGTTTTAGTGACCGGGGCTGCCACGATACTTATGATATATGCAACAGGTACATAGAAATAGAAGAAAGCAGTTTTCTTCAACAAACCATTCATCTTCATTCACCTTTTTTTCTAACGCAAAAAAACTCTTGTCGTCATATTTGCAAGCTACATAGCACTGTAGCACATAAAGTCTCTGGATCATATATGTTGAAGATAAGTGAAGGATTTTTATCAGACGATATTCTCCGAGGTGCGACAGTTTTGGTGTTAACAGGAATAAAATTATGGAAACTTTGAGTTCCAGGAACAGTGTGAAGACCTTTGAAGCGTTGCCGGAGACAATCACGTGTAAAATATATCTCATTCTTCTCCAAAAAGTAGAAGTTGATGTTTTTAATTGGTGTTTTGCGAAATTCAAAGAACTCAGCTGCATTTGCTATTTGTTTGTCAAATGGCCTTTAAAGGCTTCTCTTCTTGCAAGAACTTTTGGGTTTCATAAATGGATGGACGGTATAAGACGTGCGACTCCAGTGATAGACGTGCGACGCCAGTGATAGGCCTATGCCTCATTATGTATTACAAATGAAATTTTTCACTAAAATCCAATGTAACAACAGCTGTGTAAAGCATACGATTTTCTTTTATATTTTTAAGGAATTTAGACTTTGTAATAAAACTATGTGAAATCAATTTGTCCACCATGTCTGTGAGAATACGGATGAAATCAAGTGAAACTACATATTTTCCAGCTGTGAATGATCAGTTCTGATACTACCCAAGCTCAATAGTTACAGCTGGATCTTAATCATCAAATTTTGTCACCAAGAAATCTATGGGGGTGTGCTTTGATGAGCATTTGGGGCAATATCTCAACATACAATTAAAATTTATACCAGAACGGCACTCAAATCCTTGCGCGTCTCATTGGAATGTGCAGCAAGAATGAGAAGGATTACATTTACTTTATAAACATACTCATTTTTAAGTAACCGTTCGTAAAGGTTTGGTTTAGCTTACATTTGAATAGTTTTGCAACAATAAACACCTTGTTTGTAGAAAAATCGTCAACAGATATTTCAGTTCTTAAATTTCGAATTTCTTTCCCATTTTGCCGTAAACCTAAATCTAAACCAAGTTCTTTGAATTTTGCCACTCTTCAATCAAAAACATCAACTTCTACTTTTTTTTTAATTTTTTATTTAACTCATGTACAACCTTGTTACAATTAGTGTGATTAAGAATCAAACACATCTTATTATGCATATTATACATAAAATCGGCAATTTACAATTTCTATTTTTAATCCTTAATAAATTTTCAAAATTACAACTATTGTGATGAGTATTAAAAAAACAAGAAATACTTAAATAGGCTAAGGTAGAAATGAATCATATAGAGATACATAAAATTATTCACAAACCAAAAAGGTACAAACTTGAATAAACAACTAAATACTTATATAAATTAGCAGTTAAGCCAATCTAACAGAAGATAAACACAATCATAGAAAAAATATTATTAAATGCTAGTCTTTTGCCGAAAAATAGTCAAACAAAAGTTTTTTAGAGGACATAAATGAAGGTGCTGCTTTTATTTCATGTCCAAGAGAGTTCCAAAGCTTGACCACGCGAACGAAAAAAGATGATTGTCTAGATTTTGAATTACAGTTCGCTGGTAGGTTAATATTAAACGTTCGTGTAGATCGTGATAAATTTAGTTTTTGGAAAAGATATTGTGGGTTTTTAGAATGGATTAATTTATACAAAAACATAACTCACACAAAATCCAGATAGTTGTGGAGGCTGCAATTTAAGATGAGTTTAGAAAAGGACGAAATAGATTCATCTTTCCGTTTATTAAATAAATAGCGGGCGCACGAGTTAAAAGCACCATTTAATTTCCCCCAATTTGCTTCCGAACATCCAGAGTAAATAGGTGCACAGTAGACCAAGTGTGGTACAATTAACGATCTTATAAACTTAAGCTTAATATTCCCTGGAGTAAAAGATGCAGTAACCCAAAGTTTGCTGAGTGCCATATAGATTTTGCTGCATATAGTATCAACATGATCATCCCAGTTAAGAAAGGTATTAACCATAAGCCCAAGATTTCTAAACGTATCTACCAGTTTAATAGGCTGGTCATCAATTGCTAGAATAGGCATGGTAAGATTTTTTATATAATTCTTACTTCCAGCAACAAGAATTGCTTGAGATTTGACTGGATTTAACTTTATTCGATTGATTTTCGCCCATACAGAAATCTGCATCGTTGATTCTATCTGCAGTCTGCACAATTATCAAACTCATTTAAATAATCAGAGTCATATATTTGGAGATCATCCGCAAACAGATGAAATTTAACCAAGTCAAGACATTCATGAATCTCGTTTATGAACATCGTGAAAAGTATGGTTCTCAGAATAGAACCTTGAGGAACATCAGAGATAATCGAAAATGGGTCAGGTAAATTATCACCGATACGAACAACCTGTTGCCTGTCAGATAAATAGGACTGCAGAAAATTTAGTTCACTTTTTGAGAAGTTGTATTTGCTGTGTGATTTATTTAAAAGGATCGTATGGTCAACTGAATCAAAGGCTTTAGAAAAGTCAAGCAACGTAAGAATAGAGAGTTTTTTTTACTGTCAGATAAATAGGACTGCAGAAAATTTAGTTCACTTTTTGAGAAGTTGTATTTGCTGTGTGATTTATTTAAAAGGATCGTATGGTCAACTGAATCAAAGGCTTTAGAAAAGTCAAGCAACGTAAGAATAGAGAGTTTTTGAGCAGAAATTGAGGTACTAAGATCATCAATAATTTTGATGAGAGCTGATGCAGTTTTCACGGAACCCGGATTGAAATTGGTGTATCATATTGTTTTTAACTAAATGGTTCATGATTTGGCTCTTCATAATTTTTTCCAAAATTTTCGACAAACATAGAAGAATACTTATCGGCCGGAAATCACTGACAAATTCAGCATTTTGTTTTTTATGCCCAGGAAGCACGTAAGCATTCTTCCAAGTACTAGGAAAATAAAATTTAGTAATGGACATATTTATAATGTGAGCCAGACATTTAGAAATAACAGGAAGCAACAACAAGATAAAGCGAATAGGTATTTCGTCAATACCAGACGCATTAGAGTTAACTTCGTAAGCAAACATGGCCACATCAGTTTCTGCAACCGTATGCAAATAAAATGAATAATCATGAGACACTATGTCGCTAGTATCAAACTTAGTAGACGGAGGCAAGTTGCACGAAGAGAAAAACAATGGCTGGAGTTGGTTAGTCTAAATTTCTTAAAGTTATTCCATAAATTTTGGGGAGGCAAATCGACATTGAAAACCTTTTTAAAATGGTTAAATTTAGCTTTGCTTATCATTTCATTGACTTGGTTTCTATATTTAGAAAAACGTTTCCAGCTTTCTTGTGATTTATCTCTTTTCCAACATCCATGGAGAAATTCACGTACATTTCTGTGTTCCAATAATTCAGAATCAAACCATGAATCATCTAAACTCTTCAACTTATGTTTTCGCAGAGGTGAGAAGCGGTTCAGTAGACTCAAAATTAAATTATTGAAAATTACCACTTTATTATCTCTTTCTACTTTTGATTCCAGTCCAGCAATTGCGCTTCCCTAAGTAACAGATTAGTATCAATAAATTTTAGACTTCACCGATAAATATACTCAACAGAAGGCTCCTGCGTAATCCTATAGTTATAGGATCCAAAGATCATATCATGGCTAGTGAATAAACCAGGTACCGACAGCTGCGTGAAAAACCCTACCTTTGAAATACATCTAGCTAATAGAAGATCAATACACGTACAGCTGCTGTCAACAAAATTAGTTGGTTTTGGTTCTGTTGATACAGGAATAATACCAAAGAAGTTAATAAAACCTAGAAACTTGCATACATGTGAATCATTGGATAGCAAATTTTGGTTGAAATCACCAAGAAATAAAATATCTTCATATTTAGTAGAAACAGATTTAATAAATCTCCTCATTTTACTTATAAATTTTATCTTAGGTGGAATATACACCACACCAATTAATAATTTTTCATTAAAGCTATTATTGATTTCAATGAAAAGCATATCGAACTCAGATGTTGGCTTATTTTTTTATGATTTTAAATTTAATGTGCGTCGACCAACTCTATCCTTTCTAACCAATTTATACCCCGGAATAGAAACCATTAAATCACTATGTTTGTCCTTTAACCAAGATTCAGAAATAAATTGCAATAAAATTTAGCGGAACGGATTTAGATGCGCAAAATTAAAACCATTTCCTTTGGATTTAAAAGAAGCTTTTAAAACTATATTGTTTATACTCATTTTTTGCTCAAGGCCAAGAAATCCAAGTCACAACAAAAGCAGTAGTGGTATCATGAAACCCGATAACGATAAGTTTTTGACACAAATCCTCCGGTTGTACTAAAATCTAATATTTCAATCATTGTTTTAACGTTAATTTTATGTCAAAAATCATCCGGTAGGTGTTGAGCTAACGGTAGATGTTAAATATTATTAAATGGTGTCATAAAATATTGGTTTGTAATTATTCATAATTTTATATTTGATAGTCTTTTATTTTCGATAACGATAACAATCCGACCGGTATTGACGACCGGGTTTCATGATACCACAACAGCACCCCTCAATCAAATACCGGTAGCCTAAAATAATTTTAAACAAAAATATAATATATGAATATATAGATGAAAGAAAACAAAAATAATTAAGAAGTACAGTTCTTAATTCAAGTCTAAACTTACTTATTCAACTAAACTCTAAATTTGCTTTGACAATAATAATTTATATGCTCCACAATAGCACGACCAATGGAAAATTTACGATCCAGTGATTTCGATTAAATTTGCTTTAACAATAATAATTTATATACTCCACAATAGCACGACCAATGAAAATTTACGATCCAGTGATTTTGCTCACCGCTGCTTGCAGCTGCTCAGCACTATGAAACAACAAAATTACCAGTTTTTGCGAGTTTTACAAACACTCTCCCTCTGATAATTTTGGTTGAATCAACCTGTCCAGTTTTTTTTAATGACAAAGCTAGTTTGTTGACCTGTTAGTATACTCGACTAAGATTTGGCTGTATGTATACTCTAGTTTTACCATGAAACTCATTAATACGTTCCAATATTAATGATTTTGCAATATTAAGGTAACGATGTAGAAAGTTGTTTTTGTGGTGTATAGTAGCAAACTTAATTAAAATTGGTGGATCCGTTTTTGTATTATTTTTAATAGCTTTCAAGCGATACAGTTCAACTTCAGGAAACTGAGTTACAATTTTGGTTTGGTTTGGTTAACTACACCATAACCAAAATATTTGATAAGGAATTAATAATTTGGTATAGATTTTCACCTTGTTAATAAGGAACGCCCGAAACTAAAAGTTCATGGTCCTTATAGAATGCATCCAGATCCGTATCAATTTTAGTTTTCAAATTGTAAAGATCAGATTCGACAGATCGAATTTTACTGTCACATTCATTTGAAATACTTTTGAAATCATTTTTAAGATCACTTGTGGTTGTAGTTAATTTATCATAAAGGTTGTCAAAAATCCTATCCAGTTTAGCATCAATGTCAGCCAGGGTTAAGGACTGGTGTGAGTAATTTTCCATATTTTTAAGATCCGGAGTTGAACTACCACCTTCTGTTAGTATTTTGACGAGTAACTCCAATATCACTTCCCACCATTATGGAAATTGAAATAATTATGGAGAATTTTGGAGAAGAATGAGATAGATTTGACACAGTCGGCAGCGCTTTACAGATATTCACATTATTTCTGAAACTCATAGTTTTCAAAATCTGTTTCTGTTTACACCAAAACCATTGCGTAACTCATAAGTTAAGCCACTTTCAAATCGATATTAACTTTTAAAGAAAAGGTACATAAAACGATCAAAGTCAATGCACGTATAATGTATTTACTTGTCAATTATTAAAATCACTAATGTATTTTCAATAATGTTTTACTCATGTTTCTGTTAAACTGTACTAAACTGCTAAATTTGAACAAAATCGTTCAATTTTAATTTATGAGGTTATTAATTAAAATCTTTTATTTCTATTCAGTCCTTCCAGATATAGATATACATATATATGGGTTTGTAACGCTTTTTTGTCCTCGCGTATAGCCCATATGATCCATCGCAGACCCCACATATGATACATCGTTGGAAAGGTCTTAGACCAAGGAAGGTTCTTACACTATAATCGCCGCCATTTTGGACCGACCGCCATATTGAAATTTGCAAAAACCCTTCAAATGTCAAATATGACATTAATTTTCCACCGCAGACCCTACATATGATATATCGTTGGAAAGGTCTTGGCCCAAGGAAGGTTCTTAGACTATAATCGCTGCCATTTTGGACCGGCCGCCATATTGAATTTTGCAAAAATCTTTTAAATGTCAAATATGACATTAATTTTCCACCGCAGACCCCACATATGATATATCGTTGGTAAGCTCTCGGGCCAAGGAAGGTTCTTAGATTATAGTCGCTGCCATGTTGTACCGGCCGCCATATTGAATTTTGCAAAAATCTTTTAAATGTCAAATATGACATTAATTTTCCACCGCAGAAACCACATATGATATATCGTTGGAAAGGTCTCGGGCCAAGAAAGGTTCTTAGACTATAATCGCCGCCATTTTGGACCGGCGGCCGTATTGAATAGTGCAAAAACCTTTCAAATGTCAAATATGACACTAAATATACACATATCCATTTAAAAATTTTTTTTTGTGTTAACTGAAAAAAAAAATAAAAAAAAACAAAAAACAAAAGTAAACAAATATTAAATAAAAAGGGTTAAGAAACCCTGAAAATAAAATCTTTAAAAAAAAACAAAAAAAAAGCAAAAAGTGCACTGAAAAGGAAAAAATAAAATAAAAAAATTTAAAAAACATTAAAAAAAAATCAAACAAAAAACAAAAATTAAATAAAAAGAGTTAAGAAACCCTGAAAATAAAATCTTTAAAAAAAAAGAAACAAAAAGCGCACTGAAAAGAAAAAAATAAAAGAAAAATAAAAAGATTAAAAAAAAAATTAGAAAAAACAAAAAACAAAAATTAAATAAAAAGGGTTAAGAAACCCTGAAAATAAAATCTAAAAAAAAAAAACAAAAAGCGCACTGAAAAGGAAAAAATAAAATAAAAATATTCGAAAAAAATAATGCAAGAGAGTTTCGAATAGGAATAGCACACTTAAAAGTAAAATATAAAATAAAAATTCAGGAATTGTTGAGCCAAAAGATAACTCGGGCCGCATATTGATGCAAGACCTTAGTGGTCGCATAGGGGTCTTAAATAAAGTAAAGGTCACAACACATTTTGAACAAAAAAGATTTTAAACGAGTGTGTTTTTATTTCGATTTGAACAATTTAATATTAAGAGATAATACTAGTTGATGTTGGAGCGTCTCAGTGGTGTGGTGGAAAGCGCAACGAGCTTTAACACCGAAGACCTGGGTTTCTAAAGACCTAAACAACTTCGAGTGCTAATTGTGTTCTAGTCTTTGAAAGCCACTGCAACTGGTAAGACACGACAGTATTAAAAAATAAGGGCTTCCGCCTTTCACAATAGGATCTTAGAGATCTCTCATGTTTTTGTGAACGGAAGCTATGCACGCCCAACAATAGTATCTATCTATCGAGTAGTTGATCAAAAGAACGCAATTTATATTTTGAGAATACACAAATATACAATTTAGCTCAAACATGAGTGTGACGGATCCGCGATTTTATGGTTGACTGCTTAAGCTCGGCAAGCAGTAAAAATGTGCCATAGGCTCAGCCTCCGACACCAGCAGTGGTGATAATTGTTCTACGGGTGTGAGAACAAGGAACATCTGAGAGCACTTTATTTAGAGAATATAAAATATGCATAACAACGATATAAAAACACACTCGTTTAAAATCTTTTTTGTTCAAAATGTGTTGTGACCTTTACTTTATTTAAGACCCCTATGCGACCACTAAGGTCTTGCAACAATATGCGGCCCGAGTTATCTTTTGGCTCAACAATTCCTGAATTTTTATTTTATATTTTACTTTTAAGTGTGCTATTCTTATTCGAAACTCTCTTGCATTATTTTTTTCGAATATTTTTATTTTATTTTTTCCTTTTCAGTGCGCTTTTTGTTTTTTTGTTTTTTTTTTTAGATTTTATTTTCAGGGTTTCTTAACCCTTTTTATTTAATTTTTGTTTTTTGTTTTTTCTAATTTTTTTTTAATTTTTTTATTTTTCTTTTATTTTTTTCTTTTCAGTGCGCTTTTTGTTTCTTTTTTTTTAAAGATTTTATTTTCAGGGTTTCTTAACCCTTTTTATTTAATTTTTGTTTTTTGTTTTTTTTTTTGATTTGTTTTTAATGTTTTTTTTTTAATTTATGATTATATTGTCCGATATTAATAAAAAACATCAATTTCTCTACAATCAATTAGAAACAACATATTGATTTAGTCAAATAAAAAGTTGACTAAATTGATTTAGCATGTTAATTACAATTTAGCATCAATTGGAACGCAGTCTTAATATGAATTCAATAAAACGTAGGATTAAAGTGATATAGATTTTTTTTATTACTTAATTTTACCGATAATTAAAAACATGTACAAAAATGAATTTATTTGGCTACTTTAGTACATCATTCTCTTTAAAATTTACAATATTACTCCTGCGCAAATATTCATAGGTTTGACTATGAAAAGTTTTTTTAGTCAAAAACTATAACTCCAACCATTGCGTTTTTATCGTTATTTTAAAGAACATAATATATGAATTATATTATGTTCTTTATAATTGTTCACAAAAACCAATCCAAAATTAAAAATTCCCCTAATGTTGTCTATATTTCCTAACCAAAAATATAACAACATATTGACTTTACGTCAGATATTAAGTTTCGCATTGATTGGCAACAATCAATAATGACTTTACACTCGTGACTTAGGATGTTGATTAGAATGTTGACTTAGATGTTGACGAAATATTCTCTCATCCTATGAATTCACACATTACGATCTAGAAATTTAATACAAAAAAATACCAAAAAAATATATGAAGTATTTTAAAAAATATTTTGATAAGATTTAAAGGTACGCTTTTACAGAATTTGACTTTGAAAAATTTCACTCGGCATTCGATAGTTGTCAATACAATTATTCGATTCAACTATAAATAAAGGTCTAACATAAAAACAGTATTTTTTTTAATTTATCATTAAAATAACTACAAGTTGTAAAATTTTCAGCTTTCAAACACTTCTAGCAGCTGAGAAATACTATTTTGAAACTCAAAACATACACAAAATTTCAACTACAAAACGAAGTGTTGTTGGCGTACATGCCATATTCAAAGTCTTATAAAAAAATATTGCGACGCTGATGCATAGGCTGACTTCACCACAGCTCTGGAAACATAGTGTTCTGGATATATAATGAGCTAATATCCATAAAATACTTTAATTAAAAGCTAACCAATATTATGGACTTCGTAGTTCTAATAATAAAAATATTAAAGCAGGCAGTAGTATCCCAACAAACATAAATTCTGTTGTACGAGAAAAATTAAACAAAAATTTTATCGGAAGTGACAAAGCGGAAGTAAGATGCAGAACTGTTGTAAATCGTACTAAATGTGTATGTACCAAATTTCATCCTACTCGATTATCAGGTACAGAAGTTATTGAGCTTCCAAAATAACAGGTGCTTGGAGGACCCCCTACCACTTTGTTCACTATCGCTAAAAAACTAATCAGTTCCTTACCATACATATTTGCATCTTTTTGCAAAGTGTAATCAAAATTACTTAACGAACGAATGTTGTATGCTTCCAACAAACATTGAAACAATAAACAGGTGTTCGGGAGGACCCCACCACTTATCCCAATATTGTCCAAAAACTATTCAATTCTTTGTCAATAAAGTCTTTATCTTTTTTTAAAGTGCCATTAAAATTGATTAATGAATGAAATCTGTATGCTCCCAACAAACTTTAAAAACTAAGTGTGAAAAGTCTGTATGGTAGATCCCCCGCCACTATGATCAATGTGTCCCAAAAGATGATAATTACCTTCTTACAATAGTTGAAACCTTTCCATAAGTTTTATCATAATCACTTCATTATTGTAGGCTGTAGTGTGCATAAAGATACTAAAAAAACTGCCAACAATTAAAAATTTTTTTTTTTACCGGAAGTAAAAAACCGGAAGCTGGGATGCAGAATTTTTGTAAATCATACTAAATGCTTATGTACAAAGTTTCATCCAATTCGATTATCAGGTACAGATGTTATTGAGCTTAAAAAAAACAGGTGTATGGGACACCCCCCACCACTTTGTTCACTATCTCTCAAAAACTAATCAATTCTTTGCCATACATGTTTGCATTTTTTTCTAAAGTGTCATCAAAATTGGTTCACGAACGAATGCTGTGTGCTCCCAACAAACATTGAAAAAATGATGACACAGTAAACAGGTGTTCGGGAGACCCCGTACCACTTATCCCAATATTGTCCAAAAACTAATCAGTTCCTTGTCATTTAAGTTTCCATCTTTTTCCAAAGTGTCATTAGAATTGATTAATGAATGTATGCTCCCAACAAACTTTAAAAACAAAGTGTGAAAAGTCAGCAGTTGTATGGTAGACCCCCGCCCCTTTGATCAATGTGTCCCAAAACAAGATAATTATCTTCCTACACTAATTGGAACCCTATTCCATAAGTTTCATCATAATCACTTCATTATTGTAGGCTGTAGTGTCCATAAAGACACTGAAAAAACTTAAAAAAAGTACAAAAAATTTTTTTTTTCCGGAAGTGAAAAACTGGAAGTTGGGATGCAAAACTATTGTAAACCGTACTACATACTCATGTAACAAGTTTCATCCAATTCGCTTATCAGGTACAGAAGTTATAAGGCTTTCAAAAAAACAGTTGCTCCAGGGACCCCCCACCACTTTGTTCACTATCGCTCAAAAACTAATCAGTTCTTTGCCATACATGTTTGCATCTTTTTCTAAAGTGTCATCAAAATTCGTTCACGAACGAATGCTGTGTGCTCCCAACAAACATTGAAAAAAGTGTGACACATTAAACAGGTGTTCGGGAGGACCCCCACCACTTATTCCAATATTATCCAAAAACTAATCAGTTCTTTGTTACTTAATTCTCCATCTTTTTCCAAAGTGTCATTAAAATAAATTAATGAATGAAGTCTGTATGCTCCCAACAAACTTAAAAAATAAAGTGTGAAAAGTCAGCATTTGTATGGTAGACCCCCCACCACTTTGATCAATGTATCCCAAAACAAGATAATTATCTTTTCACATAAATTGAACCCTATTCTATAAGTTTCATCATAATCACTTGATTATTGTAGGCTGTAGTGTGCATAAAGACACTGAAAAAACTTCAAAAATGTACAAAAAATTTTTTTTTACCGGAAGTGAAAAACCGGAAGTTGGGATGCAGAACTATTTTAAACCGTACTACATACTCATGTACTAAGTTTCATCCAATTCGCTTATCAGGTACAGAAGTTATAAAGCTTTCAAAAAAACAGGTGCTCCAGGGACCCCCCACCACTTTGTTCACTATCGCTCAAAAACTAATCAGTTCTTTGTCATACATGTTTGCATCTTTTTCCAAAGTGTCATCAAAATTCATTCACGAATGAATGTTTTATGCTCCCAACAAACATAAAAACTTTGTGGAAAAAACCACCTGATGTATGGTGGACCCCCCAACCCTTTATCCAATGTGCTCCAAAAGCTGATAAAATCTTTCTTATGTTATTTAAAAGCTTTTCGCAATGTTTCATGAAAATCGATCGGTAATTGTAGGCTACAGTAGGGATAAACACCTGAAAAAAAAACTTTTTAACCGGAAATGACAAACCGGAAGTAGGTATGCAGAAATATTGGAAACAGTACTAGAACCTTATGTACTAAGTTTCAAAAAGATCATAGCCTGGGATCAGAAGTTATTCAAGATTTATACTTAGAGGTGTTCGGGAGACCCCCGCCATTTTGTCCAAATTTGAAATGAATCCAGATCTTCCATTTTCAAGTGAACTTGTATCATTTGCCAAAATTTCATCAAGACCCTATGCAGAAAACTCACCCACCCAACCACCCACCCACCCACACACAGACGTACACCAAATTTTTTATTGGCTATTTAGATAGAGGATGGTCCAAAACAAAAGAAAAAAGAAAATTTGGGGTATGTAAGATTTTTTTTTTTCACGATAGATTGCATTACTTCACACAATTTAAAATTGTGGTGAAGTAAAAATCTACAAATCCTATTGATTTAAAATTTCTCTCTCTAAATATATCTGAACTGTATTTACTGAACATTTCAGACAAATCTAAGATGGTGGGTTACATGACCTGGGTGATTTTGCATGGAATGACCCTTTGGTGAATATTATGAAACATTTTTTGTAGTTGGCTTGGCATTTATTATAGATTAGTGTTGTTGAATGAAGTGAGATTAGTTATATTAGCATTAACGTTGCGGTATTATCATGTATTTTTGTGAAATTTAATTTTAATTTACAATGGTTTGAAAGGCGATCATGTATAGCGGAGGGTGTTAAAACACTAGACTATATACATAGCCTAGGGACGATAGTTCGAATCCATTTAAGTTTAATAGATTTTCTGGATTAGGATTACAGAGCCGATTTAAATAAAAAGTATTAAGTAAATAAAAGTCGATTTAAATAATAAGTAAATAATAAATGAAATTGGCCTAACAGGCTAAGCCATTACTTAAGTAAAACAAAACAATTGTTTATTTTTGCACAATCATTAAAATTATTATTAATTACTAACAATTAGTTTCGCTCACATATAGTAACTGCAGTTTTTTCTATTTAGGAGCTATTATATAAATTGGATGGAATACGTGGATTGAAATCATTCAATTTAACAAATTTGCAAAATATGTACTATTCAAAATACTGCACTATTCCTCATTTAAAATATGGAGGGGCTGAAATCTCACAGCTCTGAGATATCAAGACTTCGGTCTGGGTTAAGGATTTTGATATAGTTTTCGGCAAAAAACTTTTATGAGGACATGGTTTTTAGTTTTCGGTAGCGATGTACATCAAACATAACTCTTTGTAAAAGTACAAGTATTTTTTATCTCTGTTTAAAAATTTATTACAAAACTAACACGAAACATCAATACGTTGCCGGAAAATTATAATCAAAATTCCAAAAATATTGCTAAATTAAATAAAATCAAACTTTTTCAAATTCCAAAAATATTCCAAATATTAGAATAAAATCAAATATTTAAATATTTTCTAAATTCCAATAATATTTCAAAAATTCTTAAAAATTCAAACTTTTTCCAAAATTCTAAAAATATTGCAAAAATTATTACAAAATCAAAAATTCAAACTTTTTTCAAAATTGAACTGTATTTACTGAACATTTCAGACAAATCTAAGATGGTGGGTTACATGACCTGGGTGATTTTGCATGGAATGACCCTTTGGTGAATATTATGAAACATTTTTTGTAGTTGGCTTGGCATTTATTATAGATTAGTGTTGTTGAATGAAGTGAGATTAGTTATATTAGCATTAACGTTGCGGTATTATCATGTATTTTTGTGAAATTTAATTTTAATTTACAATGGTTTGAAAGGCGATCATGTATAGCGGAGGGTGTTAAAACACTAGACTATATACATAGCCTAGGGACGATAGTTCGAATCCATTTAAGTTTAATAGATTTTCTGGATTAGGATTACAGAGCCGATTTAAATAAAAAGTGTTAAGTAAATAAAAGTCGATTTAAATAATAAGTAAATAATAAATGAAATTGGCCTAACAGGCTAAGCCATTACTTAAGTAAAACAAAACAATTGTTTATTTTTGCACAATCATTAAAATTATTATTAATTACTAACAATTAGTTTCGCTCACATATAGTAACTGCAGTTTTTTCTATTTAGGAGCTATTATATAAATTGGATGGAATACGTGGATTGAAATCATTCAATTTAACAAATTTGCAAAATATGTACTATTCAAAATACTGCACTATTCCTCATTTAAAATATGGAGGGGCTGAAATCTCACAGCTCTGAGATATCAAGACTTCGGTCTGGGTTAAGGATTTTGATATAGTTTTCGGCAAAAAACTTTTATGAGGACATGGTTTTTAGTTTTCGGTAGCGATGTACATCAAACATAACTCTTTGTTAAAGTACAAGTATTTTTTATCTCTGTTTAAAAATTTATTACAAAACTAACACGAAACATCAATACGTTGCCGGAAAATTATAATCAAAATTCCAAAAATATTGCTAAATTAAATAAAATCAAACTTTTTCAAATTCCAAAAATATTCCAAATATTAGAATAAAATCAAATATTTAAATATTTTCTAAATTCCAATAATATTTCAAAAATTCTTAAAAATTCAAACTTTTTCCAAAATTCTAAAAATATTGCAAAAATTATTACAAAATCAAAAATTCAAACTTTTTTCGAAATTCCAAAAATTATAATAGTATCAATAATTAAAAATTTTTCAAAATTCTAAAAATATTTCAAAAATTCTTACAAAATCAAAAACTAAAACTTTTGCCGAAATTCTAAAAATATTTCAAAAATTATTACAAAATCTAAAATACAATCTTTTTCAAAATTCCAAAAATATTTCAAAAACTATAACAAATTCAAAAATTTCCATGTCCAATTTCATTTTCTAAAAATATTTCAAAAATTATTACAAAATCTAAAATACAAACTTTTTCAAAATTCCAAAAATATTTCAAAAACTATAACAAATTCAAAAATTTCCATGTCCAATTTCATTTTAAATTACATTTACGTCATAAAAATAGCTACATTTTTTTTCCCAAAAAATTGGCTAAAAAATTAAATGAAATCATTTTTTGACACACTTGACATTATTTTTTGACAAACTTATAATGCCATAATTCTCTATAATAATAATAAAATATCATGTCATACCAACTATTAATTTTATTTTTTTCTAAAAAATATGGAGGGGCTGAAATCTCACAGCTCTGAGATATCAAGACTTCGGTCTAGGTAAAGGATTTTGATATAGTTTTCGGCAAAAAACTTTTATGAGGACATGGTTTTTAGTTTTGGGCAGCGATGTATATCAAACATAACTCTTTGTTAAAGTACAAGTATTTTTTATCTCTGTTTAAAAATTTATTACAAAACTAACACGAAACATCAATACGTTGCCGGAAAATTATAATCAAAATTCCAAAAATATTGTTAAATTAAATAAAATCAAACTTTTTCAAAATTCCAAAAATTAGAATAAAATCAAATATTTAAATTTTTTCTAAATTTCAATAATATTTCAAAAATTCTTAAAAATTCAAACATTTTCCAAAATTCTAAAAATATTGCAAAAATTATTACAAAATCAAATATTGAAAATTTTTTCCTAATTCCAAAAATCATAATAATATCAAAAATAAAAAATTTTTCAAAATTCTAAATATATTCCAAAAATTCTTACAAAATCAAAAATTAAAACTTTTGCCGAAATTCTAAAAATATTCCAAAAATTATTACAAAATCAATAATACAAACTTTTTCAAAATTCAAAAAATATTTCAAAAACTATAACAAATTCAAAAATTTCCATGTCCAATTTCATTTTAAATTACATTTACGTCATAAAAACAGCTTCATTTTCTTTTTAAAAAAAAATGGCTAAAAAAATAAATGAAATCATTTTTTGACACACTTGACATTATTTTTTGACAAACTTATAATGCCATAATTCTCTATAATAATAATACAATATCATGTCATACAAACTATTAATTTTATTTTTTTCTAAAAAAATTGGGTAGAAAATAAATAAAAACCTTTCTTTTGACACACTTGACAACATTTTTTGACAAACTTATAATGCCATAATTCTCAATAATAATAATAAAATTTCATTTCAAAGAAATAATTAATTTTAATTTTTTTCCAAAAAATTGGGTAAAAAAATAAATAAAAATCTTTCTTTTGACATACTTGACAACATTTTTTTGACAAAATTATAATGCCATAATTCTCAATAATAATAATAAAACTTCATTTCAAACAAACAATTAATTTTATTTTTTTTCCAAAAAATTAGGTGAAAAATAAATAAAAATCTTTCTTTTGACACACTTGACAACATTTTTTTGACAAACTTATAATGCCATAATTCTCAATAATAATAATAAAACTTCATTTCAAACAAACAATTAGTTTTATGTTTTTTCCAAAAAATTAGGTAAAAAAATAAATAAAAATCTTTCTTTTGACACACTTGACAACATTTTTTTGACAAACTTATAATGCAATAATCTAGTTTTTGATCTCATATACCAATCCCGACCATCAAGATTTCTCCAAATTTAATGTTCCTACTCGTAATCACTTAAAATGAACGTTTTTTAAGCCAAAAATATGAAGATTTGCTATTTTTGACACACATAATGATTTTTTTGACACACTTCCGGTACAGTTATCGAACACAGCGTCCTTTCGGACCTGTCCCTTGTGAATACCTATTTTTAGAAAAAAAAATTTTTGAAATCCCTCCAGCGGTTTTCCCTGCAGCGTAGGTAATGACGGACGGCCGGCCGGCAGACAGACATACATTTTTTTTTTTTTGCTTTTTTAGAATCAGTAGGTCCTAAAACGTCGAGAAATGCCAAAAAAAGTGGGGGTAAGAATTTCACTTTGAGCTCATGAATGTAATACTTAGGTCTTTCAGACCGAAGTAATTGGGTAAAAAATAAATAAAAACCTTTCTTTTGACACACTTGACAACATTTTTTGACAAACTTATAATGCCATAATTATCAATAATAATAATTAAATTTCATTTCAAACAAACAATTTTATTTTTTCCAAAAAATTGGGTAAAAAAATAAGTAAAAATCTTTCTTTTGACATGCTTGACAACTCTTTTTTGACAAACTTATATGCCATAATTCTCTATAATAATAATAAAACTCATTTCAAACAAACAATTAATTTTATTTTTTTTACAAAAAATTAGGTAAAAAAATAAATATAAATCTTTCTTTTGACACACTTGACAACTTTTTTTTGACAAACTTGTAATGCAATAATCTAGTTTTTGATCTCACATACCAATCCCGACCATCAAGATTTCTCCAAATTTAATGTTCCTACTCGTAATCACTTAAAATGAACGTTTTTTAAGCCAAAAATATGAAAATTTGCTATTTTTGACACACATAATGATTTTTTTGACACACTTCCGGTACAGTTATCGAACACAGCGTCCTTTCGGACCTGTCCCTTGAGTATACCTATTTTTAGAAAAAAAAAATTTTGAAATCCCTCTAGCGGTTTTCCCTGCAGCGTAGGTAATGACGGCCGGCAGACAGACATATATTTTTTTTTTTTTGCTTTTTTAGAATCAGGAGGTCTTAAAACGTCGAGAAATGTCAAAAAAAGTGGGGGTAAGAATTTGACTTTGAGCTCATGAATGTAATACTTAGGTCTTTCAGACCGAAGTAATAGTAGTTTGTGTATAGTAACAAGACAAAAAAGTACTGCTTTTTCGAACGCGTCTGATTTTTTTTAAAAACAGAAAAGGACTAAACACAGTTTTATTACCATGGCCCATGTCCCATGACGAAAACACATTTTTAGGGCCATGGTTATGTCACAAAGTGATCTTTTTTACGTCCTTTCGTAAAAAGTATAAAAGTATAAAAAGTATAAAATATTACTGATATTTTTTATCCCTATAGTTAAACGTTCTTTCAACTTTCTAAATGTGGTCAGTAAAAAAAAAATGCATGAGTCAAAATTAAAAAATATCCTTCTTCTTACTCCTAAATTAACTCAAAATTATCTCAATATTATCTCAAAATACGAAATAAACATTTATCTAAGTCAAATCCCGCTTTTAAAACTTCCAGGGGACTGAGACCAGGAGACTGATAATTTTTCAGTATTTCTCTTAAAAAAGACAAAATTACGTCTAATGAAAAAAATAATCGAATTTTATCTAATTCTATTCACGACGTATAAAACTATAAAATTACCTGTAACTAAAATACTTTTTACGAAAATACTTACCAGGGTACTGAATACTGATAATGTGACTGAACAAAGCATGATCTTGCTAGCAATGATGACTGTTTTGATTGATAAACCTCGGACTAAGTAAAACACTTGCAATATTATATTTATTGTACTTTAGTTAATTCCTGTGACGAGCGATAACTTGATCGAAATATGAATTCCCAATATTTTCAATGTGTTTTGATGTGGCAAGAGAATGATAAAGAACTCGAGGGACAACATTTAATAGGGTATATTGTAGCATAAGGTTTGTCTGGTGGTCCGTGAAGGTCCACCAGTTGGTCGAGCATGCCAATAACCCTGCCGTTAGCTCATTTAAGCGAAGGTTCTATTGACCATCCTCTACACACAAAATTTTAAACACAAAAACAAATCGCGTGCCTCAAAGCATCACCCAGTTTCTTCAGAAAGGAGAACTGCCAACTCCCCCTATCTCAACTACGTTAACAAATCATTGTTATTTATGATCACTTATAAAAAGAAATATATTGGAAATGACTCCTGTATTGGAAATTCTGATCATTATCTAATCACATCAGTTATCAAAACTGATTTGCTACAAACTAGAGTTCCCAAACCCCGAAAAATATTTCACTTTTCAAAAATGGACGCCAATGGTCTCCGAAGTTTTGTTTTTATACTGACGATGTATAAATGTTGCTGCTCAAAACTTTACGGAAACCATTCAATTCGGTATTAACAAATTCGTTCCCTTTTCACTAATGAAACCCCAACAAAAATATTTGTTTTCGAAGGCAGCCAAATTGACTCTTAGAAACAATCGTAGATTATTTAATATTTGGATTCATAAAAAGAACTCTGTTAATCGATCCCAATATTCAAAAGCTAATAAAATATCAAACCAGATAATTGAAAACGAAAAAGCAGAGATTGACAGAGCGAAAGCGGCAACACTTTCGAGCATGTCTGTTTCTGACAAAAGTTTTTACAGTGCTATTAATTCTTTAAATTTTAGTACTAAATCTTCTATCTCTATCTCGGTGACTCAATCGTTACTGACCCTGCAAGGAAAGCTACATTGTTCGCGGAACGCTTTGCTTCAAATTCAACAGTTTTAGAAACTCCTAAAGAAATACCCCAAATCCAGTCTTCAGGAGTTAATATGAAACAATTACATTCCAAACCCCAAATTGTCGAAAAAGTTTTAAGGGGTTTAAACAACAACAAAGCCTCTGGTCTGGACAACATTCCTCCTGTTATTCTAAAAACATTTTCAAAAGAACTTGCACCAACTCACACCAAAATATTTTATAAATCCTATAAATCTGGTATTTTTCCATCTTGCTGGATGTTGGCCAATGTGCAGACTGTCCCAAAAAAAGGAACTAGATGTGATATTTCAAATTATAGACCAATAGCCTTACTCCCATTCATGTCTAAGATATACGAGCACTATATTAATTCACACACATCCAAATTTTTGGAAGACAACCATTTGATATCTGACAGCCAATACGGTTTTAGAAACAAACGATCAACAACCGATCTATTGAACTATGTGGCACATCTTTGGAATAGCATACTTGAGAAAGGTGGTGAAACGTACGTGATCGCATTAGACATCTCAAAAGAATTTGATCGAATCTGGCATGCCAACTTGATTAACAAGCTCGTTGCGTACGGTTTTCATCTCGCAATCGTGAAGTGGATTCAAAATTTTCTTTTATTAAAAATATTGCGACGCTGATGCATAGGCTGACTTCACCACAGCTCTGGAAACATATGTTCTGGATATACAATGAGCTAATATCTATCAAATACTTTAATTAAAAGCTAACCAATGTTATAGACTTCGTAGTTCTAATTATTAAAATATTAAAGAAAGTAGTAGTATCCCAACAAAAACATAAATTCTGTTGTACGAGAAAAAGTAAAAAAAAAATTAACCGGAAGTGACAAACCGGAAGTTAGGATGCAGAACTGTTGTGAACCGTACTAAATGTTTATGTACCAAGATTCATCCAATTCGATTATCAGGTACAGATGTTATTGAGCTTCTAAAATAACAGGTGCTCCCTACCACTTTGTTCACTATCGCTAAAAAAAACTAATCAGTTCCTTGCCATACATATTTGCATCTTTTTGCGATGTGTCGTCAAAACTACTTAACGAATGAATGTTGCATGCTTCCAACAAACATTGAAACAATAAACAGGTGTACGGGAGGACCCCCACCACTTATCCCAATATTGTCCAAAAACTAATCAATTCTTTGTCATTTAAGTCTTTATCTTTTTTTCAAAGTGTCATTAAAATTGATTAATGAATGAAGTCTCTTAAAAACAAAGTGTGAAAAGTCAGCAGTTGTATGGTAGACCCCCCGCCACTTTGATCAATGTGCCCAAAAGATGAAAATTATCTTCTCACACTAATAGGAACCTTTTCTATAAGTTTCATCATAATCACTTCATTATTGTAGGCTGTAGGGTGTATAAATACTGTAGGCTGTAGTGTGTATAAACACACTGAAAAAAATTGAAAATTTAGGGGAAAGTGGGGATGGTATAAACAGTTTTTACTTAAAGCTCAATAACTTTAAAACCATAAAACATTTTTACTTAAAAACTGTTTCATTATAAAATTTCATATCTTTACTACAAAAAACTATTTTTTTTAATTACGTAACTAAACATTAAGTATAAAATTTTGAATTTCAAAAAATTTATGTTTCTCGTTTAAAGTATCCCCACTGGTGGGGCACTTATAAACAATGAGCATTTTTGTATGGGGCACATATAAACACCCAAAAAACACCACAATAAAATTCATAAAGTACCTTTTTTAAAATTTTTTATTATTGATTGTGCTTCTAACAATATATATAAGCATATAACATATATATTTCTTTAAAAAAAAAAACAATATTTTTCGACTGTTGTAAAACCTCAATAAATTCAGGTAGAAAATTATAAAGAAAAAAGCAAAAATTCAATCTCATCGTTTGTTTAGGTTTTGCAAATCAATATCAAAAGTGAAACGGGAAACCACACGTATACCATATAACCATACCATGCTTCACATATAAACGCGTTTATACTATCAAAATTTTTTTTGTTTATATGTGCCCCACGTGGCGATTTTAGGGTTATGTTTTGAAAAAATATTCCAAGATCTAAAATTTGGCTAAAACAAAGAAATATTATGTTTCTTGAATATTTCAGCTATCAAAACATGTTGGAATATTTTTAAACATATGATGGTAAAAAAAGTTATTCGAGTTTTACAAAAAAAAAAAAATTTACTTTTGGGTTGCCGAAACACCTATTCACCAATAACTTTTGAACAAGACTTACTTCAGCTGTCAAATTCTCCTGGTGTGTGTAGTCGATCGAAGCGACATCTGTGATATTTTTGTCGAATTTTTTGATTGATGTTTTGTGAGGGAAATTAAAACTTTTTACAGTTGCCCCATGTTTATACTATCCCCACTTCCCCCTACATAAAAAAACATTTTTACCGGAAGTGAAAAACCGGAAGTTGGGATGCAGAACTGTTGTGAACCGTACTAAATACTCATGTACCAAGTTTCATTCAATTCGATTATCAGGTGCAGATGTTATAGAGCTTTCAAACAAACAGGTGCTCCAGGGACCCCACACTATTTTGTTCACTATCGCTTAAAAACTGATCAGTTCCTTGCCATACATGTTTGCATCTTTTTCCAAAGTGTCATCAAAATTCATTCACGAACGAATGTTTTATGTTCCCAACAAACAGAAAAACATTGTGGAAAAACCACCTGTTGTATGGTGGACCCCCCAACCCTTTATCCAATGTGCTCCAAAAGCTGATAAAATCTTTTTCATGTTATTTAAAAGCTTTTACTAACGTCTCATGAAAATCGATCGGTAATTGTAGGCTACAGTAGGGATAAACACCTGGAAAAAAACTTTTTAACCGGTAGTGACAAACCGGAAGTAGGTATGCAGAAATATTGGAAACTGTACTAAAACCTTATATACTAAGTTTCAGTAAGATCATAGTCCGGGATTAGAAATTATTCAAGATTTAATCTTAGAGGTGTTCGGGAGACCCCCGCCATTTTGTCCAAATTTGAAATGAATCTAGATCTTCCATTTTCAAGTGAACCTGTTTCATTTGCCAAAGTTTCATCAAGATCCTATGCAGAAAGTACACCCACCCACGCACACACAGACGTACACCAAAATGTTTATTGGCTATTTAGATAGAGGATGGTCCAAAACAAAAGAAAAAACAAAATTTGGGGTATGCAAGATTTTTTTTTTCACGATAGATTGCATTACTTCACACAATTTAAAATTGTGGTGAAGTAAAAAAAAAAATAACCCATCCGCAGTAGATTAAATTAAACATAGAAATATAAACAATAATGCCTATATCGAGGTCTTCTTAAATGTTGCCTAGCTCCCCCACTCCAGAACGGTGACTTTATAATAACCTGCGCTTACTCGAAATCTCATGCGTTGATGTTTGCCTTTATAACAATCAGCAATGCATCTTAAAATACTTTCTAAGGATCTTCTTGATCAATAGAAGATAAATAATAACAACTTAACTCAAACTTTTTGTTTTCTTTATTTCATTTTATTTCGTTTTTTTTTTCATTTAATTTAATCACCTTACGTTGCAATAGTACATTTTTCTTAACTCATTAACTTAACTAATAATTATTCGAACTTAATTCGAATTTCTCCAATTTAAAATTTTGTTCACCAATTTTACACTATCCCTTTAAAATGTTTTTAAATAACTTTCACTGGTCGACAAGACCAACTCAGCAAAACTTTACTTTTTCAAAAACAAACTCACTAACTTACATTCTTAGGATTTTAATTTTCAAATCTTTAATATTCTCAAACTTGCTACTGCTCAAACCAACTCAACTCCACATCCAAAAAACAACTCACTAGCCTCATTCTCTCAATATTCCAAAACTAACTAACTCAAAAGTTTAAACCGAACTCTCAGCCCAACTACCAACCACCAACTCATTAATTCAAAAAAAAACAATTTACAAAAATTTTCTTCGCACGAGCTAAAAGAAAATTGGTCAGCCTAAATTTTATTTTAATTTATTAATTCTCTACAATTATCTTCATAGGTAAAAAAAAATATAAAAATTAACAAAAACACAACTTAATACCGGAAGTGTTGGATGTACATTGGAATTTTTAACCAGTTGTGTTGTTACACAAACGGGTTGAAAAGCGAGTGGAAAATAGTTTAGATCTATAGTATATTACTATAGGACGAAAAATGGAAGTTCACCCCACATTTAAAATCTTGCCCATTACAATATTTTAAATGAAATATAGAGTAATTCTATGATTATTTACATATTGCTAACGCATTATGATTAAAAATTATTACTGCAGTGTCAATTTGTCTCTACTCACTTAAAATCATTGATTATTTAGTTTACCAGCTTTGACTTTCAAAAAGGGACACACCAGAGGACTGATAATTTTTGCGTTTTGAATCATATTTTTTGTAAGAAATATATTTCAAAACGGGTTTATTTTGGAGGTCCTGCTAGATATAGTTACGGTTTACAAATTTCATTTGAAAAAAAAAATTTTTTATTTTGATATACGAAATAAGCCATGCCGTCCAAAATTCCCATGTTTGTAGAACTACCCATATAACAATATAGTATTATAACAATTGAAAGAGAAGTATGAAAAACATATTGTAAAATTTTGTGTACGTTTAAGAAAATCATCCATTTGTTTTTGGCTTGAATCAATACGCATGCCAACTGTTTTAAAATAATACAGCAAGCTCATACTAATAAGCACAATCTGGTTTTGTCACTGTCAATGATAAAACGCAACATAAAAATAATTAAATAACAAAAAGACACATTAATTCAGGCAGTCACGTTGAAACTCAAAAACATGAAAATTAATCAAATATTTCAGTCACGATAAAGGTGTAATTAATTTCTTTTTTTTTTAAATACACACATCATCGCAAGTATGACACCTTCGATTCGCCGGTATAGGATTATTAACCCAACGCTTAACGTAAATACAAAAATATGGTTAATCGCTCGGAAGTTCAAATAAATTTCTTAAAATAAAAATTAAATTAAACAAGTTAACTAATTTTAGTAAGTTATAGACTAACCATTAGTCTAACTAAAACAAAAAATAACGTTTAGTAAAAAGTGAAGTAAACAGAATTAAAAATAATTATTTACATAATTATCTTTTGAAGTTTAA
This sequence comes from Diogma glabrata, assembly GCA_963693315.1. Taxonomy (NCBI): domain Eukaryota; kingdom Metazoa; phylum Arthropoda; class Insecta; order Diptera; family Cylindrotomidae; genus Diogma; species Diogma glabrata. Next base: position 285,046,628 of record OY856187.1, on the reverse strand, counting down.
GGTTATCTGTAAATCAAATAAAATTTCTATCTTGATATTAAACTTTAAATTACATAATTATAACATTATTTTTAATACGATTAATAGTTTAAGCACGTTTTCCTACGTAATCATATCGTGTAAGGAATTGTAAAAATCAAATTACAATTTTAAAACTTTTAAAACCAGACGTTATAAACTATTTTTTAATTTAGACTAAGAGCCAGCGATGGCCAGACCTTCGTTATTTTATAAAAGCCGAAAGTTTCTCTGCGCATACCTCCTACTTAGGTAGGAACAATTAGCGACATATGAAGTTTGGATCATCGTGGCTTGGAACAGGTAACAAAGGGGCATAAAATTCCTCCAAAGTTTCGTGAAAGTATAAAGCTGACTCTCCATTAGTCTTTTTCATCTTTTTTTCTAGCCAAAATAGAACGAGAAACCATGATTAATTTTCTAAAGAGAGAGTAAGACGAATATCACAATTTTTCATGGAAAAAATATTTTATAGGGTTGGAATTGTGACATTTCACCATTATTTTTAATAAACATCTAATTCTATTATATATTTTTATCAATGTCGTATCCAACATAGACTGCATAACAATTTTAAATATATTTTTCAGTGTAAAAGTCGTCTTTTTCCATAAAAAAGTCTTGCTCTATAAACTTTTTTTTATAGTAGAACACTTTTTGTAAAAATAAGTCATGGAAAGTAAAAGAAAGACATGGAATAAATAAAAAGTTTTCATCTTTTTTCCTTTCGCACTTATATGATTTTCATATCTTCTATTTCACAAAATAAAAAAGACGAGAAAAAAAGACTAATGGAGAATGACCTTAAAGTGTCATTTTTTATATGTTCTTCGGGACAGTATTAGAAATCATGTCATCCATTGCCAGACACTTACTATAGTGACAACCGCCTACCAGGCACCATTAAACTTTAGTAAATTGAAATTATACTTATGTTATAGTATAAAAACTGAATTTTATATATTATGTTACTCTGGGAATTATCAGAAGATATTTCCTTAGCAGCCAGACAGTTTTGCTACTGCTTTTGTATTAAATTCGGATTTTTTGTATTAAATTTCTAGACATTACTATGTATGAGTTCACAAGATGAGAGAATATTTCGTCAACATCTTAAGTCAACATTCTAATCAAGTTCAACATCTAAGTTCAACATCAAGTTCAAGTTCTAAGTCACGAGTATAGAGTCATTATTGATTGTGGTCAATCAATGCGAAACGCACGGATAATTTATTGCTATATTTTGGTTAGGAATATAGACAACATTAGGGGAATTTTAGTTTTGGTGGGGTTTTTTATGAGCAATTTTGCTTAAGTACATATTGGAAATCACTTGTATTTTGCAATTCGAAAACATTTTTTCTTTTCTTTTAGAAAAACTCCTTTTAAAAAATTTTGTGTGCTTCGTGCCAGGGTTCAACTCACACTTATCTTTCCAATATGTAATCATAGATGAAAGATTTAACTTAACTAAATATGAAATGATGAAGTTTCAATTTACAAATCATCTGAACACGAAAACTAAAATATGGTTCGTCATCGCCGCTGTGGGTAAGTGTGTAAGACACACGGGTTTTGAACAGGTGTCTATGATGAGTGTGAGTTCGAATCCTGGCACAGTGTGTCAAAAGAAAGATTTTTATGTATTTTTTTAACCCAATTTTTTGGAAAAAAATAAAGTTAATTATTTGTTTGAAATGAAATTTCATTATTATTATTGAGAATTATGGCAGTATAAGTTTGTCAAAAAAATGTTGTCAAGTGTGTCAAAAGAAAAATTTTATTTATTTTTTACCCAATTTTTTGGAAAAAAATAAAATTAATTATTTGTTTGTAATGAAATTTTATTATTATTATTGAGAATTATGGCATTATAAGTTTGTCAAAAATATTGTACGGAAAATGCTTCTTTCTATTAATATCAACAAATCTGCTGGTCCCGACGGTATTCCACCCCTCATTCTTAAAAACTTTGCTAGACAACTAGCTCCAATTTTAACAAAAATTTTCTATTTATCTTATAAAATCGGAATATTTCCCGATTCTTGGAAGCTGGCCAGCGTTCAACCCATATCAAAGAAAGGCAGTAAGATAGACCCTAACAATTATAGACCAATTGCAATTCTGTCGGTTTTAGCTAAAATATTTGAAAAATATGTTAACTACAATTTGATAGATTATTTGGAAATGTCGCGAATTATTGATGATAAGCAGTATGGTTTTCGTAGAAGTCATGCAACAGGTGATCTGTTAGCCTACGTATCCCATCTCTGGAACAAATCGCTGGAAAACCACGGTGAAACATTTAGTATTTCACTTGACATTTCTAAAGCATTTGATAAAGTGTGGCATAAAAATCTTATAGCTAAATTAAAATATTATGGCATAGACCATCTTACTGTCTCATGGATTCATAGTTTTATTACAGGTCGCCAATTTCATGTTAATTTAGATGATATCACATCCAATATTTTCACAACCAATGCTGGGGTTCCCCAAGTTTCTGCACTCTCACCAACCTTGTTTCTTCTATACATTAATGACTTACTTATTTCCACAGTGCACCCAATCCATAGTTTTGCTGATGACAGCATATTACATGCATCACATGCATCTCCTAAATTTCGATCTCATACTGCAGTTACCACTGATAAAGAGCTGCTAATTGATTCCATCAACAAAGATCTGGAGCGTATAATGGAATGTGGTGATCGTAATCTTGTTTCATTTAATTCAACCAAAACCCAATTATGCCGTCTTTCACGAATTCAAAAATTTTCCTATTAAAATAAACCACGAGGAATTGCGTGAGGTTGAATCAGTTAGACTTCTTGGAGTGGATATTCAAAATAACCTGAAATGGAATAAACATGTGTTCAACCTCGCTAAAGCTGCAATGCAAAAATTAGGATTCTTGAGTCGATGTATTAAAAAGTATTTCAATCCCGAGCAAATTTTGCTAATCTTCAAGTCCTTTATTCGTCCATGTATGGAGTACTGCTGTCATGTTTGGGGAGGTGCTTGTCAGTCAACAATAAAATGTCTAGACTCTGTACAGAGAAAAGCAATACGGTTGATTGGTAATACCGAACTAACGGACCAGCTTGATTCACTCTAGCACAGAAGAAATGTGGCTGAATTGTCAATCTACTATAAATATAACTCTAGCGAATTCTCCTCTAAGGAAATTCAAAATATCCTTCCATCGTGTGCGCAGTATAATCGACAAACAAGAGCTGCCGAGTTATCCCATTCATTAATTGTACAAATACCTCGTTGTAGAACTGTGTCCTTCCAGAACGACTATTTTTATAGAGTGGCCAAATTATGGAACTCAATGCCTTCCTCTGTATTTCCCGATGACTTTTCCCACTCAGGCATTTAAAGAAAATGTCCATCATCATTTAAAAAAATTAGTATAGTTATCCCTATATCCCCATTCCTTCCATTTTCCTCATCTCCTTCCTTTATAGTTGACATGGTATCTTCGCATATTCAAAGAGTCTAAATAACGAATATTTCATATTTAGTGTGCTAAAGTGTCTAGTTAGACATACTAGTTAATTAAAAAAAAAAAAATTTTTGAAATATTTTTGGAATTTTGAAAAAAGTTTGATTTTATTTAATTTTTACAATATTTTTGGAATTTTGAAAGAAATATGAATTTGTGATTTTGTAATATTTTCTCGAAACGCTAAATGGAAAGGTTTCTGAGTAGTTTGCTGAGTGTATCATTCTTTCACTAAATTATGTTAATTTATGAACTGTTATAATTTTCTGACAACGTATTGAATATTGATGTTTGTATTGATGTTTCGTGGTAGTTTTGCAATAAATTTCTAAACAGAGATAAAAAAATACTTGTACTTATGTTTGGGCATCGCTGCCCAAAACTAAAAACCATGTTCTCATAAAAGTTTTTTGCCGAAAACTATATCAAAATCCTTAACACAGACCGAAGTCTTGATATCTCAGAGCTGTGAGACTTCAGCCCCTCCATATTTTTGATTTAATTTTTCATAATATTGAGAAATGTATGGAAAATTAGTATTAGTATTATAATGCAAATATTTAAATTTTTTGATTTCTGAATTTTGGTCTTTTAAATTGTTTCATTAAAAAAAATGGCGAAAAAATGTACGGAGGATGCTACAAACAAAATCACACTCATACATTTCCAATTTAGAACTTAAATATATACGAGCGCTATCTTCGTGTATAAAAATGTTTGTCGGGTTTGATGCGAAATAGATCGGAATTATTGACTTTTGAATAGATGATTTGGCTATTATATTTGTGATCTTCCTATTTACTGTAGTCGAATCATATAATCAATGGTAAATTCAGATACTTAATATAGGTAATTTACTAGAAAATATCATCTTTTTCGTCTTAGAAGAATTATCTAATTCGCGATGGTTAAATAATTTATTAACTAGAAAAATCACCTAATTAAAATTCATCTACTAGTAGTTAGATAATAAATCTAATTTTATTTTTTCAGTGTATCCATCCTATATCTCTCAGCCTCTGTTTCTAGACTTATTAGAGCAGGAACGCTCAGGCTGCGCACGTTCCAACGTTCCGATTCGGTAGTTTGGTCCTTTTTCACGTCCAGGTAAAATTCTGTTTTGTATTCCGGGTCTGTTACTCTTTTCCTGATTTCCAAATTTAGCAAATTTTTTTCCGGGGCTAAGGTGTTAACCTTAGGCCCAACCCAAATTGTCGTGAATGGGTCCGTTCTGCATCTTAGGGTTACCAGAAACAACCTTTTTACACGTTTATATAGCGAGTCGCTTGATCTAAGACAGACGCCCGCCTCAAGCGACACTTGAGTCCAAGACACTTGGGTCGCATTGGTTTAAAGGCGCCAACTCGCAGTGATGTAGTGGCATTAACTTAGCAATTTTTACTCTGCTTGTCTCCGAAACACCAACCCAATTCTGTCACCGTGTCACACTTACAAATACAATTTAATACATATTCATATGCAAAATAATAGCTGTCCTTACCTTTTTCTAAAAAAATTATTAAAAACTGAAACAATAATTTAATTAGTAATCTTCAACTATTGGTAATAGTTCGTTCACACTAGCATCGAAATTACGTAATTTCGTCAGTGTAATTTCGAAATTACGAAACCCGTTCACACTGCAATTTATTATGATTTCGTTTGACATTTCATTTTTTTGTCAATAAAAATCAAGCTTGGTTTGTTGGTTTGTTGCATTTAAGAGTGATGAATTAAAAATTTATTTAAATATGAATAAGTATACTAAAAACGTAATTGATGTTTTAACAAAACTTACAAAATAAAATAAATTGGATTAGTAATGCTCTTGATGCGCGATCAGAAAATTTCTTCAAAACATTGTGCGCTTAAAAAAACGTAATTCCATATATTAATTTATAAATAATCTTCAACCAATCGCCAAATATTTTTTTTTATCTTTACGTTTTTGATCATTATTGTTTTCATATTTCACCATTGTTTTTCATTTTAAAAAATCACCGCAGATAAAATTTAAGATCAAATTTTTTATGTTAGTAAAACTAACGCATTGGCCTAGCGATCCAATTTTTTTAAAATTTGTCATATATTATAAAGTTTTTCATTCAAACCAATTTTCAGTGTTTATTTCATTCGTAATTTCGATCGAAAACACGAAACAAGTGAAATTACGTAATTTCGATGCCAGTGTGAATACCATAAGACTTCTGTATTCGTCCGAATTTCTACATAACCGATTTTCTCACAAACTATGATTGCTATCAACTTGAAATTTGCAAATATTTGTTTTATCTGTATTTTATTTTTATAGACATTGATAAGATAAGGAGATAGTAAAACAAAAGTTTTATTTAAGGAATCGAGTGTGATTTAGAAAAATCGAAAAAGATTACAATATTTTAAAAAAAAAAATAAATAAATCTTAATATTACAAAAGAAATTGATTTGAATGAATACTATAGCGGTCGGCTCATCATTTAAAATGTAATTTTGAGAGGGTTGAGAGTGGAAATTTTGAAAACAAATTATTTTTTACCTGTGGGAAAATTTTGAATTTTGGGAAAAAAATATTTTTGACCGTGACGAATGAGGTGTCATATGACAGGTGATTTTTTTCTAGTCCAAAGCATTTTTTTTGTAATTTTCAAAAGTACAGTTTCGACTTATTTTCAAAAATATGGAAATTTTTTCCTGTCCCCCTCCCCTTAACTTTAAACATTACAAAAAAAAGTTTCACGGTTATAAGAATTAAAAAAAATTCACGGTTATAAGAAATATTGTAAAGGTTGAATGAAAACTATAGCCGGTAGCTTATCATTTAAAATGATATTTGGATTGGGTTGAGAGTGAATATTTTGACAAAACATTATTTTTGACCTTAACGAGGGGTGTCAAATAAAAGGTGAATTTGTTCTAGGCCAAATCAATTTTTTTAAATTTTCGAAAGCACAGTTTTCTATTATTTGTAAAAATGTCAAATTTTTTTCCGATGTGAAATTGAGAATTGATGTTTTGCCGTGACTTCAGGTGTGTTTTAATATTTCTTAATTTTGTAATTGAATTCACTAAACACACAGAGCATATGTTAAATAAATTATAATAATTCATGCCTTTTAATTTTCGATGAACTGATAACATTGTGGTGTCAAGGTTTATTGTTGACACGCCAGCGTTCACCATAATAACTGTTTTGTCAACAAACATTTATGATTTTTATTTAAAACCAGGCATAGCACTATGCCTGGTTTTAAATAAAAATCATAAATGTTTGTTGACAAAACAATTATTATGGTGAACACTGACGTGTCAACAATAAACCTTGCCCACTTGGGCAAAAAAAATTCTAAATTAATCAAATGTTTTATAGGTTGAAATTAATGACCCCAAAGCATCATATCATTTTACGTGACTGAGAATTACATGAATACTTGAAATTCTTTTGTTTGAATATGTTATTCTATTTATTATTTCTAAAAAAATGAAAGACTACCTTACTACCTAAAAGAAAAGACTACCTTAAAAAAAGAATGCATATCAATTTATTTGATTAGTATTGTAATAATCATCCCAGATTATTGGATGTATCAAATGAAAATCAGATTACTTATATTGTAACTTTTCTTGGCCCCTTTGCTTCTAATAAGTTCGATCACAAGATCGGGATTAAAACAATATTCAAGTTTTTATCTTATAAATATTTCTCCTTTTATTATTACCTTTAATTTTTCTTGTATTTACAATAATTCTTCACTTATAATAATCTCTTACTATTGTTAACATTAGCCGTGTTTGATTTGACTGAAGCAACACGTATTTAAAAATTTACATTTAGTTACCTAATATAAGGGGATTTTATTTTCCATTCTTATTAGGTAAGCAAATATTTCTTGTTTCGTAGTACTTTGTTTTTGTTATCTTTATTCAAGTGTTTTATATTTTTTTAGTGGAACTATTTTTCTAAGAGCATTTTCTAGAAAGACGTTCTTTTGTACATCATAATCGTCACAATATTCATATTTGTTTTCGTTCGTTTCACAATAAAATTGCTACAGTAAATTTAATTGATATTTGTACTGGACACACCTTATATCTACAAAGATATTAGGATTAATTAGATGGAAATTCGTAAAGACGATTTTCAAAAATTCACTGTCATTGGTATAACCAAAATCAACAATGTCACCATAAACATATAACTTCCTACTTTGAAAAAAATATTAAAATAAAAACATACTTTAAACCAAATTTGAGTAACCAATTCAATATTAAAAAACAATAATAATAATACTTATCAAATATGTATATTTTAAACAATATACACTAAAATTATGTGGATTAAAGAAAATAGTTATTATGCCTAATGCACAAATTAAATTTATTATTACCAGTTGGTCATGTTTTGTTGGTTCTTTATGATGAATCCCTTTATGATGAAACAAAAACAGTAAAAACAATTAATATAATTTAAAAAATTAGTCTTTTTACCGAAAAATTAAGCTTTTTTATATACATGAAACAAATGTACATATTTTTAACATTACACATTAACGAAGAAATTAACGTAATTAATAGTTTTGTAAACAGAAGTTATAGAAGTTTTAATTGCTTAATTTTAAAGAAGTAATGATTGTGTTTGATTAATATATAGTTAAAATCTAATAAAATAGCCTGCATGGGATTTAGAATCCAAATGTTAACGGACGAACTTTAATTAGTAAATGGTAGCACTGCCAATTTAAGAGAGTATTTCTTGGTAAGCGCGTTTTTTAACTAAATATGTCTCCGTATAACTTTATATAAGGAGTGCTACATTACTAAATTATATGCGCTTTAGGTTGAATTTATTGTTTTTTATATAATCAGAGCATAAGATCCGCTATAAACTTGAGCTAATCTATGCGAACTATGTTTTTTTATATAAGGATGACTATACACTTGAGCTAAGCTATATCAGCTTTGTTTTTTTCTTCAACTATGCGAACTAACTTAGTTCGTGTTGTAATTTACAGACGCATGATTAAAGTTATGTCCAGTTATGTCCCAATTATCTCAAACGAAAAGTCTAAAATTGACAGAGCGAAAGCCTCAAAACTTACGTCTATGTCTGTTTCTGACAAGAGTCAGAAACAGACATAGACGTGGACTTTCGCCGCTTTATAGTCCCCGTCTGTTTTGAGACTATAAAGCGGCGGATTGGCAGGGTTTACGGGCTTTAATTGTCATACTGATCAAGACCCAAACATAGCGGCTTTAAATTTTTCTAAAACTGTTCTCGAGGGTATGCGCAGATATATCCTAATAGATTGACCGTCCCAAAGACTGATCTTTGGTTTTCAAATAAATGCAAAAAAGCAATTAAAGTTAAGAAAAGGGCTTTTCGTCAGTTTAATCTAAACAAAACTGATGAAAACCTTAGACAGTACCGTAATGAGAGAAATATTTGTAGGAGACTAATAGATACAGAAAAGAATCTCTTTAATAGAAAAAAAGCGTCTAAATTTGCTGAACACCCAACTGGTTCACGCAATTTCTTTAAAACTGTTTAGGCAGTCCAAGGTAATTTTTGTAAGTCTTCTCTACCTCCTCTTATTGATAGTGATATGCCTGTCATTTACCCAAAAGAAAAAGCTAATCTTCTTGGATATTATTTCTCTAAAAATTCTACACTAAAAGAACCCAATTTCTTACCTAAACCAATTCCTAGAGCTTCTCATAAAATGATGCGTATAATTTTTCGTAAAAACATTATTCAGAGAATGCTTTTACAAATTAACACTAACAAAGCTTCTGGACCAGATCGTATTCCGCCGATTATTCTTAAAACATTTGCAAAAGAGCTATCACCGATCCTCACTAAAATTTTCTATTTGTCGTATAAGAAAGACGTTTTTCCTGAAATCTGGAAAATGGCAGCTGTGCAACCAGTTTCAAAAAAGGGCAGTAAAACTGATCCAACTAATTACAGACCCATTTCAATTTTGTCCGTTGTTGCAAAAATTTTTGAGAAATACATTAATTTTAATATAATGACCTTCTTAGAGTCCTCAAAATTGCTTAATGAAAGACAATACGGGGTCCGTAAAGGAAGGGCGACAGGAGATTTACTCTCTTTTGTCACTCATGTATGGAATAAATCTCTTGAAAACCATGTTGAAACTTTAAGTGTTGCTCTTGATATATCTAAAGCATTTGACAAAGTATGGCACAACAATCTTATTTGCAAATTAAGTTGCTATGGTTTGGACGACCAACTTATTACTTGGGTACAGAGCTTTATTTCGGAACGAAATTTTCGGGTCAATGTTGATGGTTTCTCATCAGAAATTTTTTCAACTAATGCAGGCGTTCCTCAGGGTTCTGCCTTATCACCAACTCTTTTTCTTATTTATATTAACGATTTGTTGAATTCAACTGTTAATCCTATTCACAGTTTTGCTGATGATAGCACACTTCATGCATCACATGAAATGTCTAATATACATTCTCCATCAGCGCTTAATAACTGTAGGTCAAATTTGATAAATTCCTTAAACGATGATCTAACGACAATCATAGATTGGGGTTTTATTAACAGTGTCGAATTTAATACGAGTAAAACACAGGTTTGCCATTTTTCTAGACTGTCCGCACCTAATCCGTTTCCTTTAAAGTTTGACTCCAAAGATCTTGTGGAGAAAGAATCTGTAAGACTTCTAGGAGTAGAAGTTGAAAACAATATGAAATGGAACTCTCATATTTTTAACCTAGCTAAGAACGCTGTTCAAAAATTGGGCTTTTTGGGACGATGTCGTAAATTTTTCAATAGCGAACAGCTTCTATTAATATATAAATCATTTATACATCCCTGTATGGAGTACTGCTCTCACATCTGGGGTGGCGCATATATTAGTAGTTTAAAGTGTCTTGACTCTGTTCAGCGTAGAGCTGTTAAACTGATTGGCAACTCAACTCTTACTAATGAACTTGATTGCTTGCAACACAGACGAAATGTTGCTGATCTGACAATTTTCTATAAGTTCGTTATGGATGAACAAACTTCCAATGAGATCAAATCTATTTTACCTGAACTAGCAAACCTATCGCGTAACACCAGAGCAAATTTTGTGGCCAACCTTTTTCAGTTCATATAAAAAAGTGCAGAACTGTTGCCTTTCAGCATGATTTTTTCAACAGACTCTCATTTATGGAATGCCTTACCCTCATGGGTTTTCCCTGATAGCTTTAATACTCAAAATTTCAAAGTTAGCGTCCATAAGTTTCTTAAAGAAACTGAATAAATATTCAAACTTAATCCCAATCCCTAGTAGGGCATGGTATCTTCGGATATTCAGAGACGTTAATTTATAATTTATTATAATTAACACTAAACATGCCTAATTTTGAATAAAAAAAAAAAGAGTTTCTACAGTGCCATTAATTCTTTAAATTCTGGTACAAAATTTTATATTCCCCCTATTGATGGTGATTTAATCGTCAATGATCCCGCAAGAAAAACTAACTTATTCGCTAAACGCTTTGCTCTGAACTCCACTGTTTTGGAAACTTCTAAAAAAATACCCCAAATCCAGTCTCCAGGAGTTAATATGAATAAACTTCCCTTCAAACCTTAAATAGTGGCTAAACTTTTAAAGGGGTTAAACATCAACAAAGCCTCAGGAATGGACAATATTCCACCCATTATTTTAAAAACCTTTTCCAAAGAACTTGCTCTAACTTTGACTAAAATATTCTACCAATCCTACAAATCTGGTATATTTCCCTCGTGCCGGAAGTTGGCAAATGTCCAGACGGTTTCCAAAAAGGGACCAAAATCCGATATCTCAAATTATAGGCCAATAGCTTTACTATCGGTCCTATCCAAAGTCTACGAGCATTATATTAATACACACATTTCAAAATTCCTGGAAGTAAATCAATTAATATCCAACAGGCAATACGGTTTTCGAAACAAAAGATCAACTACCGATCTATTAAACTATGTAGCGCATTGTTGGAAAATTATACTTGATAAAGGTGGTAAAACATACGTTATCGCTTTAGACATCTCCAAGGCATTCGAGTCTGGCATGCCATCTTAATCAACAAACTCGTTGCGTATGGTTTTCATCCCAATGTTGTGAAGCTGATGCAAAATTTTCTATCCAACCGATACATTTCGGTCTCCTTAGACGGATTTTCTTCTGAGTCTAAACTAATTAACGCTGGTGTACCTCAAGGCTCAGTAATGTCCCCAACCCCTGTTTTTGATTTATATCAACGAATTGTTGAAAATCACCAGCAACCCAATAAATAGTTTTGCAGATGATAGTTCTCTGCACAAGTCGTTCGAGCCCCTTCCTTCAAAAGGTAAAATGCACGAACGAATTAATCCCACCCGGAGAGACGCTACATCTTGCCGGCAATGTGACTCGACTCCCAATTTCATTGGTAACAGAACAGCAATAGTTAATAAATACAGTTAATTAATACGGTTAAGATAGTTAATTAGTTAATTAGCTAGAATATAGTTAATTAGTTAAAATTGTTAATAAATACAGTTAAGTTAGTTAATAAATACAGCAATACGTAATAAATGAAAAAGAAATGATAATTTTAATCATTGAATGACGAATTGATGAACACTGAGAGGAAACTACTTCTTTATTTTTTAAACTTTTTCACCAGTGTGTGAGTGATATATATGCATTTATTTTTAAAACAATATAATACTCGTTCGTATTCGTATGTAATAAAATATTAATAAAAAGTGTCTACAATCAAACTCAACACTTATATAACCGAGTACCGACCAAGTGGCACAATTGTTAAAGCTTTGGCGCCTAGATCGGAAGGTTCCAAAACAGGTAACCTTTTATATCTAGTGGTATCTGCGCATAAAAAAATGACTCTGGCTTTTTAAAATGTCGCCGGTTTTTAATATAATCCATGAAGTCACATATACATAAAGAAACAATGCTGTAGGTATCCCGATATTCTACCAAATTCGACAGACCAACCGACAAACACACAATATATTTATAATTAATTTCTCATATGATTTATATTATTGTTTTGTTTCCATAATTTTTTGTTAATAATAAAACCGGTCTTTAAGTGTAATAAAACCCGTTTTTTCGGTGATGTAAAATAACAAAAAAAGCCGGCTTTCCGGATACCGGAAACCCGGGTTGCAATCACTAGAACCGACGTCTTGATAACCACAGTATGGTTTCGGATCCCTACCGCCTCGTATTTGTTATAAAAATATTGACTTTATGAGATGTAAGGAAAAGTAAAATCAAAGTAAAGCTGAAATTTTTAATGGTTTATTTACATTGTATATTTTTGATTTTTTTAAGCATATACGTAAAATAGCTAATAAAATGGAAACGAATTATTTGTACGAACATATATTTTCTAATGTTACATTTTACGTTTCCTGTTCCAATAAATATAGAAACAGTATTATTATATCGTGAAAAAGGATTGCGTATAAATTCTATTTTTATTGTGAGCTTCACTGATTTTCCCTTGACTACCCATTCACCTACAACCTATTTTATCAAAACTTACAGTTTGATAGTTTTCTGCAAAAAAAGTTATTTAAAATTAGATAAACCTTTAAAAACAAACCTTACAAATGTGTGATTGTTTTACGCAGTTTTTGTTATTCTTCAAAATGTATTGATTTTTACACATACTAATTCACATTACAATCCTTATAGATTTTATTATCTCATCACTTCTGCAGTTTCAATACAATACCTGAAACAACAATCACGGATGAAATGATATGGAAAGTATCAAGCGTTTTTTATTAAATCGAGAGTTAAATGTCTATGATATTTTCATTCAAACCATAAATCTAATATGCACATACGAATTACAAATATCCTTAATTTGTAAATTTAAAAAACTTACTCATTCACTAATTCATTTATTATTGTAAGTATTTTTTTTAAAACCTAAAACAAATACTACAATAAATGCGTAAACATGTTTTCCATTCAAGTTTCATAAATCATAACATTAACAAATATTTAACATAATTTTACTATTTATTATTTCAATACTCATATGACATATCCCAAATACCATGGGAAAGAGAAAACGAAAATGCGGACTCAGAAGTAATCAGGTTCGTCCCGGGTCCGAAATTTTAAAGGGGCCCAAACTCCGACCAAAATGAAAATATTATATAGACGAAAAATAATGTTTAACCAAAACTAAAGTATATGTGGATTGGATATTCCACTAAATCTTACCATTAATAAAATACACGATGATTTAATTAATTTGGCTTTAAGGTTTAAATAAGAAGTTTTTCTTTTCCAAGATGTGTCATATAATAGATGCCACATATGTGATTACAAATATAAGAAAACGACAAAAGGCGGTCAATTTTGCATAGTACGATTTTAAAAAACAGTAACCAAAAAATCAAAGTATTGAGATGAAATTTAAATTAATTGTTTTACGAAAGACTTGAAAAGACAACTTGAGTTAATCCTGTTTTGACCGCTTGTATTGGCAACTTCTTTTTGAGCACCACCCCATGATAAATATTTACTTTTCACTCACAAAAACAATTAACACAAGCAATTCGCGCTTTGAATTTCTAATATGGAGAATATATTACATCGACTGAGTAAATGTTTTCCAAATTTAAACTTAAGTTTCAGCTTCCTCAGGAACAAAAGTTAATTCTGTTTGTAAATTCGAATCCCCGATTCCTTTAATTAACTTATACATCGCAAATAGAAAACCAAACTTAAAGCATATTGGATTTCGACATGGTTTTGATGTTGTTCACTCAGAGAAAAAAATAGTCACATATGACTATTTTTGAACTATTTTAATAGTCTGATTCGTGACCACTAATCACTACTTCAGTAGTAAGAAAATAATCATAATCAACTATTGAATAGTTACGAACTAATATGATTATTCTACAGTTAACTTTAACTATTAAAATAGTAAATTTTAATTATTTTACAAAATGCAAGGTTACTATTTTGTAATGAATTTCGATTATTAAAATAATATATTTTAACAATTTTACAACAAGCAAAACGACTATTTTGTAGTAGATTTCGACTATTAAAATAGTTATTTTTAACAATTTTATAAAAACCAAAACGACTATTTTGTTGTAGATTTCAACTACTAAAATGGCAAAATAAAAAATAAAAGTGACTATTTTGTTGTTAGTTTATTATGAAAGTTTTATTAAAACTAAATTAAAATTTTACAAAAAGTACATAAATTGAGGACTTGTACATATTGTAATTATATACTTATTATATTTGCCGCAATCATATTTTCCGCCCTCAATAAATAAATATATTTAATTTGAAACTATAAACAAAAATATTTATTCAAAAAAGCAATAATCAATATATTATATAATTAAACACAAAATACTAAGTACTTACTTCAATGAACGTCGAAACTAAACTAAATAAATAAAGTAAATTTTTATATAAAAAAATTATTTTTATTCTCTTCCATTTAATTATATCAGTTTTATTTGTATGTTTTTTCGATAATAATAGTAATTATTATTGTATTGTTTTCTAACCTATAGCCTAATGAACTTAACCTATTGTCTAATGAAAATGTTCCTATAAAAAAATTATCATTATTCAATTGGTATGATTCCAATTGGTCAAATTGTTTTGATTTCATTAAAATTATTTTCAAACTATAATCACAATTGCTTTGATAAGTTTTGTTCAAAAATCAAATTTTAATTTAAATTCTCTTATTTGGTTTAGTTGAACTTGGTTGATTGTATGAGAAGGGCGTTTTTTATCATCAGGGTTTTTTTATTAAGAAATTTGATTTATCAATTAAAACAATAAAGATTTATTGTTTTAATTGAAGAATATGTTTTTATTTTTTATAATACACAATTCTTTGTCAGAGAATAAAGTATTGGAATCGATTCGTGAATAATGAATTTTATTCTCTCGCAAATTAAAATTCTCGCTCGTGCCTCGCTCAAATTTTAAACTTTTGCTTGAGAATAAACTACTTCATTATTCACTCATTGATTAAACTACTATTGTTCTATAGCAACTGTTAAAACGTGCTTTTATCAACTAAAATTAGAGGGAAAAGTTGCACTTTACCATCAAGGGTAGATAAAGTAGTACTTTAACAGCAAGGGTAGATAAAGTATTTTGATATAAGTATTTTGCTGAACAAAAAAAAGTTGATTTGTTTGTTTATTTATAAAATTCAAAAATTTATCAAAACCACCTATACTCATTTTTTCGTGAAACTGTTTTTTTCTGACACTTTTAAATTAAATTTATCATTCAATTATCTTCCTTTTTTTGTCTTCTTTAACAAATGCTATAGAAAAAAATGTTTTATTCCACACGACGATAAAATTTCTTAATCTTCTCGATGGTTATTAGCTATTTAGGGTGTTTCATTTTTCCAAAGATGTGATTTTCATATGACTTTGCTTACGCCCCAAGTTTCAGTGATGTAAAAGATATGTATGCCAAATTTCAAGAAGATTGGATAATATTTAGGGGTTGCACACTTTGATCACTTTTATCTCAAACTAGTGAAATTTCTAATATTGAAGTGCTTTGTATCAGGATCCCAGGGGCCCCCTCTGGGGACCCCTCTGCAGCAAGCGAGGTGGATGTCAAAGGCAATATATGCACTTAGATTTGTCCTCTTCACTAAACAGTCGAATATTCCTCAACGAAAATTGAAAGGAATGAAACGAGTTGCACATTTTATCAGCCTCATATATGTTCACTTTTGGCACGAAGCGATTGCAAGTCGATGGGCTCCAAAGAATCATTTGAATATGCTACAGCTTCTGAGCACATACCCAGATGTAGACGTCAAAAAGGTGCTCTCACAGTTGCTAAGAGACAGCTTTGGTATCTGTCAGAAACAAACGTAGGATTGGCTTTTTTGGACGAACGCATTACTCAGGCTGATAAAGAAATTATGACTAAAATTTTAGAAACTGAACCTGTAAAGAAAAATGAAATGAAACGATTAGATGGTGAAAACCTAGTTTTAGAAGGAAAAGACCTGAGCCATTTCGTTGCTAATAAAACAAAGTCGTTTTTTGAATTGTTTGGGATCCACGACGTGACAGGATACTGCAGTGATTCTCTAAGAAGCCATGTGAATGCTCTCAAGGTGGTCAATGAAACCGCAGAAAGAGGAATTGCTCTGATAAAAAAGTTTAACAAATCAGTCAGGGACGAACAAAAAACAATTGTTGTTGAGGGTAGTCGAGCATCACAGAAAAGTCGTCCCCAAGCGAACAAAAGTAGGGATTGCGTTGTTCAAAGTTCATTAATATAACACATGTTTTGCCCATCTTACTACCTATTAATCTTATTAATCGTGTCTAGTTTTAATATTATTTTAACTTTGTTATTTCTAGTTTTCCCAATAAAAATAATTAACATTGAAAAATCGTATTTTTTGCCTACTTTTATAAAACTGATCAAAGTGTGCAACCTCTAAATATTATCCAATCTTCTTGAAATTTGGCATATATGTCTTTTATATCACTGAGACTCAGGGCGTCAGCAAAGTCTGCAAAAATTTTACATTTTATTTTTTGCCTTGTAAAATGAAACACCCTAAATATGCTTAAATCGCTCTCGAAGATAAAGTGCAATTTTATCGTCTTGTACAATAAATAACTATGTTTCTTGTGTTCACTATTTTAATAGTTCGTATCAATTATCCTATTATTAATTTTAGCAATTTTCAAAATAAGCGTAATTAAAAATAGTCAAATATCTAATTTAGAAATATAACTATGAGAAATAGTCAAAAAATAACAACTTTTTTTTCTGAGTGTAGTTAGTTTAGAAGATAAAATAAAAAAGTCACAAATAACTTCCTATTTATAAGAATAATAAATGGCATTTATTAGCGCCAACTCAATAACAAATTCGTAGATTTAATGTAATTTTTTATGCATATTATAACTTTTTGTCAGTCTAGGTTGACTAACAGTTTATACTTTTTTATAAAGTATTGATGCTTTGAATTTGTCATTGTCATATGTCATGTAAACAAAATGATTCACTAGTTCATCTATCTTCGATATAAATAAAAATGTAAATGTTCGTTTGTTCAAAATAGATAATCTCCGAAATTAGTGGATCGATTCTTTTGAAATTTGTACACAATGTTGCATTCAAATACAGGAAGGTTTTTATATAGTTTTTTTAGCCATATGTGCTGTCCTCTATGTCCATATAGCAACAAGTACAAGTGTCCCTCACCTGTATTAACATCAATTCACTCCTTGTGTCGAGTTTCACTTGAAGACTTAATTTTAGATTAGTTATGTATGGGTCCCATCATTGGATTGATTTCATTCATTTTTTACAAATTATGTATTGTGAAATGAAAATGGAAAAAAATTGGTTATGAAGATGATTGTTTGTAATTTGTATATATTAATTATTAATGATTATGAAAAAAAAATTTGTACATATACATATATGAATTTAAATTGTTTTTATTATTATTTTTAATTTTTGTTGGTGGATGGATACTGGATGGATGATGTCTATTGTCTAATTACTAATAGAATTAATTTCATTTGAGTTTTTCAGATTTAATTTAATTTTGTATGCAATATTTGCTGTGGGGAAAAATTGTTTATTGTACCTTACCTTAGCTTAAGCTTTAGTTAAAAATTAAAAATTTACTACATGTCAGGACTGAGGACTTAAACATTATATTCCTTATTCTATAGTGCAATTTTGTTTTTAATAATGTTTTTTCTTTAAATCGATATATGGAATGGATGAGGATTTTTTTTATTGAATGTTAATTACAGGATGAGATTCTACTTGTTAGACTGTATGGCTCATTAAAATGAGATTGCAACAAGTTATAAAAGAGAATCCTTTAAGACAAACGGTAGAAAACAAACAAATACATGGTGGCTTAAAATAGTAGATGTACTATAGTATAAATCCTGTATAGATTTTTAAGCAATGATTCATTAATATTTTTAAATAAATTACATCAGTATGATTCGAGATAATGAAGATATCCATATTTGGAAATGCCATCAATTGTTTTACCAATACATGCTAGATATGTACGCAAACACATTCGAAACAGAACGTTTGATATTCATCCGTTTAAATCGTCTTTTCATCCGCTTTCATCTTTTCATCCGCTTTTCTCTGAAGTACCAGTTCATTTCCGAGAGCCAATTTAATATGACGGTTATACACAACTAACACACATACGCATGCACATTCACATGCTCATATACTTATCTGGATTTCAAATGCACACTGCAAATATCCGATGCCAGCTTCGATAAGGATTTGTAGAAAGTTGTGACGAAAAATCTTTAACATGAACTTTGCAGACCTCTGAATCCAAATTCAAAATGCATGATAGACGAGAAAAAAACTCAAAGTGATATCCTCAAGGATTCAGTCAGATACAGGAAGTTCAGTTTCATTAAACGATAAATATCCTTTATACAAAAGAAAATCGGCAGCAGATGGCGGTAATTTAACAACATAGGTTGTTACAACAAACGATGGTTGTTCCATATCAGTCCTTTTTTATCTAGAACATACAAAGTGCATATAAACGTGGAATACGTTATCCGTTGGAATACGGTATCTGTCAAATAAGTCAAATACGTTAGTTAGTAGGTACGTTAATAAAGGCAGCAACATTTCAGTTTTTAGCGTGCTACAACACATAAAATGGAGCTGTGTTGCGAGTTCTTTATTGTCCTAATCATGAACGAAGTTTAATTGTTGTTCTTTTAGAAGTTCATATAGAAAATGAACAACGTGTTTATATCACATCTGTAAATATGCAACAAAACGCCTTGAATCTACTGCCCACAACCGCTTTCTTTGCGAAATGTCAAAATAATGCGTTTGCAAAAACCCTGCCGTATTTGGAAGGACCTACGTACCTAACATGGAATCCGAATAAAAAATTATTTATACGAGGTAAGGAAAAAGAGCGATTGGACGAACAATCTGCAATATTAAAAAAAAAATACGATAGGCAGACTGTGCCGCATCCAAACAAGATGAATGCATCTTTTCTCGCATGTTGTTCGTAAATGTGCTTTCCAGCAATTGGGAATTGTCAACGACGCACGTTACACATGTCATGCTCTGCAGTTCATGTCAAACTCTGAATTTATTTTAGAACCACCGACACTGGGATGTATCCACTAATGACACGTGCAGCACGTAATCTCCAAACCAAGTTCGGACTTTGTTTGAAATCATGCTGACCACTTACTCTCCTTCATCTACAACAACGTTATGCGAAAAATATAAATCGCACTTGTTTGAAGATTATTCCTGTTGAATACGGTATAATGATTGAAGATCTGTACTTATAGTCGCGACCATAGTTTTCAATCAACTATGAATGCCACGATCTGCTGCTGATGCTTCGTTCAATGTTGAATATCGTCGCTAATATAAATACAAAACTCATGATTCGCTTTAATATAAATACAATACGGCTGATTAGCACTTCAATTTGCCAACCAACCAACCAACAAAGGAACAACAACAAATATTGTATACCCAGAAGCATCGTGAAATTAAACATACTAGAAGTAGAAACCTGTGCGTTCTCTTTTCTTCGTTTTTTTTTTATTTAAGCTAACAGCTAACAGCAACGCGTGGCCGGGTCCAGCTAGTTATAATAATAATTTAAATTTTGAATTGGTTGTTTTATATTTTTTTCTTTAGTAAAATAACAATTGAAAATTAATTGCATCCTATAAAGATTTGGTATTGATATTTTTTGATTGATTCGGATGCTGGTACCTCAGATAGAAGCACTCTTTTAAATTGTTGAACAAAAACCAAACAAAAATCTATTTTTTTGGCAATTTTATTTTTCCCCTTCATTTTTTTTTTTTTTTCTTTAAAGTGTTGTGTAGTAGGAATTGCAAAATGTGTCACAACAACACATAGACTCCTTTTAAGACCTATAGATCCCACAACAACATGCATCTTGAGGTATAGGTGGACGCATTTTTTTAAATCTTTGTGGATTGAAGGCACTCGAGACTATTGATTCGGGAAAAGCATTCCATTTGTACGATGTACGCACAAAGAAATCCTTTTGCATTTTATTACTATGACAGTGAGTAATCTCGACAGTCCGACCGCCTGCACAAACCGATTAACGAGTCAAACGGGGAAAAACATATGTCTGAGGCAGTATAGCCCTGATTTCATCCGAGCACACAACAATACTCCATACAGGGACGAATATAGGACTTATAAATGTGGAGTAATTGATGCGAAGTAAAATATTTTTTACATCTATTGAGGAGGCCGAGTTTTCTTGACGTGCTCTTTGCCATGGCCATTATATGATCGTTCCAGACACAATTTTTCTAAATATAAACAAATTTTTAATTTTATTTTTTGTAAAACACAAATGAAAAATTAAAGTATATTTATCTTTATTCGTTGTGAATGTTTTGTTGATTTACGATTTATTTTGTTGATTGTAATATAGATCAGTTGTTTGTAACTACCTTGTTTGCATATTTGTTTTAGTAATATTTCACAAAAATACGCTTAATAGTGTCACGGAACAAACGATATAACCAAAATGACCCGACCGAAAAATAAAAAGTTGGTGCAATTAAAGAGATGTTAATTTCCTTTGAATATATAAGTGAGTTAGTATATTTCGAACTAATAATGTAAATGAACTAATAATGCAAAAAATGTGTGCACTGGCGATAAACAGCTCCAGTCCTTAGAGTTTGGAATAATCTATTTTAAATTGAGCTTACGATTCACATAGATTTTAATTTAAAAAAAAAACATGAAAACTATAAATAGTTAACCATCTCCGGTCAATAGTTCAAACCTGCCTTTTAATTTCTGAACTTATTTACTAAATAGCTTTAATATAATAAAAGTTAAAACAAACATACCAAGATCGAAAAAAGGTTGACGACCGTTGGTGTATAGTAATATAACTTATTTTATAATGATAATGGACTGATAGTAATAGCAGCCACACAATACGAAAAATTCTTTGTTTTTTTGTATATACATACAATAAAACTAATCAATGAGAAAATTAATTTATCACCACAAATATGTATGTAAAATTTACGTTTAATTTGAAAGAATTTAGAATTTGTTTGTAGTTTGCATTTCCTATTTGTTGATGGTATAATTATATTGGCAAGTAAAAAATTCAAACTAAAAACTTTAATTTCTTATTGTTTATTGCCGGTCTAGTTCATGGGGGTCACAAATCCTTGATAACATATTTTTTCAATATTTACAGTTTAGATTAATTCCTCCTTCAAGTAAGAAAAATTTATCCCTTACCCCACAGTAGAAGAAGTGGGGTAATATACATCAACAAACAAAAAATTGATGTTATTATCTAATTACAAGGTGTCATTGGAGTTCCCGCAGAACGTTTAAAAATAGAGGAAAGGGATATGCCTCTCGATATACGATCTGAATATTATAATTTGGGAGCAAGAAGAATTGCCTGCTTAATCTAAACAGCTCTCATTGTTCCGTCACAGAAAAACATAAGTATAGATAGACTATATAAGTATATAGAGTAACATATGTAGTTATTTAAAAAGAAGCATAAAGTTCTATTTTCTATCAAAAAAAAATGTTGGGCTTTTGTTTTTTCAATTTTAACATTTGTGTGCAAACTAAATATTCTTCTGTTTGCTTCTAATCGTCCGTCACAATCGATGAAAACTTATAGGAAACTATTAGAACGATTTCAAACATTTTATTTTTCACAATCTTCACAAAAACTAGGTGAACCATTCAAGAACCAGAACCGAAAGAACGATGGTTCGATAACTGTTCGAATTGTATCAAAAAATCATTCAATGTGTCAAAAAAAAGATCTAGCAGATCTTTTGTTTAACAAATAATTTGATTTTATTTTGAAATCTTGATGGTAGGCATCTCTATGCGAGACCTGGAGATTGATTATTGTATTAGTAGGGGGCCAAAAAAATTGTTAAGTGTGTGAAAAGAATAGGAGCAGTGGTCAGTTATATTTATTTAAAAAGTCCAAGCGGCACGTATATCAGCTAGAAATAGGTAGATTTCAAGATCAGACAGTTTTGTGTGCCAGTAGAATCTGATGTATCAGATTAGTTTAAAGAAAACAAACTAATTACAAATAGATATCGAACAAATTTTAAAAAAATTAGCTACATATAAGCAAAACTATATCTATCCAATTTTGCAACAAACAAATATCAAATCTACCACAGAACATATGTGTGACAATTTATGACACAAACCTGCTCTATATCATATGTCGTGCAATTACTGCAAAATATCAAAATAGTTTATTTCTAAGAAAAAAAAATTAATTTCTTCTATTCAAATCTTTTTATTATTTTTTTCTTTGACTGTTATAAGGTTTTTGGAAATTGTAGTTATGGATTGTTGCAAACTTTTTTGTTGAAGCCAACAAGTCAAAAACCTCTAACTGCAGAGGTTTATATTTATAAGAAACGGATTAAAATGTTACCACAGATTTTAAATTTATGAAGTTTTTAAAAATATTAGTATCCAAACGGCCGTTATAACGGATTAAAGAAACGAATTTTTTTTCTAGTATAAAGCCTCTAGTTCCTTAACCATGTGTTAGATTTTTATGATTTACGAACTTGTCGAAGATATTAATAAAACACATATTTTTAAGAAAGGTTTTTTGATCTGGCTCCTTATATGCGATCGTGAGAGTGCCGGTTGATTCTAACGCATTTTGTATTTTACAAGCTGTTTTGTTGGAGCCGCTCACTCAGAATCCTCCAACTGCAGAGGTCCATTATTTGAAAGAAATTGATAAAAAAGGTTTCAAAGATTCTAAATTTATGAAGGTTTTAAAAATGTTAATATCCAAACGGCCGTTATAACGGATCTAAAAAACGGACGTTTTTTTCTAGTATAAAGCCTCTAGTTTCTTAACCATGTATCGGATTTGGCTGATTTACGAACTCGTCCAAGATATTAATAAAGCACATATTTTTCGAAAGGGTTTTTTGATCTGACTTTACAAATGCGACCTTGAGAGAGCCGGTTGTTTCAAAAAAAATTTTT
Source organism: Diogma glabrata (assembly GCA_963693315.1). Classification (NCBI taxonomy): domain Eukaryota; kingdom Metazoa; phylum Arthropoda; class Insecta; order Diptera; family Cylindrotomidae; genus Diogma; species Diogma glabrata. Next base: position 285,022,991 of record OY856187.1, on the reverse strand, counting down.
TTTGTTGGAGCCGCTCACCCAGGAACCTCTAACTGGATAGGTCTATTTTTAAAACAAATTGATAAAAAAGATTCCAAAAATTCTAAATTTGCTAATTTTTTAAAAATATTAATATCCAAACGGCCGTTATAAAGGTTTTAAAAAATCAATTTCTAGAAAAAAGCTACTAGTTTCTTAACCATGTGTCGAATTTTGCTGATTCACGAACTTGTCCAAGATATTAATAGAACACACATGTACAGATATTTTTTTCATCTACCTCAACAAATACGACCGTGAGAGTGCCGGTCGTTTTCGTTATATCTCATATCGTTTATATATATAAATATATGTATATATATATATATATATATATATATATATATATATATATATATATATATATATATATATATATATATATATATATATATATATATATATATATATATATATATATATATATATATATATATATATATATATATATATATATATATATATATATATATATATATATATATATATATATATATATATATATATATATATATATATATATATATATATATATATATATATATATATATATATATATATATATAATTTTTTTTTTCGTGTCCGCTTATCATATATAGTCGTTTAGCACAAAAATTTTTCCTAAATTCCGAGATGAGGCACATTACAATAGTTAGATTTTTATATGAAATCTACCTAAAAGAAGCGTTTACTTAAATATAGAAGTTTTTTGAGTAGTTTTCACGACCAATAAAAACTATAAGGAACTGGTAAATAATGTCTTTTTTTTAGGAAAATTAAAATCGTTGAACTAAAATTACGAGGTTTTTGAAGTTTGCTGATTGCATCTTCGTCTCGCTTAATTTGTTTTATTTTAATTTATGATCTGTTATAATCCCGAGTCGAAATTTAACTACTCTTTAAAATCTACAGATTCCATTATTTAGAATTTAGAGTATTTAAATATAACTTATTTTCAATAGGGTCCTATTGGGGCCATTAGGTCCTACTAATTTTACTTTCTATATTCTATTTATTTTGTAGATAGAATATTTATGTTCTAATAAGTATTTTGATACTTAATAATCATAAAATGTTGTAAGACGAGATGTTTCCTCAATCATATCTATTCTCAAATCTCAATGATATCTGACACTCTGACAAACAACTGTGTTTATTTTTTTTTTATTTTATCTTAAGTACAATGATCGGAATCGATCGGAATTGTAATAGTTATTTACGATGTAAATTTCGTAACGAATCATATTACGATACGAGATGGGAAAATTGTAAATCGAGGCCGTAGGCCGAGGATCATAACCCATCGAGGATCGTAATATGATGTTACGAAATGAATGAAGAACGTTTTATCTACTATCAACTTTTATATTAATTTAAGAAATAATAAAATAAAAGAAATTATATTATTAAATAATAAAATAGTAGGCCGGTGATTTGTTTAATGTCATTGTTTCACAATATTCTGTTCATTGCTTATTAGCATTTAGTATCAGGCAAATAATAGTTAAATATAAGTGATTCAGCAGAAGACTCCGATGTGGAAATTGCGGCAAATGAAGTGATTTCACTACTGATACCAGCAAAATCAAAAGTGAGATACGAAATGGAGTTTAAAACATTTGAAGATTGGTGCAATGAAAAAAACATAAAGGAGGTACCTAAGAAAATTTTGCTAGCCTATTTCGCAGGCAAGTCTGAAAAATAAAAGTCATCTTCGTTATGGACACATTACTCCATGTTGAGATGTACAATCTCAATGAAGAATGGTAGATTCTTGTATGAGTTTAGAATGGTGGCAATTCTTCACGAGAATGAAGTTTCATGGAATAAGCGAGGCGAGTGGAGGGAATCATCCGAGTGAAGAATTGCCATCATCCTATGTGAATACAAGATGCTATTTTATCCACGATTGCAAAATATTTCGATTAATTTCCAGTTTGCCTGCTAAAGTTCTTATCACCATATTGAAATACAGCATTGAAAAACAAAACAATTGACATAACGGAAAATGTTAAATTTTTCATTTTATATTTTATATATATATATATATATATATATATATATATATATATATATATATATATATATATATATATATATATATATATATATATATATATATATATATATATATATATATATATATAGATATATATATATATATATATATATATATATATATATATATATATATATATATATATATATATATATATATATATATATATATATATATATATATATATATATACATATATATATATATATATATACATATATATATATATATATATATATATATATATATATATATATATATATATATATATATATATATATATATATATATATATATATATATATATATATATATATATATATATATATATATATTCAACTAGACGCAGTCGACAATTTTTTATCAGTGGAAAATATGGAAGGGGAAGTACCACCTGTCACAAAACAGGAAGTGTTAGAAGCTGTTCGTAGAGTTGGAAACAATAAAGCTCCTGGCCCTGACGGCATTCCCAATGTTGCGCTGAAAGTGGCGGTTTATGAGAATCTAGAAAATTTTGTTGATGTTTATAACGCCTGTTTGATAGAAGGGGTATTTCCGGAAAGGTGGAAACTGCAGCGTCTGGTGCTTTTGCCAAAAGGAAAAGGACAACCAGCAGAACCATCTTCCTACCGACCAATATGTATGTTGGATACAGCTGGTAAGCTCCTAGAACGTATAATATGCCAAAGACTCGAGCAAACTATTGAAAACAATGGAGGTCTCTCACAACATCAATACGGTTTTCGAAGAGGCCACTCAACGGTGGATGCAACAAAGTTTGTGATCGATAGAGCTAGAAGGGCTATTGCAGGGAAGAAGTGGAAAGGAGGATCAATAAAGTACTGCATCGTAATCACTTTAGATATAAAGAATGCGTTTAACTCAGCCAGATGGACTTGCATAATGGAAGCACTCCGCCTAGTGGGAGCTCCTACGTATCTTAAAAGAATTGTAGCCGATTATTTTAGCAACAGAACGTTGAAATACCACACCGATGATGGATCTAAAACATATAACATTACAAGTGGAGTACCCCAGGGGTCTGTTTTAGGTCCAATACTATGGAATCTAATGTACGATGGTGTTTTTAAACTCAAGATACCAGAGGAAGCAAAGATAGTAGGTTTTGCGGATGACATCGCTTTGGTTGTGATAGGAAAATACGCGGAGGAGGTTGAATGTAAGTGTGGCATAACCATTAACCTAATAAGAAGATGGCTTTCTTCAGTAGGTCTACAATTAGCAGACCATAAAACAGAAGCCGTTCTTATAACCAGCAGAAAAAAATGTGAAACCATAACACTTAATCTTGGTGGGCAAGAGATCCTTTCACAACCTTCAATTAAATACCTTGGAATAATAATCGATTCAAGATTGTCGTTTAAAGATCACCTAACAACAGCTGGGGCCAAGGCAGCTAAAGTACATCAAGCACTCTCACGGATCATGCCAAACACTGGAGGAGCTAGACAGAGTCGAAGACTGGTATTATCTAGTGTAGTATCTTCGATTGTTTTGTATGGAGCTCCGATTTGGGCAGAAGCAATAGAACATCAGTCATACAGGAGGAAGGTGGAATCTGTATATCGACTTAGTGCTATCAGGGTGACTTGTGCTTTTCGCACGGTTTCAAGCGATGCAGTTTGCGTGGTGGCAGGTATGATACCAATTGATATATTGGCCAAAAAATACACAGCCGGAAAAATCAAGGTACAACTGCGGCAATTAAAAGAGAGGTACGAACAGAGACCATAACAGAGTGGCAATACAGATGGGAAAAGTCAGAAAAAGGAAGGTGGACCTTTTGACTGATCCAGAATGTAGAAAATTGGCAGAACAGAAGTCATGGGGATGTGGACTTTTATATGACCCAGTTTCTCACAGGACACGGGTCTTTCGCATCTTATTTCTACCAATTTAAAATTAAGGATTCTCCATACTGTCCGACTTGCATAACGGAACAAGAAACAGCAGAGCATGTATGGTTTTACTGTCCACGTTTTGAAGAGGAGAGAAAGAAAATGATAGAGGTTCTTCAAGAACAGCCCTCTCCAGACAACATAATAAGCCTGATGGAAAAAAACGAAGCGACTTGAAGGTCAGTGAGTACATTCTGTACGAATGTTATCAAGATTCTAAGGAAAAAAGAACACATTTAATGGAGGAGTCAAAGTGACTATACCCTACCTGTGAAGTAGTACCTAACGGCAGTTCCATGGGATAGGATGAACGAAAGAGGGTTTGGGTTTTAGTGAGTAGGCGAATGATCGCACGTTGAAAAACAACATACGAGTCTCACACTGTTGAATGGGGTTTCCATTCTTCGTACATGAGTGTTCCCCCCTCTTATATAAAAAAAAAAAAAAAAAAAAAAAAAAAAAAAAAAAAATATATATATTTATATATATATATATATATATATATATATATATAGATATATATATATATATATATATATATATATATATATATATATATATATATATATATATATATATATATATACATATATATATATAGATATATATTAGACTGGTCGTTAAAAACTAAATTTTGCGAGACGCGCCCTAGAAAAATTCTTTGTGGTCAAAAAACCACAACAGCATTATGTTTTTTTTTTAAGTCAAAAGAACACGTGCCGCAAAATCATCGAAGTTTATTTTTTGATAAAATTGTTAATATCTCATAAAATATGCAGATGTCAAAAAAAATCATTTAACCATTTTTGTAGGAAATTTAATTCTCTACAAAAAAGATCCAAGTCATTTTTTTCTTAAAACCTATATTTCTGAT